>CM066914.1:23867690-24187765 GCA_033964015.1 Scolanthus callimorphus | reverse complement strand
CAGTTTGCACCAATACTCTACAGTTGTTGTTTTGTAGAGACAAGAGTGGAAATACAGACTTTTTACAGAGATAATTTTAAAGTGGTGCTTAGTATAAATTGAAGAAAGGGCTTTTCTGCTTAGCTTGTACCGGTTCCAGTTCATGTCTAGAACAGGATGAGAAAAGCCTAATATGAAGAAAATACACTTTCCTCTGCAATACCAAAAATTATGCTACATTTTTTGCATCATTGGTATGTTAAATAATAAGCTGTTAACTGCTCCCTGCTAGACAATTATGATGGCCACAAAGAGCAAAAGACCAGGCTTAAACTTTTAGCGCCTTGGAGGTGCAGATCTATCAGCAGTCTTCATAACACCCCAGGTCATGTACATATTCTCCTTGAAAGCATATTTCGGATTTGTTTGATGGATCAATGTTTGGAGAAGCCATGGCTAAGTCATAAGCATTCTAAACTTTTGTTATCGCCATGCAGACGAATTTGCAATAACTTGGAATCCTTGAAAGGGTTCTGCTAGTTTTGTGGTTTGGTTGGGCGTGGTATCGTTTAGCATTAAGATTTGGCCGCCACCAGCCACCCCCTGAGCATCCCAACCCCCAATTTGTTTTTCTGAAGTAGATACGTCCAAGCGTAACCTGTGGCGTTCTTATAAAAATATTTATACCCTCTCATAGAAGTGGTTGAGATATTCCCCTCCCCCTTGCCCCTCCTCCTCACACACCATGGAATTCTCAGTTCAAAATCTAGTGATTGTATGGAAATGAAACCTAAATTGCCCCCTTACACCCTTTCTGGAATTTCGAATCCATCCCAGGGGAGGGTGTGCATTTCATGTTGATTTCACAAAAACTTGGCCGGAGATTCTTCGATGTTCGTTCGGAACTTACGAATTTCACATCGAACCTCCCAACTTCGATGTGAACTTCCCAACGAACTTTGGAGCTCCAGATCAAAGGCTCTCTAAATCGAGACGAATTTTCACAAGAATTGTTTTGATCTCAGCAATAAACAGTGAATATAATAAATACCCGTCAAATTTAGTCTAAAGTTTGCCTTGAAGTTGTGAAGTTCGTTGGGAAGTTCGATATGAAATTCGTAAGTTCCGAACGAACTTCGGAAAATCTCCGGCCAATGTTTTGCGAAATCAACTGTAACTGGGATCATGCATTGAAATGAATAGCAACTGTATTTCTCCGATATTTACTTTGCAACACTGTCTAGAAAGGGACTGGCAATATGATTTGTAGGATTCTGTAAAATCCTAACAATCCTGAAATACAACAGTTCGGAAACTTAGTATGTTTTAGTAAATCCAACAAAAAAGTTTCCTAACTTCCGGTCACAGAATCATACAAGTCAGGATGAAAACACGTTTGCCTCGTCCCTTCCCCTCACCTAACCGCCACACCCCTAAGTACTCCACTTTTTTCATATTTTCCCTTTCAATCGACTTCACAGGCTTCTGAGTATTGAAACAAAGGCTTCGATCAAAATGCAAACGAAATTCGTTGATGCTACTGCTGTGATACTTTTTTCCTAGAACTTCGCAAAACAGAAATTGTCCATGTCTGACCCATTTCACCGTCCTGCATAAATTAAGAATAAGTTGTTTTGCATGTGGTTTTAGTCCACCTGGTAGTTCTAGTACAAGCAAATGTAGAATTTCTAACCTCAGATTTCAAAGCATTCGGACGGTGAAATGTTTAGCTCCTAAATTTATCATGAAAGCATGCATTATACAAGATGCAGTTTTTGTTATATGCTACAAAATATTCATTAATTCAGTATTTAACATAGGTATCTAGCTTGCTATCTAGGTCAGAAGATCAATTTGAAATTATATTTGTTCGTAATGAAATCGCTCGGAAACGTCTTTTTAGGAGTTAAAATTTGAGGGTAACACATACCAATATCAATAAACTAGTACTCAAAATAATAGTAAATTAAAACAAGGAACGCGATGTTTTACTAGTACCGGTAAGATATACGCCAAGTACTTAAGCAAAATAACATCCACGTTCTAAATACCCCCTCTTGGGCGAGAGCATATGCCTATAGGCCAATGCGCTGAGAAAAATTTATAGCACGAAAAAGGAACTATTCCTGTACAACTGTACTTTTGGAAGCTATTTTTGGAAGGTGCAAATAGTTTGTGGATGGGTTTTTCCCCAAGGCTAAGGAATTTCATCATCGATTATGCCTGTAAAAAAGACGTAATTAGATCCTATTTGAGGCTTGTAATTTTTAATGCTATAGCAAAATGATCAGGTGAAATGATTAATTTTTTTCTAGCGGTTCTTTGGTTCAGCAGCAGAGAAATGAAATTCCCCTTAAAAAGTATTGAAGTCTGATTGTATTTCGTTACGAAAAACTCCCCAAAATGCATTTCCCCTTTCATTATCCATTCGTGGAAATTCTTACTTATTTTAATAATAATTGCTTATTCTTATCGCAAAAGTGGGAAACAACAATAGATCACGAATAAGATTTTTGGAGCTTATCACGCCACAAATTTACCAATCCCGATGAAAAAGTCCCAAAATTTTTGTCCACGACTTCCCCCTCGAAGCAGAGTGCTTGAAATTCGGTTATAATATGGGGATGTTTGTTTAACCTTAAACTATCAGTATTTTTAGAGCCAATGTAATGCATTTGTCAATATATTCAGAAACTGTTATTATAATTATCCAAAGCCTGGAAGTTTTGACTGCCTGCCAAGGGAGTTAGTTCCCTCAATTTACGCCTTATCTTTTCGCCACCCAGTTATCTAAATTTTCTCACGTTTTGGCTTCCGACTTACAAGAAACCCTATGCCAGACATTATAATTTCATATATTTTAATTGTGATAAAAAAGGAGATATTTGTCGATCAAGTGGAGAAATTATTCATTCGATGTCAAGAGTTTTAATTATTAAAAACCCTGAACATTTCTGTGCGATTTTAAAAAACTTCGTTAGCCGAATAAGAAATAGCTCATAAGCACTATACGTTTTTGTGTTCGCCGCACAAAAAGTCTTCCTTTAATTTGTTAGAGATAATGACTTTGCATTGTTTAGCAGGTACTTCGTTGAGCTGTGAGAAATGTTTCCAGTTAAAATGCGGTTTCTGGATCGAAACGCGGTTTCCGAGTTTTGGAATGGCGCTTTTGGCATTCGCGTGCCGCAGCCTTACAATCTGCGGCTTGACTGTTTGGACCAGAGTGCCTTATTTAAACGTGAAGTCTAATATAGCTTTACATAGTTTAACGTGGCGCTTTGTGCGGCTTTCGGTCTCAAAAGTCTTCTTCATGGGGACTCGCATGCATTGATAATTTTCAGGTGCTTTTGTCTAACCATTGACCGCCGGGAAATTCTCCCTTGGATGCAACTTGCGCGCAAAATGGATGAATTTTTGAAGCCGTAGGACAACATCCTTCGGCCTACAATGTCAACAGAAACTTCGAAAATTAGAATCCTCCCTGGGCAGATTTGAGTACTTTATGGAAACCTTAAATTAAAAAGAAAAATACTTCGTTACGTATACATGAATAAATTCCCATAAATTTAACCTGCAACTTTATATCGCAGGGATTAACGCTTGTCAGGGCTTTCATACTTTGAAGTCTGGTTCTTATTGACCGACCTATTCGTAAGCTTTGCAGATGACACAACATTTCCCGGCGTTTCGGAAAAACTTTTTTCTCTCGGATGGATCACTAGAAATGATAAATGATTGTTTTCGTTTTCTTTAACGCGCCAGCCAATCACGTTCCTCCTTTTGCCGGGAATCAATGCGACTTGAATTTTAAACGACTTACGGCGAAAACTGCACTTGCCAGCTTTAAGACAGCCTTGCTCGTAAAATGGCGGGCGGCGAAGTGTATTTCGAGAAAACTACGGCCGCCCGAAGTTGAAGATTGCCTTATTAGAGGAGCAACTTTCATAAAATGGGACGATGTAAGTAGCCACGAGTTTTTTCTTGTTTTCACAATTTCTCGTGTCACGCCAAACTCGCAAGTTTGCGAAGCTTGCCCATTTCGTGTAGGATGGCGAAGCGCGATTCTAACCAGAAGATTTCCCCACCAAGCGCTGGTGTAGATTTCGCTCCCCTTTGCGCGCCGACATTCAAAAAAGCTGTCATTGTGTATTTAAAGGAAGCACCACTGTTGCGATTTTTTGCACTCTAATAAGATATACCTGAAACGTTTACTTCCTCCCCATGAAAACGAATCACAACAAATACTCTGTCTCTTATTTTTCTTTCCCAGGATTCGACTGTTGGTCAGAAATGCACAGTCAAAGTCGATTCGGCTGGGCATCTGTTATATTGGAAAGCTGAAGATAAGGTGAAACTACAACAGTTGTAGACTAAATACCTAAAACCGCGTTCTAGGCTAACTCTGTACAGTATAAAGTACTTTAGATACCGTAGCCGGCTCGTTTATGATTTATAATAGGCCGTGTTTACTTGCATATAGAGCTCCATGTATTTTATACCCCTCTCTTGAAAATCCCAGCTGTAATTTTTATCTTCAGTTTGAAAATGTATTTACCTACGACAAATGTCTCCCTAAGATCTATGAGATGCTCTGTTTACAAGGATATATATTTTTATCCTTCGTTTGTAGTCGGAGACCGATTTACTTGAACTGACGTTTGTTCGAGATGTACGGACGGGAAGTGGGCTCGAATACCGAAGGTAGGGAAGCCAGTTAAATGTTATAAGGAAGCCATGGTGCTGTTTCTTACTTATTTCAAGATGTGTAAAAGCGTTTCTCCATACACTGTGCTAAGCGAAGTTGGGTTATGCTAAATAGTCCATCGATCTTTCAAACGACGTTTATTGAAAAATGCTCGTACTTAGAGATATATTTGTGCTGTACTCAAGTCTCGAAGTCCCTAATCACCGTAGCTTGATTCTAAGCAGGCGGTAAGATTATTTTCTAGACTTTATAGTGCTAATATGCTCGATTCTGCAACTTTGCTTTAACCAGAATATGTTAGAACATGTACATATCGTGTAAATTTGACTACCAAATCAGACGCCTTATTTCTTAGCAGCTAGTTAACATTTGTGACTAAACGATTTTATGCATTTTTCAATAAAGCCTGTAGATCCTAAAAGATACCTTAAAATGAGGTCAAAATATTACGTGGTTAATATCGAATCATGTTCTATCGAATGAATATCTTGGGTTTAACTTATATTTTGTTTGGGGCTACGCTGCAAGTATTTACGAGATTACAAAGTTAAACAGAATCTTGCGAGGCAGGGCTTTAATTATTCATAAATGTTTTTGTCAAAACTAGAAACCATTTCGAATTTATTTGACTGTGAGGAATATTTGTTTTTCTTAAAAAAAAGAAAACCTATTCATCTAGCTGAAGGACTGATGAGCTGGTTGGCAGAGCAAAATAAAAACTATCCATTCTAATGATTGATTTCTTCTAGTTTTAACAAATCATAGGTTCTGCTGTTTAATCTTTCCCAGATCTTCCTGCATAGCAGCCAAGACTGGGTCTTTAATTCTGTGATATCCCCAGTACAAAGCAGTAGGGGGCAACCCTTGGGGTTTTAAATCCAAAAACGCTTATTATCTGTCTATGGGATAGATTGAATATAGATATAATATTATACTGCTACTTTACAATAAGTTTTCTATTTCCTTGAATGTCAAGTTGTCTACCAATTTTTAGATGACACATTGTGAGGTTAGTGGATTTGAAACTTTGACAGTTGAGTGCAAATTTTTATTTTGAAGAAAAATTGGACACATGCTGGAGAGAAGAAACTGACAATTTTAGTCCTATTGATAACCATGGAATAACAAATCCCTTTTAATCCAATTTTGGGAATGTCATCAAAAAATAAATCATTTTTAGTATAAATAAAAACAAAGCACTTCTGATAGGGAAGACCTTTTCATATTCGACAAAATATTGTGTAAATATATTTTTTCATGCCTGAAACTGAATTTATGCATCCTTTTTACAGCTTGATAAAAGTTGTCACAGATGTTATTTTTAGCCAAGGTCATAACCTCTCAAATATTCCTCCCCAATTTCAAGGCTATAGATGCTTTTAATATTTCATACTAAACTAATTCTTTCAGGCCACTAATATTGGCATGGATATTGATTTTGAAGTGGCTTCTGTTCAGCATCTACATGAGTGCCCCAATCAAAAATACTTTCATATACAATAGAAGGGTTCAGATGTGTTTGATTAATTTGTCAAGAAAAGAGTAGCATACCTTTATGACACATCAGTTGGTTGTGTTTACATTTTTCACATATAACTTTTACCTAGGGGTGTTTATGTGCCAAAAAAATCAGTTTAAAAGAGTCCTCTTGGACCTAGTGTCAGTTTTCATATATGATAGTATAATAATTCTTGTATCAGTTTCTAGACTGTCTAAGATGGACGGATAGCTTATATTAAGCTAACAACAAAATATAAACAGTTAGTAGCTTAGGTATCAATTTTAATTTCAATATTAATTGATTTGGGATGTTGTCATTAGTACTATATGGGAAAGGTATTGTAGAATAATTTATAAACAACTCCCATAAAAATTACAAGGGCTTCATGTTCACTCTTGTGACCTTTTTAGCATCTTAGAAATACCTAATAGTAAACCCAAACAGATCCTTAAATCCTACTTAAATGTATTCTGAACTTCTTTATTTATCACTTTGATTTGAGAGAAAAACAAAGAGTATAAGAGGATGGTTTATTTTGTATTTTGTTGGCAAACATGATTTTCTTATAAGTTATAACACAGAGTTAGGCATAATAACTCCATGGTTATAACAATATTTTTATGATCTTATTTTCCTGCAATAGCAATTTAAAATGATTTTAGCTCTAAAATTTAGCATGTATTTATAATATATTAGCTGTTTTTATCCATTATATTCATATATTTATTCTTATCTATTGTACAAATTTTATAATTCAGCCTCTGGCTGCAAGGATAATTTTAATAAACCATCTATCTATCTATCGAGGATTTTGCTAGCAATGCATTTTTATAGCAGGGAGAAAGGCAAGTGAAAAGAAACAAAGAGAAATAACAATTTTCTCTCCCTTCTTGTTTGGATTTTTTAATATGCCCCCCCCCCTTGTTATCTTGCAGAACATTAAAGAGATCTGATAGGGGAGGGGGTAGGATTGTTTCAAAATTCTCAAGTATGTTGCTTTGTGAGAACCCCCTCTTTCGGCCATTCAGAGAATGATTTCTTTTTTTTCATCACATAATTAGCTTTGAGTATGCAATTTTGTGGAATATCAATCTTGATATGCAAGGAGCTAGACAGTGTCATCCTATCATGTCCTGTTTATTTTTGCAAGTGTTCAGAAATTTGTCTAGAAGAAAACAATCCCCCTCTACCCCCTACAAAAAAAGAGAGAAAGGAAAAAAACCAACACAAATGAAGATAATCTAGTCATTTATAACACATTCATCTTTCACAGCAATAAAATTCCATTATCTTCCAATATTTTGTAAGACATTAGTCATTTTCTTTCAGCATATCACTTAAGTTTGTTTTGAGCATACTACTGGTATATCTGCTAATACCCTAAGGGGTGATAAGGAACATTTTATCAGGACTGCAGAACCTTTGGCAACACACTGAAACAATACTTATGGTCAATCTATTTTCTTTTTAATTGAATGTGAGCATGCAAATCATACCTCATTGTTTTTTTATTGTCAGCTTAGAACTTTTAAAAGACTTAATCTAACAGTGTGTTATTGCCTTTGGCAACATAATGTATGTGAAATAATTTAAATTACAAAAATGTAGTTTTGTTGGTTTTTCATGTACATTAGCCTTAGGGTGGATCATATCAACATTAAGTGTTGATAAGGTATTCCAACACTTTCCAGGATGCTAAGAACTCAACATATTTTCAAATTCCATCATCTTAGATTGTGTTGATAGACCAAAAGGAATGTCTATTTTTTATTCTATAATGTTGGAGGAGAAAATGCTCAGAAAAAATACTTCATGGCATAAAAAATGACTCTTGACTGGTGACCATTATCTAAGAAGGTGTTAATAATTGGGCTGTCATTTATTACAAAGCATGCCCACTCCAAGTGGCAATCTTATGCTTCTCATAGCAGAATAATTTCATCTGCATTTTCATAGTTTCATCTGCAAATAGATATAAGGAAACAAACCATTACATAGATCAAATATTAACATTGCAGCTCCTCACAGTTATGTTTTTGTTTGTTTTTATTTTAATATACATGTACTGGTGTGCAGTGTTAACTTACTGTATGGAAGTAAAACTATAACTGTCAAGGGCTACAAATGTGAGGTGCTCCAATTTATTGGCACTTCAAGTAAGCCAACAGTAGAATGTAAATGACTGGCATTTCAAAAATTGAAGTTTTTAGGAAACTTCAAAGTTTTGCATTGAAAACTTGAGGGAAAAAGCTAATAATACAAAGTTTAAAGGAATGTTTTTGTCTGGATGAATATAAACTGAAATGTTTACATTCTGCTGATTTGTGCGGATGAACTGCCAACAAACAGTGCTAAACTTCGAACATGTGCAGGCAAATATTGAAGTTCAACTGTCAAACCTTTGAAGTTTCACGCACATTAGATCTTAGAGAATTCCAAAGTACAGTTTGGAGGGAGCTTTCGCGTTCTGGCTCAGTCAGTGCCTATGTTATTGTTCTTTCAGTGGATTTGGATCTCAATCTTAGTTTTAATGCCAGGTGACACCATAGTATGGCACTGAAAAGAAAAGAGTGTTAAAACTCATGTGGTATGCACAGCACTTTGTGGGATACAATTTGCAGGTGCTCCATGGCATTTTAATTTTAATAATGGGCCATGGTTTTAAAGGGAACACTAACATGGATAAATTTAAATTTGTAAAATTTGAAATTGTAACCAAAGGTTTGTGTGCAGCTGCTTCTTCTGGCTGCAACAGATGTGCAGGAAAGCTTGAGAAGAGGCACAAACTGCATTAGCTCATAACTTTGGTATTTATCATAACTGCCTAAAAATTGTCAACTTATGAAAAATAAATATAATGAGCTCTTTTAACCACGACGATTTTTTGCTCAATAATTTGAAATGTCAAAATCACCTGCATAACACCCTTTACTTTCATTGTCTAAATTCTGAACCAGCCTTTGAGTTAGGTATATGGAATATAGCTGAAACAGAGTGTGTTAAATTTGTTTTGATCCCCCTTCCCACAGAAGCAGCAAACGAGATTGTGTTCTTAAAATGGGTGAAAAGTCACAAATAAAAGTCACAATCCATCCTTAAATTAAAAAGTTTACGTTCCGGAAAAATGTTTCAGAATATTATACCATGGTTTTTAGTTTTTGGTTTGGGAAATTGAATTCCTGGGAAATATTTGTCAATGGCCTTACTTTATTCTGTTTGCTAATTAATTTGATTCTCCATCCAATTGTTGGCGAGTCAACGTTCTTCCTAGGGAAAATTCTCAAAAAAATCATAAAATTTCTAGCTAGAACTTTGAGAACAGATAATTATTGCAAGCTGGTCGTTGCCTGCATCCGTCCTCTCTTAACTTTCGGAAGCCATGCCAGGTTTTCTTAAGTTTTTATTATTAATTTCTTCAGTTTTCCGCGTGCATTTTCAAACTGGTAGCTTCAAACTGGTGTAGCATCATACATTGAAAAGAGAAAAAACATTTTTCCTTCACTACATTTGGCGATGGGGTCATCTGTGATTGTGTTTTATCATTCTATTTCATATCATAGTCAAAGTACATCTTGATTTCGAGTACAGAGGTGTTTGATTGTATATGTATGGGGTTTTAAAAGTGCTAGGTAAACAAGAAATATAAAAATGTCAAACTATTCTGATACCTTCTCTAAAGAGTTTCGAGACACGCCTGAAGAAGTCAAATTTTGTGTTATCAGTTTGATTCTTCTTCTTAACTAAACTTTTTAAACACGTTTTAATGTTAACCATGGATCCTACAGAGAACAAAAACCTGACTGACACCAAATGTTTGTGGTGGGGACTGAATTTGCTCCTGAACACAGCATCACCTCAACCTGGCGCGGGTTGTTCAAAGATGGGTTAAATTTAAACCAGGTTTAGTTCTGAACAAAACCATCAAGTCACCATGGTAATTATCCTGGATTAGTAATAAACCACTATCGAGCAACCGCACCCTGTACCATATTATTCTCTGCATAAGTTTCCATCTGCTAATAATGATTTGGAGAAAGACGGAGCGTCGGCGTTAAAGTTAAAGACGTTAACCAAAATATAGTGAATGAGGTGTGAAGAAATAAATTCATATTTGTATGCTCTCACCAGGGTGTTTTTAATAAAAGCAAATAAACTAAATTAAAGTTGATGTTTTTTAATTAAATCATAGGTGTTTTTTAAGAACGTTCGGTAATTCTGAATTATTATTATCATCAATGAAAGGGCATAAAAAGACATAACAAAAACTTGCACTTTAACAAAAACCCTAAAAAACCAAAACCATAAATTCAGAAGGGAGTAATCCAATTACTGGCCTGGGATATTTGTGAAATAACTTTTCAATTTTTTTCGCATTAAAGTATGTGTAAGGATTGTTTATTGAACATTATTAAGCAGATTGAACTTGGGATAGCTTTTTCTCTTCAATTGCCAATTGCTAATTTCGAGGTCGCTCACAAACCAGGCAAAGTTCTGGCCGGGCTCTTATTCCTGTTTGCGTTTTTGCGACAGAAAGCACCATACAACGCGAAGTTTGAAAATAATGTCGATTTTTTCGGCAGACACTTTTAAATCTAGAAGAAATAAATTACCTTTGTCTGGCAAAGAAAAAAGTGGCCGAGAGGCTGAGACACTTTTTGCGGTGCAAAAGATATGCTTAATTAACGATTTAAAAATACAAAAGATTATCTTTGCGTTTTATACGTTTGTTATCTCCAGCGCAAAAGGTATTACTCACGCCTCGCACTTTTCCGAGGCCCTAAGGTTATATTTCTGTCTTTGCATAGATTAGTTTTGAAAGTAATTATTTGAACCGTAGACGGTATTACCTATCACCTGGTAGGTTTGCCTCCAAGAGAGAGACAATGTAGGCGACAAAATGTGGAGCAAATTCGAGAGTAAGAATTTTTCACAATTTTGCGATAAATATAGTTAATGAAAATACGGGAATTGTCTATTCCTATATAGTCCTGTTAGTGTGGTTATCTTTAATTGAAAATGCTAAGTGTCATACGATTCTTCTTCAAAACGAGAAAAAAGCATTTAGATGAACGTCTGCGGTCGTCTATGAAAATGATATCTTTTTAGGTTTCGTGTGCTCATTATATTCTCCCTAAGAATTTCTGAAACCCACAGAGCTTATTATTTTTTTTCTTTCGAATCGTACAAACCCCTCGCATGATTCTATTATTTATCTTGCAGTCACCCGTAAATGTTTAAGATCTTTCCTTCAGACATCTTTAAGAAAGGACCCAACCTTTGTCTTGATTCATTAACAGCCAAATATTTGCATTAAGAAACGAATAATTGAAGAGCTCCACGAACCCAGCATGCAACCAGACCATGGTGACAATTTGGAACTCAAATGCAACTTCAAAATTGAATTCCTGGTGAGCCTTTATGGCAAATTCTAATAGTTTTTGGTAAAAGGATTTTGGTAAGCTGTCACTATACGGCCAGACAATTGACTTTTACTTCAAGGTCTTACGGCTATTTAGAATTATATCACGTGAAACATTTTTACTTTAATCCTTGAAGAGTGCCCTCAATTGCTGCTAAGACGACATGGGTAATTTTTGATGTGCCGATTTGATGTGTGGGAAGATATTAAGTTTGCTTCGCGGTGTGTGCTTTTTTCCTTGTAAGCAATCTTACCTGTACTGTAACTTGTGGGCGTGACAGAAGTGCCCGCCAATGTGATTGTTTTATCTTTGTACTGTCGGCTTTTGTTTGTTTGTTTGTTTTTCTTTCGCATTTGTAAAATGAGAAAATGCCGTTCCAATTAAAAGGGGTTTGCGCACGGAACCTCAAATTTATTCTCTTGTCTCTATCAAACTCATCTCGGATATATTTCCCCCAGAAACGTTTCACCACCTGATTTTGTAATCCCATCTATTATTTATTTGTTTCATCATATAATCACAGATTTCCAAGGGCGTTTTGGCAACATTTAGTCACACGTAATCGACTACTTGGGGAGCGATAGTCAAATTAGATGTTTTTTAATTGTTTTGTTTCTCACTGAGGCCAGTAGCACGAAAGAAATTGTATCCCAACTGAAACTAAACACAAATGCCCTGGCATGGAAGCTGTTTTTTTGTTACTATTTTGTAAGTAATGTATAACAAACGTTGAACAACAATATTGCGCTTTTTTATGGACAGACCATTCAGATTTTAAAGGGCGACTTTCCGAAAGCATTCGACATTTTTATCGACCTATTTAGACCAAACTGATACGTCCACACTAACACGCTGCGAATCCGTATAAGTTTGAAAACGAATACATTTGAAAACGCGTTAGTGTGGACAATGCCTTATACCCCATTCACACCAGAACCATGTTTAAGTCAAAAAATATAATCTTTTGGCACAAGCACCCAGCGTTCGGAAAAGAAACGATAAATAAACAAGGTTTTTCTTTCAAATTGTTACTTGTGAAGTTTATGTTAATGTTCAAAATTAAACTCTGTCTGAATAAATGATCACTTTGTAACGTATACAGTAATTTACTCAGGCTTGGTCAGTTCCCTTGGTAGACAGAGCGGATTTCACATGACTGTCGAGATTTATTATGTCATTGCGATTGCTTTGCATTCTTATTGGCTACTCATTTTTCTCAGCCATCAAATTCTGCAGTAAAGGCGGTTGTGTAATTACTTAGACACCGTCCACACTACTCCGTTTTCAAACGAAAACGGATACGTTTTGCTCAGGATACGGATATCGTCCACACTACAACGCCGAAAACAATCACCGAAAACGGATCAATCCGAAAACTCTCTCCAGAGTGGAGCGATTTGAAAACGCTGTTTTCTGGTGTGGACGGATGAAAACGATGCAAATCTGAAAATCATGACGTCACACAGCAAACCCTGTTTTCTTGGGCGGTCTCCCTGTGGAAAGGCCCCAGCCTTTGCCAGGGTCTTCTTCCGAGTGACAAGCCATCTTGAAAATTACCCAGACGAACCCTGGGAACGAGGTTGATGTCTAGTGAAACCTAGCAATGGGGAGTTTGCAGGTGTTGCGTGACATTTTGAATTTTGATCCCAGTAATATAATACCATTTCTGAAGAGAGCTCAACGAAATATGTGAAATCCTAAAATTTGAGGTGGTTTCGATAAATAACACAGAAGTTATGAGCGTCGGAAGTTGGTTGTTTCCCTATTTAATGTTGTGGTGGGCAACAGTTGCCACCACAACAACATGAAACCTACAGAGAAACAGCCTACTCCGGGCGCCATATAACTTTGCTATTATTTACCCAAATCATCTCACATTTTCGGCTTTTCTTATTTCGGCAACCTCTTCTGGGATCAAAATTCAAAATGTCACGCAACACCTGCAAACTCTCCATTAGAAAACGTATTCCCCCTCCTGGACCTTCGCAGGGGGTACAGTTACTGCTGTTTCAGGTAACACGCGACTTCGCCGTTATCAGATTCTTGGAGTTTGGCAGTTGGGTATTTCTGCGCTGTCCAACAATGAAATCCGTGTGAGCCAATCAAATCCTTGCCCAGTGCATTTGTTTGGCTTCCGAAGCCAATTCACAGCACTAGGTGAAACTGAGCAAGGACCTGATTGGCTCACGTGGTTTGATTGACTACACAGAAAAACCCAACTGCCAAAAAATGTTTTGAACGCGCTCCGTCGCGTGTTACCTGAAACAGCTGAAACGTGTGGTGGAAGCCCGGATAATCCGCTCAATATGTTTTTCGGGCTTCGCTTAGCAGACATTGTTCATATTGTTACTCGGCTTTTAGACGGGTTTTCTTACTAAAAAATAGGTAACGTTTTCACCAGAGTTTTAGAGCTCAACTGCAACGACTGGCCAAGGAAGCATTAAGAGCTAGAGTAGCACGTGTCTCTTTCTCTCCACAGGATCCCCGTATACGGGACTCTCTCAAGATTGGCTCGGAAGACGACTCCTTGCAGGACAAAGCCATTACAATTGTCCATGGATCAAATATGGTGGATTTGGTTTTGGTCACATTTGTCTCGGGGTCAGCCTCGCAAGCCAGGCAGTGGACAGACGGGCTCATGAAAATTACTCACAACTTAGTACAGGTCAACGCATGTCCAACCACATTTCTTAGAAAACAGTAAGTGCTCTCAGGGAAAGTTATAGCGCTATTCACTGTTTATCAACATTGCCATTCTAATGCTAATGTGCCAACCGTAGATTGAATAGCGCCCTTTGTTCTGTGAACCAATCGATCTTTGGTTGGCACATTAATAACAATGGATGACGTCAGCATGAACAGCGTTATAACCTGACTAAACACCGTCCTTTATCGCGCCGGTTCCTGGGTGCTCTGTGGGAAAAGAGTCTGAGCAACGACCTGGAACATTCCATACTGATGACGTAGAAGCTCTACTTTCAAAAGTGAATTAATTAACAGCATAAATGCGTAGATTGCCTGGTCACCTAAAATACTAACAAGCTCACGAATGTAAAGGTGCTAGAGAGGTTAGTGATGACATTTGTAGCCATCATCGGCTTGGGGATCACATGACATTCCCCTGAATATTGTCTTTCTTCTTCTGCTACGCACCGAACGATATATATGTATATGGAAGCATCCCAAGCAAAGACATTATCGAAATGAATGGAAAGTGATTTGAAAAAAAAACATTATACCCAAGCCGAGGAGGTCTGTCAGTTATGGAGCAGAGCTCCTTAGTTTCAGTATGGAATGATTCAACTCGTTGCTCGACGTATTTTCTCTCATATGAATCCCTGCGACCGGCACGATAAAGGCAACAATTTACTCAGGCTAGGAAAGGGCGTCACACACGGTGACCAGCGACGAGCTTACAAAAAGATTTTTCGTCCACTCGTTTTATTAAACAGGCTTGACTTTCAAATCGTCGCCGACAAAAACTCGTCTCTTACAATCTTATGATAGAAAATCCTGTCGGGATCGGCCCGTGTGTGTAGGGCCTTTAGACTACTCTTGCAAAATAACTACTCGAGTAGCTATTCTGTCAAGCACCGATTGGCTAACACCAAAGCATTCATTGTCTTGACTTGCCTGACGCGCGCATATCTTGGCAAGCTGAGTGCGCGTGTTTTATAGCTTCTTTACAAGAAAAGGTACATTTGGCTCCTTCTCCATGTTCGATTCCTTTATGAGACAGATGTGATGTTTTAGTCCTAATGTAATCTATTCTCTGTTTCTAGATATACGAAAATTTGCGTGCAGACAACTCTAGATGGGAAAGTTGCAGTGAAGAAGTAAGTCGAAAAACGATCCATTTTAGCTAAGGCAATTCTCGTTAAAGCAATGGATTTGTTTTATGGTAAGAGAATCTGGTGCTCCATCTTTTTATTTTCCTTGAGCTCATTTTTTATCATTCGCAGTTATCACTAGCGTTGCGATTTTTCACTGACTCTAATAGACCAAATCGGCTAACGGTGTTTACATCTTGTTGCCACCCAATTCAGATCATGTGATGATTCCTTTGGGTGGTTATAATTGTCAATGTTTCTTAGTCGACCGAGTGCACGAACGTATGTGCAGAACGGAGAAAAGTATCCACCCAAAGAAATTATCACATTATCTGAATTGGGTGGCAACAGGATGTAAAGCTTGTAACCACTACGATTTAGTCTATCATTTATCTCCCTCGCCTCGCTCTGCCTCGCTCGCGTTCTAGAAGCGGCATCTTACCCCCGGGCGGGGACTCCCATATTTTTGGTCGGGGATGATCGTCGTATCTTTTAGGGGTTTAAAATCACGATGGTTTGGTCTCTTTTAGAGGTGATCTTGATCTTCAATAAATTTTAGGCAGAGTGGTATCTTTTAGGGCCGAAACTGTGTCCAAATTGCTTTTTCTTATGATGGTACTTCTAAAAACCGTGTAAGAAAGAGAGATTATTCGATGAGAAGACGATAAATTAGAAACAAACTCGGAAATTTCTTGATGGGTGTCTTTCACCTGTTACCTGTGTCCTTCGCGCCTACTTGGTACATAAGACCTCATCTTTTAGGGTAATAAATTGTTTGAGCCACGCCATGGCCCGCCATGTTTGGTATCTTTTAGGGGTGAAACTGAAAATTTTCGACGATCATCCCGACAAAAAAATATTGGAGTCCCCCCCCCCCCCCCCCCCCCCCCCCCCGGGATCTTACCAGTGTGATAAACGAATTGAATCATGTGTATTCAAGTATTATCAAGTACATCACAAGCTCAAGTAAAGAAGACAGAAAACGAGTTCAAGACGCGTTACAATCTGTTGGCTTGCCCCACGGCAAGGTGAGATTCCTGCCTCATAGGAGGACAATGAAAGAGTTCATGACAATGATGAGCGTGTTGATGGTTATGTAGGGTGGAAGTAATGGTGTCGACGGCAGTTGTGCTGCTGCTGATAATGACGATGGTTGTGGTGATAATAAGCAATTATTGGATGAAGTGTTTGAGATATCACGAATAAACAGTGTCGAGACGCGCGGCCGAGCCTGATTCCACTTGGCGAGACTGTTTATTCCTGATATCACAGAAACTGAATTCAATAATTGTTTTATTATACATTGATTCAGTAAAAAATACTTTCACGACTCTCAAACAGTTTCAAGCAATTAATTTAATTTACACAAGCGCTTTTTTAAAAAGGGAAGCCATTCAAGCGCTGTAGGCCCATGATGCATTGCGCGCGTAGAATCACGTATAATGATGATGATGAAATGGTAAAGGTGATGATCATGCTGCTGCTAAAGTAAAAAACATGAATAGCTCCTCAATTAATGTCGATAACTCATAACAGCCTTCGGGTGACCAACCTGAGGTCGACGGCGCACAGCGTTATCTCCATCTCTTATCGGAGCTCCATTTGAAATGAATTCAAAGCTTCTGCGCTATTCAGTTCAGCGTGTAATGCCCAGGGGTGGAGCTAGAATTTTTCTTGATTAGTGCCAGCTTCGAACCTACCCATACACTAGTCTTTGCTGAATATTTGATTTTAGTATAATTACTCAAGTGATTATAAGAATTTCCGCACGCAGATTGGTCGAGATGCTCGTTTTCTCTCGGTGCACACTACGACATAACGAAATAAGGATGTTATGTTGCAGCGAAAAAGCATGGAAAAATAATTGAAATCATCAATATTTTCCATGGTTCATCATTAGATTACTTCACCAAAGCAATCTTATGTTTCACTAAATTTTGTTCGCATGATACTTTCCTTAGTCGTTATGTCGCAAGTGTGCACCTAGTCCAGTGGGTTTTTTGGCGCGCGGGGTTCCTGTGTCGCGGTGGGAAAGAAGCAACACAGGAGTCCCGCGCGCCAAAAAAAAAAAATATCCGAAAAACCCATTCGTACCAATAGGTCACACCCAGCTACGGCTAGAGGACCCATGATGATGCAGTGACTCGAAAGTCAACTCAAATTGCAATTCTAATGTGACAACTAATATTCCTTTTGACTTTTGTTCCCTCCTTACCCTTCACTGCCTTTCTCTTTCAGAGCGACTCCGTTAGTTTAGAGAAATTCACATTTGAATGCTTCTGGGAATTCTACAATCGACTTTGTAATAGACAAGAATTTGATAAAATTTTTACTGAAATGTAAGTAATCTCGTCGGGTTCATGATAAACAAGTGTGTACGGTCGCTAAGCTTGATTCTCCTGCACTTGGCTGAATGTCAACTCCACAACTAACGGCTTCAGAAGAGCTCTCATTTAGCGATCATTAAAGCGGGTCCCATAGGATGAAGTATTCGCGAAACCAGTTCGCAGGCATATTTCTTTTCCTCGTAGAACTTCGTTTTTCTGAGCGATTCTGGTCTTTACTTTATTTTGTGTATTGAAAATGAACTACGACCGAGAAACAAAACGTACCTTAAAAATTGGCGTTCACGAACAAGGGTACTTTACTTTTTGATCAGAGTGTGAAACAGATTATATCGAATTCTGCTACTTCTCTGAAGAGAAATTGATTGAGTTGCAACAAATAACGCGTTGATTGTCACATCATTGGTCTCAACAGAGGTACTAAAAAGAAGCCGTACATGGTAACGGAACAATTGGTGGATTTTATAAACAATAATCAGAGAGATCCTCGACTGAATGAGATTCTCTACCCATATTGCAACGAAGAGAAAGCGAGGGAAATTATAGAGAAACATGAACCGAATAAGGAGTTTGTTAAAAAAGGTGAGTTCTGAAAACATAGTGTTTAATGATTCAACAAGTATGTGTAGTCATAACCAGTAGAAGTGCTGTCGCATTTGCCCTTATTTTCTCCTTAACGAACGCAATCAAAAATTTCAAACTCGTGTGTTGACTTGATCTAACCATTTTCGAGCCCAGAGCTCACCATTTGATTGCGTTCGCGTTAAGGCCCGTGTACACTAGCAATTTTGGCTGCAATTTTTGTCGCGCGAGTCGTGGCGATTTTTCTCGCACATACGCGTCAACTCAAAATTACTAATGTAAACTAGGTGCAACTCGGCGCGATCTTCCGCGATGTTTGTCGCGGAGATTTCAAACGTTCGAAACTCTTTGCAACTTGATGCGATTTGAAGAAAAGAGAGCACAGAAATCGCACCGAATTTGCATCTCGTTTACACAAGAGAGTTGGAATTGCAACTCGCGCGAGAAAAATCGCCAAAACAAATGCAACAAAAATAGCAACACTTCTCTTGTGTCAGCCATTGACGCATGCGCGTAATTTGATACAGAGCCGTTGAAATAAATTAATTTCTGCTTATGTACCAACGTTGAAAATCAGCCCAGCAAGGGACCTCAAATGGTTGACACCAGAGCCTTCCCCCCCCCCCCCCCCACGAGGTGACGATCCGGGAAGCTCTGGGTACGAGAATGGTCCAATACGCAAGCGCATGTCAGAATGCTGCGATCTTCCTGCCTGCGCGTTCAGGGCCATGCTAGGGCAGACCAACCAAGAAAAAATATGTTGTTATTATTGATTTTAAGCTTTCGCTTGATAAGAACCACGTCCTAAATTTTAGCTGCTCATCCTTTTGCTCTCGGAAAGAGAACGGTTAAGCTGAGCAGGAATGGATGGCTGAAATTCAGGCTAAGAATTAGTCTACATCGATCAACAACCTAGGCGCACTCACGTGACATATTTAACACTTATTTACTGAGACCGTTGATGTTTATGTTTTGTGATTCCTCGACCGCTGATGTAGTTGGAGTAACTGGTAGCTAGTGAAGTACTTGCAACTGATGTAGTTGTTGACACTGTGAAGGCTAGTGAAGTACTCGCAACTGAACTGTTTTTTGTGTCAGTGGCAGGTAGTGAAGTTCTTCCACTCGATGCAGTTGGTGCTGTGTTGGTGGTTATTAAATAACTTGCAATAGATGTAATTTGCGTCCTCGTGGTAGTTACTGAAGTACTTGGAACTAAAGTCGTTGGTGTAATCGTTAATTCTAATAAAGTACTTGAAAGTGATGTAGTTGGCATCACCATACCGACTACTGAAGCACTTTCAACTGATGAACTTTGTGTTACCGTTGTAGCTACAGAATCACTTGCAACTGATGTAGGTCGTGCCACCGTGGCAGCTAGGGAAGTACTTACCACTGATGTAGTTGTTGTCACCGTGGCAGCTAGTGAAGAACTTGCAACTGATGTACTGACTGATTTAGTTGTTATCACCGCAGAAACCAGTGAAGTGCTTGCAACGGATGTAGTTATGGGTGTCAACGTGGAAGCTATAGTTTTGGGTGTCAACGTGGAAGCTATTGAAGTACTTGCAACTGATGTCGTTGGTGTCACCGATCAGCTCCGCTTCGGGAAACATCAGCGGTCTCGGGACAATCTGTCCCAGTAAATAAGTGTTTTAACTTAGGTTGATTCCAAAAGTGTTGATTTTAGGCATGCGCTTCCTGAGAACCACTGCCTAAATTTTGGCTGTCCATCCTTTCGCTCTCGGAAAGAGAGCGGCGGGAATGGATGGCTGGGATTCATGCTAAGAATCAGCCTACATCTGAACAACAATCTAAGCGCGCTGACACGATACGTGGTACCATGTTACCAGTTTTCCTCATTTAATCGTCTTGCAGGACATTTTTCGGTGCAAGGTTTAACTCGATATCTGATGAGTGCAGATAATGCCCCCGTGCACATAGATCGGTTATCGTTACATCAAGACATGACGCAGCCACTGGCGCACTACTTCATCAACTCCTCGCACAATACGTACCTTACAGGTGAGTCACTTGCTAATGAGACAAGGTCACCTTACGACCATCACTAGACCAATCGTCATGTTGTTAGCTCGAATAACAGCCCATTCTAGAAATGTCACCAGAGATTGAGGTCAGATGAAGCTGTGCCTATTACAAATCGAAGCGAGCCTACTCCTGCTTTGTAGACGATGTTTGAAGTCGCTGTATTGACCACGAGGAACAGATAATGATTTAATTGTTGTCGTCAAGTCTCGGAAATTCCACGGCATCTGGAAATGGCGTTTAAGAAATGCATGTTGGACATTGTGAAGCGGCCCATCGACTGTTTTTTGAAGGGCTAAGACTATTGGGGAGATCGCTCAAAATGCATATATATGTTATTTACTGGTTGGAAGGTCCGGATTGTTAAAACAGTGATCTCGATCTTTTTTTCGAAACGTCGGTCAACGATCTGGACCGATACCTGTCACACAAACTAACGCATGATCGCGGACCTCTCGCGAGCGAATCAGAGCGCGCTATTTAATGAATAGGGACCGCTAAAAGTATGTGCTGGGCGGTCAAAAAGTGTTATATTTTTCGATGCACTTAAGGAGGCTCATAGCAGTTTTTCATGTCCTCACCCCCTGAACTTCAATGGTCTGTATCTCATACGGAAATGCACAGAACGGAAAGTTACTTTACAAGTAAACATGCTATGGATTGTTCTTTGTGTCGACATATGTTTTGTTTACATTGGTGCTTCCATGGTAACGTAATGGCGACCCTCCAAAAATTTTAAGTTACAGAATTCACCCAGACAAAGAGAAATTTGGGCTAAACCCTCTTAACGCCAAAGACGCTAGGCTATAAACATTACTTGGACAAAGTTTGAAGAAAAAGTAGCATCGCGTTTTCGAAATATAACGCGGTCATTTTTTTTCTTCAAAAAAATATAATTTTTTATTAGCCTACTTTCTTGACCCTCAAACTGTGCCTAAAAGCTCGTAGTGATTTAGTTCTTAGTTCCGCATAAAGATCGAGGCATTTTCTTTAAGCACAGAAAATTTCAAAGCCACTGCTTATTCCGATCACGAGTATTCTGAAAAGTTTTGAAAGCCTTTTCTTGCTCACGCCAAACTCAAACAACTAGTCCTGCGTTTCAATGCCTAGTAAAAAATATCCGAGATAAATGTTTGTCTAAATCTCCTCAAAGAGAGTTCAATTATTCTATACCTTGTTGATGTATTTTTTAGAGCCATAATTCTTTAAAAAGGCCGCGAAAAAAAATATTTGATGCGGTGTTTTGCTTGACTTGAAAGCGGCCAGTTTTAATCTTGTTTCCCATTTAGGATATGTTTCTTTCACTATGTCAAAGCATGGCCGGCAGTATTGTTATCACGGCTCATTGATTCTTATGCAATTTTCCATCTAATTATTCGAAGAGCGTAACTCTTTGAAACTATCTTTCGGACGGAAAAGAAACAGTAAAGAAATTTGATAAAGTTTTAAAATCTTCCTGTGTTTGATAATGTGTTTTCAAATGTCTTTTATTGAAGAGAAAGTTGTAAAATTCGAAGTTGACCGTATTGCGTTACTAAAATATTCAACTTTAGTGTAGCAAAGACAATGAGCCGTGATAACAACACAGCATTGACAAATATTGAAATGAGTACAAGAAATATACACACCTAAACGGGAAAGCTGCCCGCTTTCAAGTCAAGCGAAACACAGCATCAGGATTTAATTTTTTTTCGCGGCTTTTTTAAAGAATTATGGCTCTAAAAAATACATCAACAAGGTATAGAATAATTGAACTCTCTTTGGGGAGATTTAGACAAAGATTTATCTCGGATTTTTTAAACTAGGCATTGAAACGCAGGACTAGTTGTTTGAGTTTGGCGTGAGCAAGAAAAGGCTTTCAAAACTTTTCAGAATACTCGTGATCGGAATAAGCAGTGGCTTTGAAATTTTCTGTGCTTAAAGAAAATGCCTCGGTTTTTATGCGGAACTGAAAACTAAATCACTACGAGCTTTTAGGCATAGTTTGAGGGTCAAGAAAGTAGGCTAATAAAAAATTCGCTTTTTTTGAAGAAAAAAAATGATCGCGTTATATTTCGAAAACGCGATGCTACTTTTTCTTCAAACTTTGTCCAAGTAATACTTATAGCCTAGCGTCTTTGGCATTAAGAGGGTTTAGCCCAAATTTCTCTTTGTCTGGGTGAATTTTGCAACTTAAAATTTTTGGAGGGTCGCCATTACGTTGCCATGGAAGCACCAATGTAAACAAAACATATGTCGACACAAAGAACAATCCATAGCATGTTTACTTGTAACTTGACTTTCCGTTCTGTGCATTTCCGTATGAGATACAGACCATTGAAGTTCAGGGGGTGAGGACATGAAAAACTGCTATGAGCCTCCTTAAAGAGCCCGTGTCAGCCACTCCTTTGTTATTGTTTTCGTTCGATATTAGAAGACGAATTACGTGTAGAAATCTCTAAAGCAACCTCTAAAAACAAAGTTTCAGATTTGATTTACCAAATTCAATCAAGAACATTGCTGTATATTCTCTAAATCGGCCGATGACAATGGATGATTTCTCCGACTTGGTATGTTGCTATGCTGTCAAAATGGCGGCTGACACAGGCTCTGTAAGCCTCCAACGAAAGTTGAGGTAGCGCGTACAACTGATGTACCGTTTTCTCTTTGACAGGCCATCAGCTGACGGGTAAGTCTTCAGTAGAAATGTACCGACAGACCTTACTCGCGGGTTGTCGGTGCGTGGAGCTTGATTGCTGGGATGGCAAGACGGAGGAGCAGGAGCCCGTGATCACGCATGGCATGACGTTATGTACAGAAATATTATTTAAGGTAAATCCACCATATGAAAACAATCGTTTGAAATGTAATATTTAAGCCCCATTTACACGACGGAATTTTTTGGCACGGCTCGGTTAAAAATGGTTCTGGGACTACCTCGCCGCGTAGTCCCGGCACGGACGAAATTTCGGTCCGGCTCTGGCAAAATGTAGTACGGCAAAGCCATTTAACAGCGCAAATACATGCGAGCCGTGCCATTAAATTTGGTACGCGTACCACTTTTTATCCGAGCCGTGCCAAAAACTCACAATGTACATGCATCACTGTTCTGTGAACGTCACACCTGTCCGATGCAGGAATCCGGTGTCGTTTCCATCCTAAATTGAGAATCAGGCCCGTTTTGTCCCATTATCGTCCCCAGCCCCAGAGTCTCCCCGCGTGGAAGGCTCTGTTTACAGCCCCTGACGCATGCGTATCAGAAAATGACACTTGTTATGCCTTAAAATTAATTTTGGAGCGTAGAGTTTGAAGGCGTGGGTTGAAAAGACCTACGAGATAAAGCTTGTTTTACGTACGCATGTGCGCCGCCTCAGCCAATCAGCGAAGGACCTCAAATGGCTACCATCAGAGTCCACCTTACGGTGACAAGCCGGGGAGCTCTGGGTACGAGAGCCCTCGTTCAGTCTCGCGCGCACTCCGAGTGAACGTTCTCTCCAAACAACCAGCGCACAACACCAAACTCGTAACCAGTCGCGAACACAAGGGGTTGTGGGAAGGATTCGGTAGGGGCACCAAACGCACTCTCCCTTTCCTATCACACACTCCTAATAACTATAATCGAAAGAAATATGTTCGAATTTCACAGGATGTTATTGATGCGATTGCGGAATGCGCCTTCAAGACGTCCGACTATCCGGTCATCCTGTCTTTTGAAAATCATTGCACGTGAGTAGTTAATCCTGGTGGACTAATATTTGAATTTTGTTGAATTGTTTCAGTTTACATAGGGAATTCCTGCAGAAACCCATTCTTGTGAAAAGCTGAATTTCCCATGACACAAGAAAGGGGAATACTATGGGAAATTCAGCTTTTCACAAGAAATGGGTTTCTGCAGAAATATCCTGTTATTCCATAACTGTTTTCCCTTTCTTTGCCACGGAAGAACACCTACAACTCATACAGCTCAAAGTTTGTGAAAATTTGGCGGATTTTCACTTTTGTTAAATGTTGATTTTCCCTTTCTAGGCCGAAGCAGCAGCTCAAGATGGCATCGTATTGTGTTAATATATTCGGCGACATGTTGCTGAGTAAAGCAATTGACGATTACCCGGTATGTAGATAAAAACAAAATATATGCTCCATTGCAAAACGCTTTGATTGCATGATGTCCCATTATAACTATTCCCCCAACAACCAAAGCTCAGCAAGTGTGAACATAGCTATCAGGAGTCGGAATTGTGTGAACCGAATATAATCATTTTACAGGTTTCTCTTCAATTATGCGACTAAACGCTGTCGCTTAGTTCCCAAAGCTTTTAAACAAGTCGTAAAATAGCGACTCATTGATATCTGTTCATTTCGAGCCCTGCATAGAACGCCCATTCGGTTGTTTACACGATACCCGATTGCAGCTGTTCGCCCAACAGCCACAGCTCAGCATGTGTGGACATTGCACGCCCATTCGGTTTCTGATCTGTTGTAATCGGTTTCTTTTTTTCTTGCTGTTCACGTGCGCAACCTTTAGCTCGATGAAGGGAAGACTCTTCCACCACTTAAATCTATTATGCGGAAAATTATCATCAAGAACAAGAAGCGAACTGCTAAACGGGAAGAAAGTAAGTAGTAGTAATTTACTGCTAAAATCGTTCCCTCGCGACCCGCGTTTTCAAAACATCGATTTTATTTTGGATTTGCTGTTCCGCCAGTCAAATCTTATGAGCCAATCAGATTCTTGTCATGTTTCGCCTAGTGCAGTCGCCTGGCTTTCCGTCGCGACGTTGTCTGGTTTTAGTTCAGAGGGAAGCCAGTTGACTGAACTAGACGAAACAGGGTAAGAGTTTCATTGGCTCAGAGAGTTTGATTGGCGGAACAGCAAAGTCAAAAATCCCAAAATAATTTGATGTTTCTGAAAACGTGGGTCGCGATGCAACGGTTTTAGTTGTAGTTAAAAAATCTGTTGAGCTCATCGTAGCTAATCTCATTAAGAACAGGCAACATGCCACATAATTGTGCCACAGATTTTTTAAATCCCAAAGATCAGGGTAGTTGCAGGATAATTAACTGAGAGTACTGAAATGATGACGTCAGAAAAAAAATAAATTTTCGAGTTAGCAATGATTGTCCATTGAATTAGAAAGGGCATGTCGAATGAAAGCTACACGCCAAAAATGAGGCAAATTGGTTGCAACGCGACCGAGATATGGCCCGCTGAATACATAATTTTCCTTAACAAATCACTGTATTTTTGGTTCAGTTCATAAAGTCCAAAATACAGTGATTTGTTATTCAGCGGGCCATATCTTGGTTGCGTTTCAACCATTTTGTGCATGCGACGTTGTCTTAGAGTTGGTCTTTCATTATTCATGGATTCGATTTTTTTAAATTTGTGACGTCACACTTGAGTACTCTATAAGCAGACGAATTTATTGTAGAAATCTCGAATTAATCGTCTACAAACACAGATTTATACTTGCTTAACCGAATTAAATGGATAACATAGCTTTACATTCTCTTAATCAGCCGATGTATGACTCAGTATGTTGCTTGGCTGACAAAATGATGGCTCATGAGGGTCTCTGGATAATGAGCCGGGTTATCCTGTTGCAGCAGCGCAACTTCTGTGAGATTGATACCTGGCACAGCGTTCCGTTTATAGGAGGATCATCTGTTTACATTTTGAGCTCATTAGCATAAGCAATGTTCAGAATCAGACCGTTCGAGGGAGCTATAAAATGATGCGTTCTGAATATCAATAGAGTACTGTAAATAACGTATAATTGGAAAGTTTCAAGCTGATATCTCGAATTCTAAGCGCGCGGTGCAACGTTCAATTTAGAGGAAACGTGAGCTAATTAGCGTTACGGCCCAATGATTTCACACAATTTTGAAAAGCTTCAACTAGACTGAAAAATGAAACAGAAAGAAGGGAAACAGGTCAAGACTTTTTTAAGAATGAAAAATAGACTTGTTTTGAGCTTTTCGTTGCATTTTCAAAGTTAGATACAGCGTTTCAAAATTTCGTGAATGTAAACAAGGACGTCAGGATCGGCCTATATATTTGATGTCAAGTTCTTTCTTCACCAGCACCAGACAGCGAATCCATGCCACAGACCCCTGCCACGCCCACGGAAATGACGACACCCCCACCAGCAAACAACAACGTGGAGGAGAAAACGGTCGAGATGAACGGGGAGGTCGACAACGAAGGATCGGTAAGAATGAGAATCAGTTGCTTCTTTGTTGTTTTGACCAGTACCTTGTGGCGCTTATGTTTTCCATTGGCTTTTACTTGCGTTTTTGACTTGCGTTACTTGCATTGCGTTACATACACCGCGCGTCATTAAGAGAATAACAGGAGGTGACTGGACGCGAGTCTGTGTTGTCACTTCTTTTGTTGTCAAGTGTTTTTTTTTTTACCGGAAGGGGGGGGGGGGGGGGGGAGGGGGGGTGTAGTTTGCAAGGGAAAACAACAACATTAGATCAGAAACCTTGGACGAGCTCAGTCATGTTTTGTGACGTTACAATTGCCACAGGAAAACCGCCGGGAACAAGTCTAGGCATTATTACACATCAATTTCTTTACAATTAAGGAAGTTACAGTGTCTCAGGGTTACACGCCCTACTTTCAAAACAAGAAGAACAAATCATATTTTGTGCACTCTGCATTTCCCTCTGATTCCAAATACTGTGTCTCAAGTGCTTCGTGGGCACACTACAGAGCGACGCTCTAAAGTAGTGCTTTCAATTTTGACTTGTCAAATTAACTGAAAGCTTGCTCTTCATATCTCGCTGCTTACATTCCCATAGCAGCAATCTTATTAGTTGACAAACGAAATGTGTTGATTAATCTTATTTATACTGACGTCTCTTATTTATCAACGTTTTTCAGCAACGTGACTCTACTGTCGAGGACGAGTCAGCACCGGACATGGCACTATCAGAACTTGTCAACTACATCCAACCCGTCCATTTCAAGAGCTTTGAAATGTCTGCAAGTATGTCTGTTTTAGTATATTGTCTGATTATAGTAATATACCTTTCTTCATAGACACTAACGAACCGGGCTCCCACTGGAGGGGGAGGGGTCATTGGTCATACCTAATAGACCTAGCATTGGGTGTATGCTTTGTTTTTCTGCTTTGGTTTTCTGCAGAAAACAATTTCCAGTCATGATACAGCTCTCGTAAGATCGAAGCCCATTGGATTGATACCCTCAGTGTGAAACAATCGAGGGTCATGATAGAACGAGAAAACAGTGGGATGCTTTGTTCTGCCTATCCAATCACACAAGAGAACTCCTCAACCATGAAACGAAATTGAGAAGTGGAAATCCACTTTTCCCACGAGATTGGAAGTTTTAGAATTCAGTTATGGAAAAGCAAACAGTCCAATACGATTTATTTTTAAGTGTTTCCCAAGGAAAAGCGAGGGCAGTACCTTTAACTTAATAAATTTAAGACCCCGAGTGTTGACCTGGTATAGGTTTGAACCCACGACCTCTAACTTGTCAAATCGGCGCTTTATCAAGTGTGCTCGTCAATTCACAATTCCCCTTGATAACATCTTGATACCACTACTTCCAGAATCCTCTTCGAATTCGTTTTGTTATTCAAACGTTTGAGGTCCTTTGGGAGCTGCGAGATAATGGTGTTAAAGAGGCAAACAAAAGGAACTACGAAAAGGATTCTGGGAGTAGCGGTATCAAGATGTTATAAGGGGAATAGTGAATTCCAGCAATTCCAACCCTATGATGGTGTAACCGGGAGGCAGCCTTGCCCAAGTTAGAATATCTTGCATTATTCAGCTCTTGAAATAAAGGATCTCTATATATCAATAGGCGAATAGTGAAAAGTTGATAATTATAATCTATTGTTATTACTTGTAATTGCAGAGAAGAACCGGTCGTATGAGATGTCATCGTTCGTAGAGACGGTAGCAACAACGCTACTCAAGGAGAAACCCGTAGAATTTGTCAAGTATCCTTATTAGATGCCATTATAAAAAGAGTGGCCGCGTGGAGATCCGAATTTTATCTTCGATTGTTGAAAATGTATCTCACGAGTGAGATAAAGCTCAACACGAGAAAATAAAATGTGTATCTCCAAGCGGCCATGTAATGTTCTGTTTGTTATATAAACATCAGCGCAAGACCAGATCAACATTTATTTTACGAAAAATGTGAAAACTAGAAAGATATGAGTGTTATCTTCACTGCGTAGAGTGAGGATAAATAGAGGATATTACATGGCCGCGCGGAGATACGAATTTTATCTTCGAGTGTTGAAAATTTATCTCACGAGTGAGCGCAGCGAACGAGTGAGATAAATTTTTAACACGAGAAGATAAAATTCGTATCTCCAAGCGGTCATGTAATGTTCTGTTTATTATATAAACATCAATGAAATGCCAAATTCAAATTTATTTGAGTTAAGCTTAAAATCGAGCATTCAGCAAAGGCAAGTGTGATATTTTCACATGTGAAAATAACATGATATTTTCACGTGTGAAGATATCAAGTTTTCGCGCGGGAGATCACCTGGTATTTCATTGGTGTTTATATAATAAAAATCATATCTTCACAGTGTTCACTGGTGGTATTTCACTGATGGTTATGTAATAAATAGCAACCCATCTTTTTTGTTATCAAGAAAAATTCCTATCGTATCGCTCTTGTGATTTTTGTCGCCTTTGTCGTAGCGATTTTTTCTGGCGAACATTCTGCAACCAAAAAAGTTGCTAGTGTTTACGCGATGCTTATTCGCCCGGCGTGTCGTCTCGAACATTCGGAGATCGAACCGAATCGAACCTCGGATTGTCCGATCTGGTTCGAGCCCTTTAGAGATCGAACCGGATCGTACTCACTCAAAAATCTGGGGATCGAAACAGATCGAACCCAGATCGAACTTGATCGAACAATAAAATTGATTACCTATGTGACGTGACGTAATTGTTGCGTCGTACACGAATTTATATCAAGTAGCTATCACACCACACGGAACTGATACCTTCCTGGCAGTTTCAACAACCGTAAACGTCACGTGTGCTGTAAAGGGCTACCAAAACTGCCCTTTTGAAACAAGGATTGGGGACATATGCGTCGCGATGAGGAAAATTAGAGATCGAGGCCCGGCTTTAAAAGTAGTTGACACTGAAAGAACTCTGACACTTACATTACGAAAGCCGACGAACACCAGTCAGTGGATTGTGCGTTTTGTCCCATTTTGGTCATGTTTATATCAATTCAATAAATGAAAATACTATTTACGAGACACTAAAAGCTGAATAACTTATAGTTTCCCGATTAGATAACACTGAACAGAGTGCATAGATAGCGTAGCCCCGAATTCTGACACGCTGTATTTCTATCGAACTAGATCGAACTGGATCGAACGATCCGAGGAAGATCGTACGATCTAGTTCGGAGATCGTACTCACCCAAATTCTAGAGTTCGTTCCGGTTCGAGCTCTTTTTAGTTCGATTTGGTTCGAGACGACACGCCGGGTTATTCGGCGCATTTTGCAACTTGGTGCGATGTTTAAACAGAATATTGCACAGAAACTGCACTGTATGTCCATCTCTGTTACCCCTGCACTAGGCCCTTTACAGTCCGTCTGCCACGTGGTTGTACTGGGACGCAAAACATTTACAAACGTGATTGAGCTGTAATCGTTTTACCTGCTCATAAAGAACTTGTTCAAATCACTTGGAATATGTCACTTTTTCAGTCACATTTCTTTGCAATTTCGTAAACAAGTCATCTAAAACTTTGTTTGCGTCCCAGTCATGCTCTGTTGATTTACCCTTGGGAATCTAGACGTCTATTCATAGGCTCGTAGCTGAATAACAAGCACATGACTGTTAGCTGCACAGATCGAGCCTATTGGAATTGTAAAATATCGCCGCGATATGCGACAAAAGACAAGTGGGAAATATTCCATGCGCTTTTGTGTGCTGTTTTATTACTGTACTTGTCTTCATTTTAGTTTGTAACCCTTAACTCCTCTCCAGTTATAACAAGCGTCAGCTCAGTAGAATTTATCCTAAGGGAACACGAGTGGGCTCGGAAAATTATATGCCCCAGGTAACCTACATTGCTTTTCATTTCTATTCTTCTATTTCTTACTTACTTTCTTTTTTACTTTGACTCCAACATTGAGCATTTTGAAATCCTTGTCTTAATATTTTCACGAAGTTTATTACATGCGTCGGCACATTGAACAGGTTAAAAAAGACTGTTTTACGCTTATGTTTCTTGTTTTCTTGTTGCAGATATTCTGGAATGCTGGATGTCAATTAGTAGCTTTGAATTTTCAAACTTTAGGTAGGTAATCCCGAGCAATCACCTTGATATATGAGAAAGACGTAGCCTCTTCTGCAATCGTTTATTATGTCTTTTAGGTGCCTACGCAGGAGCTATGATAAACGAGGAGCTATGAATAAACTGTTGAGATATTTACTTTTATGTTTGTTTTCCAGACTTAGCAATGATGTTAAATTTAGGAATTTTCGAATATAACGGCAGATGTGGGTAAGTGGGCACTTGATCTGTTACTTTAACTCCATTTAGTAAAAACGTTTTGACTGGTAGCAATACTTGGACTCTTAATGGTGTGCAGCTACTTTCAAGATACCTTCAGTTTAGTTTGAAATAGCTGTAAAACAGTAAAAAAGTGTTTAGGGTTTATTATAGAAAATATTAAGGGATAAATGAAGTTTAAAAAAGGCTATATTGACAGTCAGTCGCACTGGTCCTTTTGAGAACCGCTGAATTAAACGTCCTAGGCCGGTCATCGCTAATTTTGGAATTATGGGTTTGAACCGGGTAATCGGAGAACTTGAGAGAACACGAGTTCTTAGTGGGGCTAAAAATGATGCTATCCAGTGTAGTCCTACTAAATTGATATCACATATCGCATCACTTGGAAAGTGCTTAGACAAAAATCTCGTTGGAGAGACTGGCAAGACTTTATTTGGTGGAGGGAAACCTACTAACTATGGAAATGCTAAAAGGGAATTACAGTATGAGGCATGGTCCTTTTCTCACTGACTGTTTCACTTTCCTTTCTGCTTTCAAAAGTCTGTAACTGATTTTTGTGTTCGCTATTCTTCCTTCAGGTACATTCTAAAGCCAAGCTTCATGCGCCGTTCTGATAGGACTTTCGACCCGTTCGCCGAATCGACTGTGGATGGGATTATCGCAGGTGCCGTGTATGTTAAGGTATGTGTGTCACTATGGTAACGAGTTTCATTGAAATCACCGCCGCCTTCGGGAACGGAATGGTGCTGTCTTATCGTGTTTCTATTTCAAGTTTTAAACGATCGAGGTTTGTTTCGGAGGTAGTAGAAATCTTCAACATCAATTCACCCAAGAAGCTTAGAATCAAAATTCTGACATTCTTTCCACTCCTTGAAGAACGTTAAGAAGCATAATAGCATCCCCCCCCCTATCGAGGAAGTCCAAATTTTCAAAAATTGCTCTACCCCTATGGAAAATCGAGACTCCTGTACAACCCCTGTGGAAATTTGAACGACCCCTGTGGACATTCCTCATTCTCTTGTGGGCCTGTGGAAATTCAACAGTTGCAAATGAATACCCTGTGGAAATTCCAGGGTCAAAATCAACAAACCATGTGGAAATTCCAGGGTCAGATACAGCGACCCCTGTGTAATTTCCAGGTTCCTCGATATTATAGCCTATTTCAATCTTATTTGGTTTGATCGGAGCTAAAAAAAAATCAACGTGGAAATGTTGAATACATACTTTGATTTCGGAGTTTTCTGTTCCGCCTGTCAGACCATCTTGGGCAATCAGGTCTTGTCTGTTTCGACTAGTTGCAGTCAACTGGCTTTCCGTCGCGACGAAAACCCCGACGACTGCACTAGTCGAAAAAGGGCAAGGACTTGATTGGCTTAGACTGGCGGGACAAAAATCTAGATCCCAAAGCGACGTTTTCAAAATGCGCAATGCGAATTCTAAAACGAATTTAGCTGTAACTGTCGTTCAATTCCTTTTGTAGGTAATAAGTGGACAACTGCTAACGGACAAGAAGGTCGGTACATATGTGGAGGTTGAGATGTACGGTCTTCCTGCCGATACTGTACGAAAGAGATACCGAACTAAAGTGGTCCAAAGCAATGGCATCAACCCAGTCTACGACGAGGAACCATTCGAGTTTAAAAAGGTAAGCGAACATGGTAGAAGGCTTGGCGAGTTCGACATCGTGACGCCGCTCAATATTGCTATTTTGGTAAAAAACTTATAAACGTGGATACAAAACAAAACAATCTTTTAAAATGCTGCGAGACTATAGTGTTGGCACGTGCTAATTCAAAACGTAGTAGCAACGTTTCATTTGCCCCTTAAATATTTGGTATCCACGTTTAAACGCAAATATCAGCAACAACTAATTGAGATCTATTTTGCCGGCAAATCAAATATCAAATCAACGAAAGCACCACTTTCGACTGTATTGAGGGAATTTTATGCAACGTTTTCGAATGGAGATTATCTACCTTAATTTGTAAAATTTTTCCATGGAATTCTACTTGTAAACATAACAAAACAAAGGCTGACTAAGGCTCTAGTGCGAGAACTGATGTGAAGGATTAACGCCAAGGCTCCACATCTTACCTACTATTGTAAAAAGTGTGTTCCCTATGAAAGTGTGTAGATAAAACAGATGTGATTTTTCAGGTGGTACTCCCTAGTCTGGCGGTACTCCGAATTGTGGTATACGAGGAGAGCGGTAAACTGATCGGACAAAGGATTCTGCCAGTAGACGGCTTAAATCCAGGTATGACAGTCTTCATGAATATTTGTGATGATCCTCATACGATGAGGAATTTGTGTTTAATTCTCGTTTCATTTCTATCTCAGGCTATCGACATATCAAGCTCCGTAACGAGTGTAACCTCCCGTTAACTCTTCCGACTCTGTTTGTCCAAATTGTGACAAAAGATTACGTTCCGTCTGGATTTGAAGGTATTATCAAAATATCCGATAAAATATATTTTACGCCTGATTTTAAATAGGTATTCTTTTCAGAAGGAAACTAAACTACTATCAACCGCCTATTTTACCAGCACTCCATATCAGTAAACTTGATGGGTGGAGTCGTTTGTTGCTAGATTAGGTTTCCCAATAGTTCGTGTGAGCTCCGCTGGCTGATATTTTATTGGGAATCTTTCGTTGTACCTGGGAAATGCGATTGCCTGGGCTTTCCACAGATTTCCCCAATATTTCCTCTCTGCCGACGTTTTGTACATTTAGGCTACATGAAAACACAAGGAGCCACAAGAGGATTTCACCAGCGTTACTAGTCGCTGAAATTGATGCCTAGACTAGATTGTCTTTTGATCTCGCCAGTGTTACTTGATTTTTATGATGTAACCTCAATTGTTCCACTCGCTTTCTTTTGTAGACTTCGCCAATGCACTTTGTGACCCCATCGCGTTCCAGTCTCAAGAAGAAAAGAGACAGCAACAACTCGCTGCTCTCATGGATGAGGATGAAGATGCCGATGGTGATGACGAGGTACATTTCCCCAAAGATCAAACAATAGTTCTTCTTAAAGGGACAGGGTCATCAAAATTTGAACACACCAATTATAAAATAACTAGCCGAACTAGTAAAATATGCTTTCAACGTTTGGTAAAAAATTTGAGGGCATTTCGATGTAACATTGCAAAGATATTTGCGAATTCTAATTACAGCTTGCATTAGCGAATTTGACTCATTTGAAGTCGGTCTACCACAACCTGTTTTCAGACACTCTAAATCTACCGGCATTCTTAATTCGCTCAAATCTTAGCAATCCTTCATCAGAATCCCCTAAGAAATTGTGACAATTTCAATGCGCGTTTTCTAGATGACCATGTCCTTTTAATCAAAGCAGTCTGCTTGGGAATGTCAATCTTGCAGGAGAAGTTTAGTTTGTGTCACTTGCAAGACGACAGTGCCTTCACAAGCCTGAAGCAATTACCTTTTGCCAACCATAATAAAATCACGGGAAGCATCGCGAAACAATTAACTCGAGAATAATAACTTAAATATCACGGGCAAATTACACACACATTCTGATGTTTCAATGGTGTTTCTAGAGATACCGCCACACACCCCAAAGTCATCCTTTCGGATCTCTATTTCCCCTCAAGTGCAGTATTTGTAACGTCGTTCTCTGCGCTTCTTTTGTAGCAAGGCGAAGTTTTTGAAGATGGTCCAGTCGTCGAAACAGCCAAAACCACAAACGCGAACAAACCTCCAAATCCTGAACCTGAAAAGGCCTCTATGAAGAAAAGGATGTCTATTAAGAAAACTATTGACACTCGAGGTAAAAGCTATTCCCAAGTAATTTGTTTTGTCATTTCTGCATAGAAAAAAGCTATTCAGTGGCTTTTCTTTCTGAAACAAAAACCCACACAATTATTTTTGGTCAATGTTAGTAATTTTGGTTATTTGGTTTCTACAGAAAGTATAATTTGTGTTTGTGTTTTCTGTTTGTTTCACCTTCGGCCTTATGTCCCACTTGGGGCGAAGAGGATAAGGGGACCTGTTTGTGTAGATATAATATGACTTTTTTCCCTCTTCTTTCTTTTTTTCAGCTGATTCTTTGACACCTGAAGTTATTTTGAGTCAGCGTCGAGGATCTTCGTTCTCTCAGTTCGTCGAGCAAATGGGCAAGCCTCCCCTACAGCATCAGATGTCCAGCCCTTTCCCCGTAACTGGACGGGCCCCCTCACTCCCTGCGCCACCGCCTTCAGAAGCCACTGCTATTTGCAAGCGGACCTACAGCGCTAAGAAGCGAGAAGGCAAGACTAGGTCCATGATTATGAGTAGCGAGCAAGGTGAGGCAGCAATAAGAGGTTCATGCTGGAATGACCCCATCCCCTTATCCCTTTCCCTGAAATACCCCCCTTGTCTACTAGCAGGCTACCTTGAGGACTTATTTGGTGTTTGTTTAGGAGCGACGGGATTCCTGTGGTACTTTCGCACAGCTAGCCCAAATTCTCAAAACAGGCTTTTCCGAAAAATACAAGAAGCCCGACTATGGGCTATCAAAGTACCCGCGGAATTTCAAAGAGTCGGAGAATGGAAGAAAGACTGACCTGATAGCTAATTGGCTGCCTTAATTAGTGCTTGCATTTTATTGGCTTAAGGTGATCATTTTGTTCTAGAAAATGATGTTAATTGTAATACAATGATGTACTAAAAGATTAACCTACTAATCCTATTTACGAATAACGCATTAAAACGCAGCTGCCAATTAATTCGCTATAACATTTAAGGCTTACTAACGCGGCCCGCGGGCAATTATTTCGGAAATGTCATTCGCTCATTAGATGTTTTTTAAGCTCTGCCTGTGTAAATGTTCGTAATTCTTGTAAAGCAATCACTAGACTATACAACTGCATAAAGACACCGTGAAATAGCAAAGCCGGTTTTTAGTGTTTATGAGGGAAATGTAAATGTAAGTTTTGAAAGAAATGCTGTTAAAACTTACCTATCATTCGGAGGATTACTCCAGGAGAGAATGAGTATGAAGGCATTATTTGCTCCAAATAAGTTGGCCCAATCAAATGACTCGTACCGTACTACAATAATGTGTCACATATCTAACAGATTTCATTATTTCGTTATAATGCTATCGGTCTTTCAAAACCTCCAATTGACATTTAACGTAAAATCTGCTTGGCTATTTAAACAATCCTTCTGTCCAATGCACTATCGTGGGGTAGTTTGCCTGAGGACATTTGATGTTCACAACGATGTTATTTGAAGCTCTCTTGTATAAAGTGAAACGGGCACCATTGAATGATAGTCGCTCGTAAAAGCGGGCACTATCCATGTCACGTGTACGATCTCGACCAATGGAAATGCGCCACATTTTGGCATTGTGCTATTAATGAAGATATCCCTAAAGGGGCATTCGCACGCTTGCCTGGCAAGCAAATAATTCAAATCGCTATCCAATTCCATTCTCTTGATAATAGATAAAAACACAGGTGTGTATTGATTTAACAAACCCTGGACTGTTATTTTGGCTATTCCCGTTAACTTAAATGTATTGTTGGTGATTAGAATTATTCTTAGGTGTACAAAAATTATGCGTGCGAGTGCCCCTTTAGCGGTTGTATAGTATAATGACTGCTTTATACGAATGACACTACTTTTTACGAAGGCCGAACTCCAAACAATCATGCGAGGAGTTTGACAAAACTTCTGAAATAAATACCCGCGTGCCACAATAACTGTTCAGAAGATACTTATCTATTGCCTTGCATGTCCTGTTTTTACCCCTACAATTAAGTTGACATAGACGGGAATGATTGCTGAAAGGCGTCAGTCAAGTGACGGAGCATGTAGATAGACTGTTTATCTGGCGTGCACAGGAGGTGGTTTCTTAGCAGGGTAAAACTCCAAATAGAAGAACTTGGTAGTTTGAGTATATGTTCTTGGGAGGGTGGTCTTCAAAATTTTGTCGCGAGATGGCGACTTGAGATAAAAAGGTAGTCGCCAGAGATGAACATCTAGTTGCAACGGTGACTGTACTAGTTCAATTTCGGGCCCTGGTGTAGCTAAATCTAGAAAAGCATTTCGATATTTGCAAGTCATCACGTGCAAGTAGCAACCGCAACAGCTGATATGAGAGAATGCTTTGTGTGAGCTACGGATTGGTCCGCTATCAATGGGTTAGACTCTTAGAGAGTGGTTTGTTTGTGCTCAGATATCTGAGGCGGGGGACGGAAAGAGAGAGGGAGAAAAAAGGGTGAGGGAGGATGGGAGGGAGGGGGTCTACTCTGATAAATTCCTCGAGTAATTTTGACAGATATTCATTATCGTACAGTAAGTACAGATCCGAGTGCAGCTGCATGTGTTTTCCTATTGACCAAGATAGTGCGGTTTTCCAGCACGGCTGGCTCAGCGGGTTGGCCTCTCCGGGTTCGACTCGGAGGAAATTTTCTTTCTGTTCGGGTCGTGGTCGAATCTGGTCCATATTGCGACTTGAGCTTTGTTCTACTGTGTTTCACGTCTTTCCGATGAGACAATAAACCGAGGTCCCGTCTCGTCTTCACTGCCTTCCTAGTTCCAGAGGGAACGTTAAAGAACAACAGAGGACATAACAAGCCCTCTGGCAGTGACCGCCCTCAGTGTCTGTGCTTATGGCCGCTTGGCTGTCAGTGCCAGTTGTGACTCAGCGTAATCCAGCTTACGAGCTGCAACTATGGGAAGTCGGCCTCAAACATTTATATTTACATTTATAGCGTCAACATTTGACGTGCTTGGTTGACCTTTTAACCTCTTCAGCCCCGGCTAAGAATTTTTCAAAGAACACAGGCTAAGGATTTCAATATCGCGCCATATCGTTTGAACATCGTGCCATGTCGTTCATTGTCGCCAGGTATCGCATGACAAGGATACCTAGCATGTGCTAGGGTTCATTTTCTCATGCATGTATCATTACCATTTGCAGCAGCCAAATATAGAGCGGCGAGAAGATACCGGATCTCAGTTATGTTGCCGAGTCGCTACAATGTCGCATCATGTCGTAACAAGGACATTATCGCACCATGTCGCATGTCTATGCATGAGTGTTCAGGTGCTGTAGTCGTTGGCCTTACTATGCATGTGTTGTTCCTAATTGCAGCCCAGAAAACATGGTCGCGGTCCACGTATTCCTTACGACCAACTCCGTCTATACGTACGTAATCATTCTACTGTCGTGCCAATAAGAGTTCAATCGACTTCACTGTGCCTTTGTGTCATCAGTGCTCAATACATAATACGCCACCTAACTAGTCAGCAGTCACCTAACTAGTACAAACTTATCAGCTGGCACCTCGAAAACTTTGTTCAAGTTTTGAGGTCTGCTAATATAAATTTGCAATAACCAGTACTCAATTTCTTTTTCTAAATAACTGAGTATATGGCACTGCATTTACTATAACATCTACAAATGTTTAGACCTTCGCATGTTCTTGGATAAGGACGTTAAACCGTCGGTCTCGCCTCTCACATGCCACTGTACTAACCGGCATTAGAGGACGTAATAGAACCACGGGGACGCATGTCTGACCATCCTCAGAGTAGGGCTCACACTTAATACACATCTGACTAATGTACACTTTTGAAGGCTATTGCTCCACAAAGCTACTTTACCTTTCTTAGAACATCTAGCCTGGAATTGTTTAAAAATCTACTGAGTTGGACTCTCCATAAGTCACTTATTTCAGTTGTATAAGACGCATAAAATAACTCCGTGTGGTAAGCCTGACTATAAACTAACAGTACAACATAAAATCCGCAATCCTGTATAAACTCCTCTGGATGCGTTCCGGGAGACGTGCTTTGTTGGTCGAATAAAGTTTGTAGACGCGCCTCCATGTGATCCGAATCCGTTGTACCTGTCCCGGGTTCACACATTTGTGCACAAATGACGAAGGTTATCAAATGGAAAATGGTGCCGTATTCCTTATGTAAACGTGGTAGTCAGCCATAATGTAAACGCGGTCTTTAAGTCATCGCCTGAAAATCAATTGCGTTTTTTTATTACATAGTAAGATTATCATAATACTTAAAAGGCTTTGCTGAGATCAATTAATTTGTACTTTCACATTAAAGTGTGAAATACATTAAATATGGCTTGACATCGACGATATCATAGATAACCTCAACAAGACTTAATTGGGTTCATATTAATACTCCCTAGTTGAGTCACATGAATGGTAAATACGGCTTGACATCGACTATATACGATCGATGAGGCTCGAGAAAACGTAAGTTGGGGCCATATTAATGCTAGCTACTTGATCTACACGAGTGGTGAATACGGGTTGACATTGATTAACATATATAAAGCAAGACTTAGACTTAAATTGGGACCATATTAACACTTGCTACATGAGCTGCATGAATCTAAAATACGAGCTGGCATCGACTACGGTCGATCAAGGTCGACAAGACTAAAGTTTGGGCCATTTTTTATACTAGCTACTGGAGCCACATGAATGGTAAATACTGGTTGACATCGACTAACATCGATAAAGCTCAACAAGACTAAACTTGGGACCATTCTTATACTAGCTACTTGAGCTAAATGAATCATAAATACGGCTTGCATCAGCTATCTTCTATAAAAAAAATAGGACCATAGGACCATATTAATACGGGCTTTTTGCTTCTAAACAGCCGGTTTGCTAAACGATATTAAAGTAGCATGGCTAAACACCCTGGGCTATTAGGTCAGCCTATTTTCCACTCTAACGACTCATAATAATTCATAAAAGAATTTTGAGCAATAACCATAACAGACCTATAAAATGAGCTTGACATTTCAGCATGGTTCTCGACGCGCCTCACTGTGCGAGCTGTAAGTACAACAAATGTAACATGCATGGTCTTAAGAAAGACGGCCACTTTGTCGAGAAGAAACATGAAAGGCATGTGCACGATGGGTGTGACAATGTTATCATCTGTTTGTTGTGTTGATCTAATGCGTAAGAAACGTTCAAAATAACAACATTAGTTTGCCTCTCTGTGACAACATTTCACCAGATATAGAACACCATCAAACATTTCATGAGATTTGGACGGATTCGTACCGTCACCTCATTAGCCCAGACTACAAACTTTCATGCCAATGCCCATCATACACATGGTTTTAAATGATCTTTTAAACTATTGTCGGTCACCAATGAGACACAAAAGAGAGTCCTGCTCCAATTTACCAGAAGGGGCTTTGCGCTCTTCCGTTTGAAAACTTGTCACGGTGTGGGCTTAAACGTTAGTAGCTGTGCAACTTTTTCAAATGTCAGAGTTCAAGGAAGAATGAGTTAAAACGAAGCACCAAATTTCTTCTTTATTGATAGCAGCAGAAAATTCAAAAGACAAAGTGGCTAGATTTCTAAAAGAAGACAACTTTATTACTGTACGCGATGATAAATCACCCTAAATATTAAAGGGCAAGTGAAAAGACTCTTAAAATCTATAAAACTGGTAATAATAAAGAGGATTTTATGATGATATTAAAACGTACGGACTATTACCAAACTCACCTCAACATGAAACTGAAACTTGCAGTTGTAACGGAGAAAATAATGCCCCAAAAAATGAAAAAATGAAAATTGATCAGTCTAATGCTACAATAACACGGTATCGGTCGAATATTTAGCCAATGAATAAGTTAACCCTAAAGGTTAAGCTACAATTATAGACAAAATCGGTAACGATATTTACCTCTTGTCGCCACCCATTTCAGCTCATGTGATTATTCATTTTGGGGGTTACAATTGTACAATTTCATGCAAGTATCAAAAGGAACAATGTTATCCTCTCAAATGGTTCATCACACACATTATCTGAATTGGGTGGCAACAACATGAAAACACCGCCGATTTTGTCTATGGTCTTGGAATGTTACGTGTGTGCTAAAAAAATTGGACCGATACCGCATGTTTCTAGCCTACCGTAATTCAGACTCTTTTCCGCTTGCACTTTAATCAATTATTTATTGGCACGAACATTTGTTACCTCAACTTTCCACCTTAAAACTTTTTCTTTTCTAAACTATTATTAATCGTTCACTAATATCCTATTTTGTACAAAACACTACACTAACGTCCATCAGTTTGTTTGACTTTTTCGTCAGAGCTTATACTGCTGGTGTCTCCACGGAAACTTAAATCGTTCTTTTTACGTACACTTTTCTTTACATCTTCGCGTCATTCGACCCACAATTTGACAAAATGTGTTCTTCATAACCGATAATCGATTGATTCACTCATTCGTTCAACTAACGACATTTTAACTGCATGAAACTTTCACCTAACTTATCTCATTGCAATGCATGATGAAATTTGAACACCGTTCCAATGCATGTGCAAGTTCCATGTCCACTTTTTATAAACAAAGTTTTGCGATTGTTATTTCAGGTCGACCCAAACCAGAGGAAGATTCACAATGGAGACACTTCTGTTAGTTCCTAATTTTTCATTGTCTTTTTATTGTTTTTGAAAATGGACGGAATTTTAAGAGAGTTATATAGAGTATCAAAGAATGTTACTTCGATCCCGAGAAACTTCGATTTCGAGAAATATGAGTTATGTTCTTGACCTTGTTATGGACAGTTTTCAACCTCAGTCAATGTATTTTTTTGGTGTTTTTGACTAAATCAAGTAGTTATTTTTCTGTTATAGGAAACAGTACATTTTGTTTGCTGCTAACCTGCCCTTTATTTCATTTCTTCAGATATGAAAGTCGAGGCAATGGACTTAGACCAGCTCAAAGAGCAGAAGGTAACCTGAAGAAAATCCAGTTAGTAAGAAAGCTGTGTTGTGCTCTTTCAAACTTGACTTGGGTTTCCAACTTAGTTGAAGTTGGCCCCTGGTGAAAACGCCAGAAAGATGGTTACCTCCTCATTCTTCTATCTGTGTTATTTGCGCAAAGATATTCCGTGAAATGGCCTAAAGCTCTTTTATAGTTAGGGTTATTAAACAGTCAACAGAGGGAAAAGGACTTTCTCGACGTATTATTTTAAAGTATTTCACCAATCTTGTCCCCGGATGATAATCAGTACCATAACTTTAGGTAGTCAAGTTGGTCACCTTTCCGAGCAAATTGTCCTTTTTCTTCGTATCTTTGCACCTCTATTTTCTCGCTCTCTTTGCAGTTGTGGAACACATTACTTGCAGTTGTTTATTTAGTTGGAGGTGTAACAATGACCAAATCAGTACTATGAATCACGGTAGCCAATTTGGTCACCTTTCCGAGCAAATTGTCCTTTTTCTCGGTATCTTTGCACCTCTATTTTCTCGCTCCCTTTCCAGTTGTAGAACACATTACTTTCAGTTGGTTATTTAGTTGGAGGCCTAATATTGACCAAATACCTCTCTTCTATTCAGACGTACACCAAACTGCTCCAGAAAAATCAAAAGACAACGAGCTCCTGGTGAAAAAACATGAAAAGGTAAGTATTCATGAATGGAATGACAGAAACTTATTGACTTTAGGTTTATGATTTCATTGCACATGCTGTTGGGTAGTTCACCGGGAAAAACCCCAGTCGCAATTATATCCTTGTTTCTATTTTCGAATATCCAAAGACACATACATCCTGGAGGAATATGGACAAATGTACATCTGATGTAGATGTCCTAGCATTCTGATTGGCTGTATTTTCCATGACTGTTCCTTGTCCCAGATCATTGCCTTGGTCATCACAGATGATCTTGCAAAATAGATGGGACACAAAAACTCTTTTTCTCGTTTCCTGGCACTGTCGTCGTACATATCTGGCAAAGTGGACCAAACACAAACTCTAATTACGTATTCTCTTTTCTTCGCAATGGTTATTACAGACTATCTGCAAAGTGGACCGAGCGCAACATAAAATTTTCTTTTTCTTTTTCCCATCCAGGAAAAGGACAAACTGCAAAAGGGTCATTTTGTTGATCAGGATAAGTTATTCAAAGATCTTGAGAAAGAGAAATCTTCACTACGGAGAAGAGTTGACAAGGAGTTGAAGAAGACGGAGAAAAATGGGTAGGGTAACGAAATATTGAAATACTTCATTCCGTGTCAAATCAAACAGAACGTCCTTTCTCCCGGAGATTTAACAAATGTCTTCTGATTTTCCGTGGTATGTCTTCTTATATACCAAGGAATGACGTAATAAAGTGGCCAAAATGTTGTGGACTCACGACCGCAGCCGAGTGGGTCCGCAGTACATTTTGACCAGTACTTGACAGAACAGTACTTGACAGGAAAAATATTTCATTCAAACCGTACTAAAAGGTGGGGGCAGCTCTAGTGAGAACTATTTCTAGTCATATATAGAACCGAGGAATATACAGTAAAAATCATATCTAAAACAATCATAAACTAATTTGTTGTTTTAGGACAGTTCTCTTCATTTCTTGAATAGAACGAAGTATGATAAAGGATTTCTATGGATTTCTGGTTTCAACCATTGGGATATAGTGATTTCTCCCTCCAACGGTAACTGAAGGCCGAATGGCTATCTGTACTACATGGTTTTCATGGTTTATTTCAGTAGCTACGAGGAAGCTTACAAGACAGGGATGGATGAGATAAATGTATTAAGTAAAGAGCACAATAGCAAGGTTGACGAGCTCAAGCGCGATCATCGTGAACAGATCATTTCCTTGTTACGCCGACAGCTCGCTGAGCAGCTGGCCTTGGCCAAGAAACAACTTGACCCGGTAATGTAAAATATATTTAATTACTAGTTGTAGCTCTCGCTAAAAGTACCAACGAGCAATTTATAAATGAATCATGTTTGCCCTTTAATACTCACTGCTGCCTTAATTTCATTTGGCCGACTATTTTATATTCATTGATCCGCAAAGCGTTAGCATCACGCGGACTATAAAGTGACTCACTTTAGGGACAAATATCTTCCTCTAAATTTCATACATGTAAAGGTTGCATTTCCATGAGCATATGAAGAAGCTAAATCACTGTGGTAGCAATAATATGTGTAATAATAACAGCGCGAGAAATATATACAAACACAACATCACGGCGTTGACTACACGGGCGCACTTCAGAAGTGGACTTGACTGCTTGCAGTCCCTTGCTCGGGGAACGTCCGTAATAAGAGGGTAAAAGTCTTACTTCGCGCGCGCCTAGTACTGTGCATTTATACCGGGGTCACGGCACGATAAGCACGCACCACAGAGTCACGTCACGATAAGCTCGCACCACAGGGGGATTCACCCCGAAACAAGGATGTTGGGAGAACTGATCAAAACTTGAAAGACACGAGCCGAAGGCGTGTGTCTTTCAAGTTTTATCAGTTCGACCAACATTCCCCGAGTGTTTTGGAAGAAACCAGAGAGCACGCAGAAAGTATTTTTATTGCTTTTAGAAAATAACATACACACGCGCGACAGCGTTGCGTGACAATCGTGTTTCTCAGGTCTCTTACAAACACGCTTTTTAACCAATCAGAATGCGCACATTCACAATACAACATAGGTGTTATTTTCTAATGTCTTTTATAACGAGGATGTACAAGGTTCAGTAGGATGTGCCGTATACGAAGTACCGCTATACACCAGGTTCGATTCTGAGCCAGGCTGATTTTGAATTAAAGTCTCGGATAAGCGAGTAAACCAAGGAAACTTACCTGAAGGGTGAGGTATACGTTAGTGAAGAGGTAAGAACATTGGTCCTTTATAAGTATTCATTACTATTGGATATTGGTGCCATACAAGGGCATGCATTTTAGGTATGAAGTTGGTTCATAAGAACTGCCACTCAAAATAAAACACACTTTGCTGTGCGAGACGTGAGACACGCGCTCGCCTCGTTTTCATTTCGCGCCATAAAGTTGAGCACAGGGTAACCACGACTCTATTTTTTGTCAACCACGGCACACGATGCTTCTGAATATTTTTGTATATATTATTGTTATTATTTGAAGGTGAATTAGTGTGAGTTTTGCTCTCGTCTCAAAAGGGTGGTTCTGTTGAACCCACGGTACCACACCTGAATCCACGGCTGATAACATCTTGATTTGTGTACCTGTTTACATTGTTTCACATTGTTTCACAGGCAAATGAACGAGTTGAGAAAAGACCAGGAAAAACTGAATCGAGAAGAAATTAAAGCTTTATCAAGGTTTCACAAGGATAAAAATGAATTGCAAAGGTCAGGACGAACTTACAGATTACGCTCATTAATTTGAGAATTAACATATCTACTAGCCTTTGGTGAAGAACTCGTGATGACATCTTATTTTGTTCTCAGGAGAAAACGAGAGCAAAACAAAAACATATCGAGCAAGCTGTTAAGGAAAGACAAAAAGTAAGCGACCTGTTTGACCTTTGCCTGCCTTTCAGTCTCTTCGCTGCCCATCAGCACTTCTGTCTGTTTGTCGTGCCTACTTTTTAGTGTGCCAGTCTCTTTGTTGTCTGTCTGCTGTCCCGTCTGCCCCTCTGTGAATACAGAAGTCTGTCTGTCTGCCTTTCTGCTTCTCCGTTGTCTGTCAGCCCTTCTGTTTCTCGTGCCTACCATTCAGTCTGCCTGTGTCTTCGCTGTCTGTATTTCCTTCAGTCTCCCTCCCTATCCCCCTGTCCGTCCGTCTGTCTATAGTGCTGTTCCCGCTGACGTCATCCTTTGCTATGAATGTGCCAACCAGAGATGGATTGGCTCACAAAACAAAGGGCGCTATTCAATCTTCGGTTGGCACATCAGCATTAGAATCGTATGATATCTCTTTTTTGTGGAAATTGAGGACGAGATATCATAGCCTCCTGAAGCTTTTAATAACCCTATAGAATGGAAATGTTGATAAACAGCGAATATCGCTATTAGTCTGTCTCGTATCTGCCTGTCCACTGTTCTGCACGCCTGTCAATGAACCTACCGTCTAAACATTGTGCTATCGGGTGTAAATTCTGTCTAGCCTAAAGCCAGGAAAATACGAGGCACAATATCAATTTGTCTCGCGACATTGTTACGTTGCAAGTTTTGGATCGATGTTGCGCGCTTTTCATCTCGCGCCAAAACTTGTCACGCAACAAAAAAAGCATTTCTTTCAAGTTGTTGAATTGTGTTGCGCGAAGTAGAGCGTGGGTCTACTTTAAGCTACAAATGCTGGCTTTGTTACTCGTTTTCCATGAAACACGCAACTTGTCGCGCAGCATTTTGCCTACAATTCAAGATGATTAGTCTATTCTGTGTTTAATCGCGAACGTTTCTCTGCAGATGAAGGACTTCCAGGACAAGGAGAAGCAGCAGCTGCAAGAAGACCAGGAAAAAATCGCAGAAAATTTAGAAGTGGACAAGGAAAAGGTTAGTTACTGTCGAGTAAAAGAATTACAACAAAAATCCACTTATACCTCAGGGGATCGCACTACATTTTGATTATCTTATACCGCACAGTGCACTGAACGTTTTGCAGTCAAAATCACATTGCCATAGCCTACGTTTTATCTCAGAAAGGGATTGAGAGGGCAGGGTAGTTGGGGAGGGGAAAATCGATAGAGTGGGCGGAAATCGATTTGGTTAGGCGGAAATGAGGGGGCGGAAATCCGCTCAAATTCTTGAAAGATATCTTACCAATATTTTCTGTTTGTAGAGCACGAAGGAATTACAAGCTCTCTACGAGGCCAAACAGAGCAATATCGCGACGTGTGACCTGGAAACTGCGCACGCCAATTTATTCTATGGTGACAAGATCACCAGATTGTAAAATAAATGACGAAATGTCTAGCCCATGGGGTGAATTCCAGGGGCGACAAATTCAATTGTGGTACAACTACTAGTTAGGATGTTATTTAATAACTTATTGTTACTTTTAGTCGACTTTTACAATTACTATCTTATTATTATCTGTGCCGTTTTTAAATAGTTTAATATGATTGTAGAATTACTGAAGGCAGCTCTTAATTTTGCCGGCTAGAAGTGAAAACAAAAATTATTCTTCGTCAGGGAGAAAATGCAAATGGCGTATTTCAAGTGTCATATGACGTCTGGCTTAAAATAAATGTTTTTAGTACTTTTTAGCAAGTGATATAAAATATTTAGTCCCTGATGACGTGTGTCGGATCCACTCCGAGACCCCGACAGTTCTGCTTAACTCAAATTGCACTAATTGTGAAAATGTTTTTCCCTACGTTGTTCTGAAGGCGTTCCTACATGCAGAGAGCGCTGTATCTAGCGAGATTGGTTCGAGAATCATGCAGACATTTGTATAAAAAGAATTGAATATACTGTTTGGTAGACTGGTGCTTTATTTGGTAGTTTGTGCGTCTTATTGAAAAGATGAATGTGATATGATGTAGATTTATGTGTTACACTGAGAAACGCATTACAGAGCTTCAGCCAGCCTCCACGAGTCCGCCTCAGTCGAGTCAGAAAAAGTATGCAATACCTTTGTAATACAGTGTTTTCTGTTGAAGTCGGTCAAACAAGAATTAAACTAGCTTGTAGATGGAAATTTCGATATTTCTGCACGAACTCCGTCTTTATAGCCAAGACCATTTGGTTCAAAACGTGGTTTGAATTTCCCTTTGCCTTTTCGCCAGTCAAACCATCTAAGCCAATCTGGTCCTTGCCCTGTTTCGCCTATCCCAGTCGATTCGTCGCGACAGAAAGCCAGTCGACTGCACTAGACGAAACAGGCAAGGACCTGATTGGCTTAAGGTTATTGAGAACCTTGCGCACGTTGTTCAAAAAAAAAAATCATACACGTCCTTAGTTTAACCAAAATATGTCAACCTATATATCGTTGGAAAGCTTATAGAATGGACTAGCGGGTTATGGCAAAAAGGAATCACTTATTAATACCTGTAATTTTTTTAAAAGCATTGATTAAATATTTTGGTGTGCTATTTTCACGAGCGAACGCTGTCGAACTGCTGGACCATAATCCTTAAAGGTGTTTCTCAAAAACCGTGTCTGCGATTTTTTAAATTTTGGTTAGTTCAAAAGTTACGAATTTTTAAAATTTTATAGCGTGAAAATTCTACAAAATTGGAAATTTAAAAGTTCGATAACTTTTGAACAAAGCAAAATTTTATAAACACCTTTAAGGATTGCAACAATGTGTTACTTGGGAGTCAAGGTCGAGCAGCTCGACAGCGTTATCTCTTGAAAATCGTACACCCGAATTTTTAATAAAACCTTAAAAAAAATTCTAATTATAAGTTCGCTAGTCCATTCTATAAGCTTTCCAACGATATATAGGTTGATATGTTTTGGTTAAACTAAGGAAGTGTATGATTTTTTTTTCGAACACGTGCGCGAAGGTTCTCAGTACTTTGACGGGCAGAACAGAAAAATGAGCAGCGCGAAACAACGAATTTACTAGTAGCTGTAATGTAAGGTGTGATTCCATTCTCAACGGAATGGCCGGTTGGAATTTCAAGAGGGGTGGGAGCGCAAATTTCTGTTTTGGAAAGAAAAGCTTCCGTGCTCAGCTTCGAGTGCAAACATGCTTCATTTTGCCGTCGCGAAATGAAAACATTTTGTTGTTTTTCCTTCGCGAACTCCAGACAATGTTAATTATGCTTATCATTTTTACTAAAATAAATAGATTTTTGTAACCATTTCTCTTAGTAATAGATAAACTGCCCATAATATCATCGCATATCAGGATAGTGCCCTGATACCGTAGAATATCAGGACCAGATCTCGTTTCTGATTGGCTGACTAACTAGAAGTGGGATGATAATTTTAAGCAATTATTGGATGAGGTTTTTGTGATTTCCAGAATAACAATGTCGAGACAGGTGGAATCAGGCGAGGCCGTGAGGCCGAGCCTGATTCCACTTGGCGAGACAATTGTTTATTCTGGAAATCACAAAAACCGAATTCAATAATTGGTTTATTATACATTGATCCAGTAAAAATACTTTTTTTCTATCAAGCACTTTCTTTTACACAAGCGCCTTGTTAGATCTAGTCCCATTATGCATTGCGCGCGTAGGATCAAGAATCAGCTAGCTGATTCTTCAAGAATCAGCATGCTGATTCTTGGAGACCATCAAAGTGCGTGATTCCCAAAGTAAAGCGCGCGCATTTAGCCAATCAGAATCGAGATAGTGAATACAATGTATAATAATAAGCAATTATCATCCCACTTCTAGTTAGTCAGCCAATCAGAAACGACATTGTTTATTCTGGAGATCACAAAAACCTCATCCAATAATTGCTTAGAATCATACAATATCGAATATAAGCAATAACAAAGGAGGTGGCTGGCTGGAGGTCTTTAAGCATCGGGCTGCTTTTACTATTTTACTGAGAGAACTAAACAAATCAAAGTATGACAGCAAGACATTTTAATGCTAGATTGTTTCATTAACAAAATCAGATGAAATGCTATTTATGTGTCATCTTTATTTAACAGTTTTATTGACTTTTAGCGGGATATCTGTTAGATTTGAAATCTGTAGAATGAACTCTACTGAGTACATCCCTATCTGAAATTTGGGAACTGTAAATATTATTATGTATATACTGCTATGACTGTTATTATTATTATTATTATTATTATTGCAAACTTGGGTTAAATCCGAGTCTTAAAAACCAAGCACATCAATAAAATTTCAACTGGGGCGACAAACTGTTGCGGGTGTGTGCATTTTTTCTGTTTGTATCCCCGGTCAGTATGATGTTGGTAAAGCCCCCCACCCCCGGCTCCGTCCCTGAATTGAACGGGTTAGAAATTGACTTCTGGCTGCCTTCCTCGGTACTTTATTTAAGTAATCATCCATGCAAGAAGGAACCGAAACTCCATTGTTCTATGGCATTGAGGGTTCCCCACATAGGATGTGTCCCTTTGTTTTACCACAGAAAGTTGTCATGACTAGTAACATAATACAAGTGAAACAATTATTGATTTCGACTTGCTTGAGAAAATATGGCGATAATAACTCTCCAGACCAATCAGATTAAAGGAAAACAAAGGAAAAAGAATCACTATTTTACGCTAGGTTCCCCATATACGAAGTCTTTAAAAATCGTATGTCCTGTATACGAGTACCACATGTGCTTATATCTTACCATAAATCCTGAGAAAAGTCTTTCTTTCGTGGTAATTTTACCAATTTTTGTGTCTAAGCCAACGAAATCGCCGATATTTTCAATAGAACATAATTGCATTCCAGCATGCTCTACCATTGGCTTGGGTAGTTCTTATACGGACCATTACTTAATAGCCCATGCGGCCACAGGCCGAATGAGCTATTGACCCGTTGCCCTTGAGGGCGAGAGGTCTTATTGTTTTAGAATCACCTAACTAGTTGGACAAAAATAAAGAGAAACAGATCCAGAAACCTCTATAAAACGGGAAGTAGCCGCCATTGTTTTATGGTCAAACTCGGCGCTTTCGCTCATGGGTTATTGATAATAGTCCCCTACACGTAGCCCTAGTCAGAACATTCTCGTACCCAGAGCTCCCCGGCTCGCTCCTCGCAGGGGAGGCTCTGGTGACATCCATTTGAGGACCGTTGCTGATTGGCTGGTTTTGAACGTTGGTGCATGCGCAGAAAGATCTTACTCTCAACTGCTCTGTATCAAATCTCGCGCATGCGTCAGTGGCTGTCACCAGAGCCTCCCCCGCGAGAAGACGAGCCGGGGAGCTCTGGGTTCGAGAATGTAGTCAGAATGTCAAAATATGAATACATTCCCATGCGAAGACAGGCTGTTGAAATCAGGCAATGCCATTCTCGTACGGTCCAGAGCTCCCCGGCTCGTTTCTGGTGAGGGGAGGCTCTGGTGTGACACCATTTGAGGACCATATTGATGCTGATTGGCTGGTTTTGAACGTTGGAGCATGCGCAGAAAGATCTTTCTCTCAACGGCTGTATCAATTTCGCGCATGCGTCAGTGGCTGTCACCAGAACCTCCGCGAGCATTCTCGTACCCAGAGCTCCCCGGCTCGTCGCCTCGCAGGGGAGGCTCTGGTGACATGCATTTGAGGGCCTTCGCTGATTGGTTGAAATGGCGCGTAGGCGTACATAAAAGAAGTATAATCTCGCTTTATAAAAACGTATTCGTTTCCTAGTCGTCTTTTTAACCTGTGCCTTCGACTTGAACGCTCTAAAAGTAATGATCTTTAGGCATAAAAATACCATTTTCTTTTGAGCATGCGTCGGTTGCTGTCACCAGAGCCTCCCCCGCGAGGTGACGAGCCGGGGAACTCTGGGTTCAAGAATGCGCCTCTAGACGTGCCGGGAGCTCTGGGTAAGAGAATGGACTGAAAAGGACTGGACTCTTGACTGGATTGTATAAGATATGTTTTGTCCTTTAATTATAAGCATTTTTGAATTCTAAATAAATAAAATCAAACAAAAAATGAATGGATAGATAAAATGCAAGAAAAATGACTTACATTACATATATGTGTTTGGGGTAATTCAATCTTGCCATTACATAGAATGAAGCAATGTGTATAAATTAACTCTAATAGAACGAAGCAATGTGTAGGAATGAACACTCCAAAATTGTCCGAACCAAAAAAACCAAGCCCCAGAATCCCCGCCAACTGCACCCAATACCCATCAAGCCCCAGAATCCCCGCCAGTGCATCCTTTCAAGAGCGCTCTATACAAATGTACTACTGCAACCGAAAACCATGTGGGACACTTGCGCATGTCAAATAACCATGCTATCAAATGCAGGATTATGAGTAATATAAGGTCGATTGTATCCCATATTTTTTGGTCGGGGATGATCGTCGTATCTTTTAGGGGGTTAAAATCACGGGGCTTTGGTCTCTTTTAGGGGTGATCGTGATCCTCGATAAATTTTAGGGAGATTGGTATCTTTTAGGGGCGAAATATCCCCCCCCCTCGGGGGATTGTATCTTGTACATGTTGCCTTGGTAGAGGACGCTGTGTTGGCGGATTTCAGGTTTCATTGTGCTCATTCCGAGGCCTGGTGGAGCTACTTTTTCTTGTTACCCACCCACAAAAACCTACAGCATTCTCGTACCCATAGCTCCCCGGCTCGTCTGCTCGCACGGGAGGCTCTGGGTGGACGTCCATTTGAGGGCCGTCGCTGATTTTGAGCGTTGGAGCATGCGCTGAGAGGTTTTTTTCTCTCAAAGGCTCTGTATTTCTCGTACATCAGTGGTTGCCCAGCCTGGTTCCAGCCGTTCCTTGTGTGCAGTGAGAAGGTAAACCGCTGAGTGAATGTGCGCGGGCTCAAACACTGCTTTTTCCTGTGACGTCACGTTCCTGTGACATCACGTCCTGTGACGTCACGTTCCTGTGACGTCGCGCCTCTACCACAGGAAGCCCGCCCCGGAACGCCAAGGACTAGGCAGGTGGCTGTCATCAGAGCCTCCACCGCGAGGTGACCAGCCGGGGAGCTCTGAGATCGAGAATGCAACCTACAGCCATTGCAAAGTGGGACACTCGCGCATGACAAATAACTATGTCACCAAAATGACGATAATCGTAATTTTAAGGCTATTTGACAATTTATGATAAGGGGTGGACCATTAGAAGTTGGGGGAGGGGGAGTGGCAATTCCCAAAATTCGCGCAAGGCCAATCCTTCCAAAAAAAAATCTTGCAGAGATTCAAGTTAGGAAATAAAAATCCTAGAAAGACATGGCTTGGGTTCTCATTAAAAAGGTGTCTTAAGTAGTTATTCCAGCAACTTCTCTTTTGCATTTTTCTACTTCACTTAATAAAAATTTCGGCGCGCTTCGCGCGCATTAAAAATACCATCAAAATAGTGGGTGAGAACTCACGCACCGAAGACACTGCCCTCGCGCCGTAAGACACTGCCCTCGCGCCGTTTACAAAAAAAAACTCTCCCAAAAAATGCCCTGTAGTGATAGGCCTGGCAGGCAGTCACTATGGTCGAAAGAATCACACTTAGGTAAGCGTAACTTAGATGCGCAAGATACCCCTCGTGGGTTTATTCTTTTCCACTTTTTTTGTGTGTGTGTCTGCGAAAAAAAAAATCGTACATGCCCTTCGAGTCCGAAAAAAAATTCCTGCACAACCTGATCCCCGAAAAAAAAATTCATACGCAAAATTATTGCCACCCCCCCCCCCCCTCCCCCAATTTCTAATGGTCCACCCCTAATCGTAATTTAACTTGAGGATCAGACCCTCCCTCGTTTCCCTTGAAAAGTAAATTCCTTCTTCATTTTCTCTCGGAAAAATAAAATTCCGGCTGTACTCAGGCTGGATGGGAAACGAAGGGTCGTAGAATCACTGTTCTTCTCCCCTAAGAAACGTATACAAATCACCGCATCTGCTATTAGTATATTTGTCTGACACACCTAGAGAAGTAAGTTGCTTTACAATCTTAATAAATCATTAATTCCTATAAGGATATAGTTACATGTTACTATTTACACACAAATGTTACATATATAGTATATTATGTATAGTATCTCTAAACCATAACCCGCATGGGGTATTACGGCTTCAATGTCTATATACGCAAAACAGCAACTGAAACTCGTGAAACTGAAAGGTTCGGTACTGAGAGTTTATACACATGCAAGTACAGTATTTCTGACAAAGAAATTAAGCGATATTTGACTAAGCACATTCATGTATGGGCTTTTCAATGCTATTACTTCGGAATGGGCAATTCCAGAAAATAAAGGTCCCCCCCCCCCACGGGCGGCATTTGGAAATTCCGAAGGGATGGGGGGGTTTCAGAGGGGATTTCGACTGTTAGTTCAACTGTTAGTTCAATCATGCATCAGGTTCAACTTTGTACAATCACACATTGAGATTAATATAAAGCATGTTGGCGATACGGGATAAGTTGAGCTTGCATGGACGCGCAACTTTCGCCAAAACCCGCAACTTTCCCTAACATATCTAATGAAATCCCGGAACAAAACGGTATAGTTTCATAAACGTTTCTCAAAAATGGTACATGTAATATATGCATGTTGAATAATATGTTTTTCTTTTGTTCCTTTTTAGAGTTTCTCTATGGGTTTTTCCTAAGCCTCAAATATTCGAAGATCCGCAAAAAGTAACAACTAGGCTTTCCAAGCTTGGTCTAGCTCATTCCAATGTGTTTTCCTATTGGTTATATTTGCAAAAATTGTTTTAGAAAGCGATTGAAAATGTGTGTTGCAAGTAAATAGCTTCCACACTTCATTTGAAATGTCTATTCCCCCATTTCACGATCGAATGGCGAAAGTCTCAAGTTTTTCCGTGATAACATCGTCCGATTCTTTGCCCCTACAATTCAAATCTTACAAAATAGCCAGTTAGCTACTAGTTAAACTCGCTAAAAATGTGGAGCTCATATTCAGTGGATGTTGTGAATGCCGGTGTTATTTTTTGCTTCAAAATCAAACTATCATGCTCTGTATTAATATTCTGAAACAAGATTATGCACTTTTTGTGTTTTCTTCACTTTGCAAATTTAATAAATTCCCGCAACAACCCCCGCAACTTTTGCCTTTTTCTCCGCAACGTTTCCCTCTCGCAAATTTTTACTTTTTCTCGCAATAATAAACAAGGTGGTGATTATTTGGATTCCGGAGGGGAGGGGGGGTAAAAGTTGAAATTTCTGAAGGGGAGGGGAGGGGGTTTAACCTGCCCGGAATTCTATATGCATGGGGGTAAACCATTTTGGAAATTCTGGATACATGGAGGGGTCAAAAACTAGTGCCGCCCGTGGGGGGGGGGGGGGGGGGGGGGGGTACCTTTATTTTGTGGAATTGCCCAATAAATCCACACTTGTTAGTAGATATAGTATATCTCGGTGTTTGACATTACTATTACTATGAAGACTACACTTGTTTGTACTGATAACTTGGCCTGTAGTGTGAAGCTATTTGCATTGCATCATACTAGTCATACATACCAGTCTACCCCTTCAACCTATTATCAATGACACTTTTTCTAACATTATACTCACTATCTCGATTCTGATTGGCTAAGAGCGCGCGCTTTACTTTGGTAATCACTCAATCAATGTGTCTGATTCTTGATTCTACGCGCGCAATGCATTATGGGCCTACAGCACTTGAATGGCTTCCCTACTTAAAAAGCGCTTGAAAGAAATTGATTTAAATTTCTTGATAGGAAATTAACTTAATTACTCATCGCGAATTTTTTTTATCCTGAATCATGTATAATAAAACAATTATTGAATTCGGTTTTTGTGATATCCGGTATAAACAATGCCAATGGCCTCGCCTGATTCCACTTGTCTCGACATTGTTCCGGAGATCACAAGAACCTCATCCAATTATTGCTTATTACCAGTAAGTGCACAGCACTGAACAACACCGGGCTAACCTACTTTTTGAGCAACTCTCCTTTATGTAAATATCTTTTGAATGTGCACCCTTCCCCCACACACGTTATAAAATAAGGGCCCCAATGTTTCCATGTCCTTACGACCGGCATGATGCAATGTATGTATTTTTAAGTTCCCGATAATAGATAAGTTATTAGGTTCTCCTTTAAAAGTGTAGCTGTAGTGTAGTGTTATGGCCAGATACACAAACAATCCACACACCTCATGTCGAAAGGGGTTGTCCTACAGCAGGGGTAAAAATCCAGGGTGGGTATTTTATGAATATTCAATTCCAGGGTGGTTAAACATGAATTCCATGGTGGGTAGAGGCAACTGGTGTCCTCAAAGAAGTTTTTTGCGACTGCCCAGCGAGCGAATCCTCTTGCACCTCACAACGTTCAAGTACTGTATGGTTCAATGCTGTTAATGGAATCTTTACAACAAGAAATAATTTTCACCAGAAATGGATTATTGAGCATACAGCACTTTGTACTCCAGAGTTGTGCATTATACAAGGGCTGTCTCTTAGGTTTTATCGCGATACAGGTTTAGTTCTCTACGAGGAGTTGTGCTGTAAACCATCTTGTTGCTCCAAGGACCCATCAACACCTTCCTCGCCATTTGACGCCACGGATGATGAGCTGACCCGGCGCTCTTTCTGTCGTCTGTTACAAAACCACACCCTAACAACTTCCTTGTCAAGACCAAGTGTTTCTGCAAGGCTGCCTATTTCCATAGAGGTGGGCCGTGGAACTTTTCAAAGTGGCTCTCAAGCACACTTTTCACTGTCTTTTCTATTATTGTTCTCCTCTTGCGCTTTTTATAAGGGCCATTATGTGTTGTCATGGAGCTAAAACCTGAAGGACTTTGTGGCTTGTCTCCGTCTTGCCGGGAAGAGGCATCTGTTTCATTGAGCCACTTCTGAAGCAAGGGTTTCAGTTTACACATGTTCTTCAAGCTCAGCTGCAGGGCTTCAAATCGACAGATAGTCGTCTGGCTTAAGACGTTACCATACAGGCTTCCCAATGCAATACCCACATCTGCTTGTGTAAATCCCAATGCAACTCTGCGCTGCCGGAACTGCTTGGCAAAGTGGGACAGCTCATCGGGCGTGGTCGGATCAACTGGATCATCGTCATCCTCATCAAAATTTCCAGTCACCATGGTCGGCAATTTGTCAATAGCTGCACTGTCAGCATCGGTTGGAGAGCTTGCTGTGGGTTGGCTGCCATGGTTACCATTGACAGGGACATAAGACACTCTCATAACTTGTTGTGCGACTGCTGTTGCAGTGCTAGATGCGGGGGCCTGGATAAGATTGACAGCCTTGCCACTAGTATCTGTTGACGTTAGTCCTGGCCAAGAGGATACATCAACCAACCTCGCCGTACCAGGATTGCTCTGGATGACAGCACCTCCAGCAGTTCCTGCTGAAGTAGAGATGAGTTGGGTGCCATTGGGAAGAACTGTCTTGAATCCCTGCAAGTTACTAGGGTTGACAAGCACCATTGTACCTGAACACGGAATCAGACCTTGCATAACCTGGGCATTGTCCACAGGATGTATGTGATACCTTGGTGTTGCTGTGTCAATATTTGCTGAGGAAGAGCCTGGGTCTGAATGACCTGTTGGATGGGCACCTGGACATGAAGTGGCTGGTGTTCAACTAACCTTGCAGCCTCTTCGTTCTTTATTTGCACCTTTCCCTCATCTTTCCTGTTTTCCTCCATTTCCACCTTCACAAGAGGTTGTATAACTGCACTGTTGGCAACTGGTGACACCTGTGCCACTCCTTGCATACCACTTAACGTGCGGCCAGCAACAAGGGCAGGTCTTTGGACATTTAAAGGCAACGATGAACCAGGAGCAATGTTTAACTTCTTGACTTGACTTTGAGCAATTCCCACGGACTCTCTGCTTTCAAAAACTTTCTCTTCTTGGAGAGATTGTTGGATGACATCTTTGGCTAATTCATTGGAATTTGAATCAATGCGATGTTTTTCTTCACTAGGACTTTTCTCTTCAAAAACTTCAGGTTTGGCTTTTATTTCAACAAAGTTCCCAGTTGCAATGTCGGTTGGGTTGTCAACTGTAGCCATACTTGATTAACTTCTTTGCCTAGAACCAGCAGCAACTAAAAGAATGAAAAATAACTCTTAGAAACAATGCAGGGTACATTAAAATTCCAAAAACAGACTCAAGGCCTGTTCAAAGAACCTTTTACAGGGGAGGGCTATAGCAGATTCAGGGGGGGTCTATACATGGGAGGGGCATTATTAATGGAGGCCTTTTTGCATTGCTGAACTAATCTTTGTGAAGAGATTTCTTTTATCCTACAATATTCTGCTGAACGCAGCTAAAACAAATAGAATAATGATTTCTTAGAGTGACTTCTGAAACACAACGAAATGAAAATTTATGGAGAATTATTTAAAGTGCATATAGGTAAAAGGTACTGTATAGGGGAAAATGTGACCATCAGGGCTGTAAAATGTTAACTGAGACTGAAGGCCAAAGTCAACATTCCCAGGCTGGAGGTCACAATTTTCCCTAAATGGGCCAAAGTAAACACATTTTCGTCTTTTGTTCACCAAATTGTTTTTACATATCATGATTATGGGCCCATTTGTTAATCACAAAATGTAATATGACACCTAGGCTTGAATAGTAACAGTTTTAATAACACAAGTTAAGTTACCAACTGTTGTTTCTTCAACTGCACCACTGTCATCGCAAGAATAGTTCAATTGTAATGTGTCCAAATGAAGTTAAAACAGAGTCACCATGTAGGCCTGAGGTCGACCCTACTCAACCTCTGAGTCACATCACGGCCGCCCATGCACCACCAGCATCTTTAGCACTTACAGACATGGCAAAGCAGCCATATTTTCTTTGGTCTATTGTCAAATTTTGCTCCTGCCCTCCCTCCCAGATGATAACTATGTGACTGGTAAGTATATTCCACTGAGCTTTCAGTGTGACGGGTACCCCATTGTGGGAGGGGAGCTGTGGCCTGCTTGCCATGGTTCCTCAGGTGCACTTGGTTGAGCAACCTGCATGCACTCCAGTACCTAACCCCAAGGTCAAAGGTCACAGTTTTCCCCTATATGGACCAACATCAAGCTGGCCAAATTAAAAATTTGAACTACTACCTTAACATAAAAATGTAAGCTTAAAACTTAACTCATAATTCTATAGAGTTTATGATGATAAACTAAGCCAATATTAGGTTTTTCCTTTTCAGCATGAGGAAGATCTGTTATTCTAGCAGCAATGGTTTAAAAGTTTGGTTGGTCAACCTTTATCTTTTAGGGGGTAATGATGAAAATTTCAGCAGAACTATCACTTAGTGGGTTCCAAAAGACTGTTTACCACTAAGAGGTGCCATCTCAAGCACTCCTGCATGAAAACTGAAAATTATGAATATTTGGCCCAAATTGCTATGCTTTTTTGCTGCTTTTTTACTTTTACCAATACAGCCTTTCCCTATTACTGGCTAGGGGTCACCTAGATAATAAATATATACAAACTAAATCTAATTTACAGAAAAAAAGGAAAAATATATAAATAAACATCAATGAAACTGGAGTATAATTATTGTGTTGCATTGTGAATAATCCAGAAACGTTTACTTAAGAATTTACTTAAGTCCCCCCACTACTCTCCCCCCTGGAATTTTTACAGTAAAAAATACAGTGATTGTGTGGGAAGTAAGAGGTATATATTGATACCCCCCCCCCCCCCCCCTCAGGAATTTTTTCGAATTCCCTCCGTGGTGGGGGTATGGATCTTTTCTGGAATTACACATTACTATTATTATTATGTGATTATTCCCCTCGCATGATTATTCCCCTACCTCATACTGTTACTTTCTTACATGATCCGCGATTAAACTTATACAACACAACTGTACTCTGTATTTACCTTTTTGATTTAGAGTTTGATCTTCATGGATGTTTTTTCTTTGTCTTACAGGCAAAAATCATGAGCACCACACCCATAATATTATCACTTAGGGGTAAACCTAATTTCCATTGTAGAAAACTTTCACTAAGGGACGGACCATTAGATATTTGAGGGGGGGGGGGGGGGGTTGGGCAGTTACCAAAAAAAAAAAAAACGAGCACATCTTTGAACCTGAAAAAAAATATCGTGCAAAGCAACGAGGCAAGAAAAAAAAACCTGCACGGCTAGCTTCTATATCATGTGCATTTTTCTAGTTCACTTAAAGAATGCCTGTCGACCGTCATGCAATGCGGCCGTGGTATCGATTTTCATATGATACGAAAATACTTTGTGAGCGTTTGAAGTTCGTCATTTTCTTGGCACATTTAGACATACTTTACTGCCATACGCGTTGACTGCCATTGTGAACGTTCTTCGAGTTTGCGTGCAACAGAATAGGGCAAAGTGAGGAACGCCTTGCACATTTGGTTTGTTTACCACGGCCGCGTTGCATGACGGTCGACAGGCATTCTTTAACTGAATACAGTAAAAATTTTGGCATGCTTCGCGCGTATTAGGAAGAAATGAGAGCTCACTCAACACGAGGACAATACGTTCATGCTGTTTAAATAGATTGCCAAGAATATGTGTAGATTCAGATTCAGAGTTTATTATTCATCTTCCTATACTCGCTGAATACGTGGAAGATTACCATAAAAATGAAGTCAGGGAAAGGATGGACCTGAGTGAGAAGCAGTCAAAGACAAATTTGGCAGCTGTTACCTTTTGGTGTAAAATGGATTTCATTAATGTTCAGGCAAAATTTTTGTTTTTTTACTCAGGCCTATGCTCTTGAGAAAGTCATCACGAAGATTATCATATTTTTCTCAGTGTAAAAAGAAGTGAGAAGACTTCTTACATATGTATCCTGACCTCTTGTGTATCTTGGCAAAGAACCCTCCCCCTCCTAACCCCTTATATAAGCGTGAGTTTGAGGTTACAACATAGAAATTGATCATTCGGGCCATGCTTCACGCACACGAAGAATAATATTTTTGTCACTATAATGCGGTGTGAATGAAGAATAAACCTTACAAGGCTTGATCTACCTTTACTCTGAGGTATCTGATAGTGCTTTTTCAAATTAAGGGAAAGTAAAAAAGAAAAGTAAAATCCTCTCTTTCTGTAAAAGACATCATCTAGCTCAAATAGGTGAGAGAGGGAATCACAAAAACTTTAACAGCTCTGAGGGGGATCACATTAATCATAGTACTTATAGTGGGGGATCACTTCATTTTGACAAAAATGTATTGCCCAAAATCCTCAGATACCCCCACCCCCAGTGTAAATAATGCTGGTCCCATATCTTGTAGCTGCATAACAGTTTTTTCCCAATATACATCGAAGGCCAATGACGGCCATGTATTTTTATTCAGTACAGTAAGACATGAATATGAAATAGTGGTGAAAAAAAATTCGTGCAAGCAAACAGCGTCCGAAAAAAAAATCGTGCAGTGTCTTGAGTAGGAAAAAAAAATTCTTACCGAGAAAAATTGCCCAACCCCCCCCCCCCCTCCCCTCAAATATCTAATGGTCCGTCCCTAAGTCCATCCCCCTGGGGTTTTACATAATTTGATTTCATATAATTTAATATTATAATAATTTAATTAACAGAGTTGCGATGATGCTCTAAAGTTATATCTTGCAGTCATGAGGGAATAGACCAGTTTCAAATTCCCTGCATAAAATACAGTGGGAGCCTCAGTTTGGAGTAGGAAAAGTTGTGAATACAGACTTTTCAGACTTGTTGGTATTCACACATATTTGGCTTCACACTCAGGCTTCCACTGTATTTATGTGCCATTAAGGTGTAGAGCAGAGAATTGGAAACTAGATTACTGTATTAAAAAACCCAACCAGCAGCTATTATAGGGTTACCTCATGTGCCATATGGTAATTACTATCATATGAATGGATGAAAGTGACAACAGGTCTTTTATTACAATTATTTAAATTGATCTGCTTTGGCTATTCAAAGAAGATGTTTCCCTTCTTCACAAAGGTAGGATACTTCATTTTTAAACTATTTGTAGAGAGAAAGTAAAAGTTTAAGTTTATATTTTTACATTAAACTCTTTGCTCATAAAATGTAAAGTGGCCCTTGGTGTCTGTGGTCCTTAAAATGGGAAAGCCCATGGTTGGTCTAGCCAGTGAAATACCATATTTATTATAGCAATCATGGAAGCCCAACACTTGCTGGGAAAAAACTCCCCACTTTCACTTTCCATTTGTGGGTTTCTGTATAAATTTCCTGTAACTGCTGCATGTTTTAAGTTCCATTCAGTTGCTCACACTAGAATATATACAATATTTACTTGAATGTAAAGTGGCCATGATTGATGCTGTCCTCAAATAAGCCCCTGCCCCAAATAAGTGCTGCACTCCTGATGTACTAGTATGACTTGTTAACACAAAGAGAAGCAAAGAATATGGATCAAAATGTATGAAGTTAATGTCAAATTGCCAGATTTCTTGTGAAATGAAATATGATATATTTCATTCATATCAAATTTTTAACAAGCTGAGCCTCAAAAAGACACCACCCTTGAATACACGACAAATTCAATGCATGCAAAATTAATTTAGTACCGCTGCCCTTATTTGAGCAAATAAAGTATTTACATGCAACACTTGCATTGAAATGAAATGTATACACCCCAATTATCCAATCCATTTCGAGCCCTAGAATACACTACATCGTGAAAATGTTTCAAGAGATTCTCATCCCTCATTTCTCTCCCATTGATGCTGGTGTTTTCAAAAGCCTAAATTCCCTTTTTATAGTGTGGATAAGAGACCAATTTGAATAAAAATCTGCTTTTGTTTGTGGATTCTGCCTGAAGTTAACAAAGCCACAGATAAAAAGCCTCCGTGAGCCACTAGGTTTTCAGCCTAGCAACATACCAAGTCAGAGAAAGAATCCATTTCAATCATCTGATTTAGGGAATGCAGTGTGTTTCAGGTTGGTAAATGAAAGGGGTGACGAATGGTAAATGTGAGATTTTCTAAGACAGCGAGATCAAGCCTACAAAATCAAGATTGAGACGATCAAAATATTGCTTCTCATACATTCTTTTATTTTGTGTTAATTTGTGAGAAAACGAGATTGCGAGATGGCTCTCTAAAAATCTGAGATTTGAGATTCATTAAGAATTGCATGAGATTCTGCAATTTCCTAATGATCATTCCCCGCCCCTAATAAAGTACATATGAAACACTGTTTGCTATAGATGGTTATTTCAATATTTGTACACATAATTTCTGTTTAACATTAAAATCAACATAAATACAGCAAGGACAAATTTGCTTGCATTGACAACAACTAAACATTTCCAAAAAGTGAAATTTGCATTGACTTGTGATCTATTGTTCTTGAATTTTTTCAGCCTAGCGACATACCAAGTCAGAGAAACCATCCATTTTCATCATCTGATTTATCGAATGTAGTGGCATATTTTCATTTGAATTTTGTAAATGAAGTATGAAAGCCATAGATAGTTATTTCAAGATTTCTACACATAATTTCTATTCTTATATTGAATGAAAACAATAACAAAGGAGTGACTTACATGGGCTATTTAACAGTTCTTCCTTCTAATGTGAACTATTCTCTTGTTGACTGGCATATTTTTACTTTTCTTTCCCCCTTAGATTTTTATGAATATACAGAACCAAAGTATAAAAAATATTTGACTATATATTAAGAAAAATAAAAAAATAAATTCAAGAGCACAAGCACTTTCTGTAGACAAAAAATGTTTGAAGTAAAATTTCATTTAACAGGCAACACGAAATATCTGAAGAAATGGGAATTCTAGAGATTTCTCTCTGTATGTCAAAAAAGGCAACAATAAAACTTGCATTATGCAAATCACTCCAATAAAAACATACACCTAGTCTAACTTTCAGTCAATGTCTGAACGTACAAATGCACTATATTATATTCTTTAGTTTCAATGGAATTTTCAGAACAATTTTGACTGAAATATATAAGAAATCAATAAAGGAACCACATAGAAATCGCTTTATTTCGAAACCATAGTAAAGAAAGGAGAATCTTTCGTAGCATGGTCGATATCTTAAATTTTCAAGTATTTGCAGATGTTGCTTTAGAAGATCACAACGGCTTCAAATCGAAACAGGAATGACAAATTCAAATCATATGAAGTTCCAAGCAAAATCAGAGAAATTATTTATACGATCGCTAAATTCTAGGAATAAGTGAATTCAATAAGTAGTTTTTCCGTTCACCATTAAAATCAACATAAATACAGCGAGGAGCAATTTGCTCGTATCGACAACAACTAATAAGCATTTCTAAAAAGCGAAATTCGCATCGACTTCCTTGCGATCCTTTATTGTCGAATGTTTTCTGTAATTATTTTCTTCATACAGGTTTCTTTGAAGAAATTCTCGTTCGGTATGATTTGATCTCCGTTTTGTGACCATAAATATCAAATGAATAGATTTGCAATTCAAATTCTGCTCGACTTGTTTGATGCAGACCTCGATTCAACTGAAAGTACATACAAGATGGCGGGCGCAGCTGAAACGTTCACGCACGTGTGATTTTCCTGGAGAATTTCTCGACAATTTCTATATCTATCGCACTAAAAATACATAAAAAAGGAACGAAGAACAGCAGGAAATTACATCTCAAAGGACAAGCGAAAGAATCAGCCAAAGCATTTGGAAGGGTATTGTGCTAAAGACAACGAAACATCCTTCAAATGTTATACAGCAAATTCTGCCCCGTCAACAAAAGAAGGAATCAAAGCGAGAAGAAATCGAAGTGATCGCATTACATAAAAGGAATCAGAACGTGTATATATCATTTTTACACTTACCATTCAACCGTGACGGCTTTCTAGGCTTTTACATGGCTTTTTTTCTGTTAAGAAAACGAGAAACATCGAGAACCAGGGCAAAATATACACATTGAAGCGATTACGAGTATTGTGTGCGCGAGGGGGTCTCTGCGCGGGAATTACTCGTCACGTGACTAGAAACAAAACTCTGGCGCGAGCTTTATCGGCCAAAGCGTTTTCCTCATATAATAACAAAGCTAGTTCTGGTTCCAACATGTTTTCACTTTGCAACCGTTCAAATCTTAGATCTTAAATTCTGAGAATTTAATTTTTTGGTTTAGTACCGTTTACAATTTAGCTTCACCCGAGCGAATTTCGTTTTTGCACAGGCACTTTTGAATGGCTTTGTAATGACATCTGTCAGTTCAGACCGGTATCAGTTGTCTGTCACCTTGACAACACGCGTTCCTTTTACAGGGTCATATTTAATCATTAACCAAGAGTAAATGTCAAACTTTCTTTCTTCTCTTTCGCAGAGAGCCCGTGTTCGATAGTTATAAATAACTCTGTTGCGGAAAAAAAAAACCACTGAATCGTGGTTTAGAGCCGGGTGAGACGCTCTCCGAACCGATTCTAAACTGGTGTTTCATTCCATCTCCTTAGAAATTGCCTTATGTCAATTAGTAATAAACAAGGTTCAGTGTGACTTATAGGCGATGATTCATCGACTTTTCCGCGGGGGAGAGGCTCCCTATTTTTGGGCAGGGGAGCTCGTCGGAAACTTTCGATTCTACCCCTAAAAGGGCGTGGCATGAACATGAGCTCTTGGTTGAACCCAAAAAAGAAAAGCCGTCGGATTTGCCGACGTTGCAAAACTTCCTTATTAGGAAATTCTCCCTTACCGTATATGGAAGGTCTGTAAGTATTTTCTCTCGTATCTTAGAGAAAAAGCAGGAATGTTACCAGATACTAACGATGTCGTCTTTTTCGAGATCGACCGGGCTTCCTGTGGTGTCTTGTCTACCTTTTTTTCCAAGTTCTTGGGCTGACCGTGAAAAACATACTATGCACAGTGAAAAATGCACACTATACACTTAATGACTGCTCCCGAAGGAAACATCAGTTTTGTTTCCCGAGAATCTCGATGTTTCCCGAGACGAAGTCGAGGGAAACATCGAGATTCGAGGAAAACAAAACTGGTGTTTCCCGAGGGGAGCAGTCATTAAGTGTTTTGATATATAGCAAAAAATAAACTGAAATTATTAAAGTCAAAACAAATGTATTTCAAGAACGAAAGAGAAGTTACAAAGTGTGCGCGCGACTGCATCATGTAAAATAAAAACACTCCTAAAATCCCACAATTTTCTTGCATTAGCAAAAACTTATATCAAAATTAGCAAAGGTTTTTAAAGAGACACGCGTGTTTTATTTACAATAAATTCTATTTTTCCCGCTCTCAAACGCGACGCGCGAAAGCAATATTCCCCAATCGGTCAATAATTTTTCGAAATATTGACTGATCGGGGAATATTTGATTTGTACTACACCATGTGACCTTGATTTAGCCAATAAGAGCGCGCGCTCGGTTGGAGTGAGCACTCGCTATATAACAACATCTTTTCTCGACTAAGTGTATGAATATCCCACAGTTCATTGCGCGCCGTGTGATACTCATTCCCAGTCTCTACGCCTCCAAAACAATTTTCACAGAGAAATCACCGCAAGATGACGGCAAAAAATAACGTCTGGGTACAAGACTGTAGTGTATCTGAGTTCTGGTTGAGTTTTAAGCTTTTTAGGCCAAAAAAATAGTCGGAAAAACTTGCGGGATTCCAAATATGGTATGCAGATATTTCCTTATAAGGAAGTTGAAGAAAGTCGACACTTTCTCAAGGGAACTATCTCAGTTGCCGTTCCCCGCTGAGGGGCCTGAGACGAGGTTTGGACACCACAGGCAGCCCATGCGTCATAAAAAACGATAGGCACCTATCTGTTTCGAATTTGAACCCCTAAAAGGTACCAGCGGGCCAGAAAATTCTACCATTGTGTTCTGTATAAAAGAACACGGGTACCACTCCCCTAAACTGGATATACTTATTTAGCACCGTTGTCTTGACCTCTTCCCCTAGGGGTTTCTACAAATAATTGATAATTCGAAACTCCCACAATGATATTTTTGGGGCCGAGTTACCCCCATAGAATCGAGATTTTAAAAAAAGCCGTCATCATGCACACAAACTGATTTTTTCACACACCGCGCTGTTAAAGATACAAGGAACTGTGAAATTGAATAAGCAATAAAAGAACGTAGATTTGAGCGAGCTTTCGATCGCTACTTTTGTCGAGTGCGGGTTGATTTCCAGGGCGCTGTTTTAGAGCAGATTTCGTATGACTGGGAAAAGTACCGCGACAAAGTTGTGCCGCGCCGCGACCGTTACCGTGCCGCGACTACGCGCCACTTCATTCCGTATCTACAGCAGGCCAGGTTCCGTACCGGCACCGCAACAGTGCCGCGCGAAATCTGCTCTATATCGGTCTGCGATCCTCGATTACGGGGAAGGACCACGGGCTCACAACAAGAGCTGGGAATCGAGCCTGGGGTTGCCTTGGCTCAGCTTCATAGTTCTGGAAAAGTCAGGAAAAAAATCGCCGTGCGTTCACTGATCAAAGCCTCTGATTGCAGATGAATTTTACAGCTCATCGTAGTCAGGTACTTGGATTTTTCAGCGCCAAATCACAGAAAAAGGTCTCAAAATTATCCGTATATGAAGCCGAATAACCACAGTATTGTGAGGTCAAACACTGTCCGTTATTGGAATTGCACGATAACGGAAGATAGTAAACCATTTTCACTCGGGAACCTGCCGCTTATTGTCTGGAAACCGATTTTCGCGAGGCAAAAAAAAGGACCATACTTCCAGACAAAGAGCTGAAGCGTCGTATGGCGACCGTACGGTTCTTACGCCCACGCCAGAGATTTCGGCCCTGACAGTCGCTATCCTGGTGTTGAATTGCTCAGTAGCTAGATACCTATGGGTGAGAGAACGCCCGGCCACCAGACCATACAAAGACGCCCCTTGTACCGTTAGTGAACAATCAACATTAACTATGCACCGCCAAAGTATTTATACGCCTGATGAGTGTGTAAGAGATCCATGTGGGAAGCATTGTTGGTTTGTTTAACTAGCTTAGTCTAACGGTAATGCAGAAATGTTTCTCACAGTTGCCGTTTAGCATGTTTTATTCCTTATAATTCAATAGAAGCCACCAGAATGACACAGAATGAGATTCTCTTTTAGTTTTCCGTTTGCGCATGCGCACACACGTCATCTCGTTTGATTTTATTCAGATTGGATTTTATTTTCCGTGAACAGACGACCATCAATCCCCTGAAAGCTCATCTAAGGATGCCCAGCGTTATATACTCTCCGCTTGTCTGTCCATGTATTCGAACTTATTTCTATTGGTGTTTTTTGACGATCTTAGTGTCGCTCAATCATTTGTATTGGATGAACATCACATTTGCATCAAAGATTTTAGATTAAAAATAGTGTGCTTACATGGACCGATGCGCGCGCGCCCCTGACTGAGGAGTACTACATGAAAGCAAACTTGAGATGAAGGATTATTGTCTTTGGCAGTTGAGGGGCGTGGACGTGGAGGGGCCCCTAAAAACACATAACGAGTCACTTCAACACAACTCTATAACGAGCGAACTGTAATTTGATCCCATTACAAACTTTAATGTTAAAACAGCGTTCAGTAAGGTCTAGTATAAATAGTCCCTGTGGTTTGCGGCAATGATATGTGATAAAAAAAAATCCCTTACGTTAAACGCTGGGGCTGCCCCCACCCAAAACGTTCTAGGTACGGTCCTGCATGCCGTTGACAAAAGCGTCGATATTCACAGGAAAGTCTCCAGTCAGTTGCGTCGCTTTCCCGCAGGGTCAGCATAACCGACCTTTCAGATCTTTTTCTCCTGCAAAGAAAGAGAGAGACTCGTCTTAAAGGGTTCTGCCTTCCGTTGTCGAGCTCTGACTACTGAAGTCGCGCCAGTGGTCCAGCTATAGCAACCCATTTTTCGAAGTTATTAGGGTGCGTTTCTTTGGGAAAATCCGGATTCGGATTCTTGAATCCAAAAACGGATTTTTCGTTTCTTTTGAGAAATCCTGAAAATGATTCTGAATCCAACGAATCCACTGTCGTCGTGGATTCAGGATATTCAATCCAAATTCGCTGTTTCACTCGGCAGCAGTCATTAAGTATATATTATTATTTAGTCAAATCACACTAGTGGTCTATCAATGCTGCGTTCTGATTGGTTGAGCTACTAGAAGGCTATAAGTTATAGCCTACTAGTAGCGAAAAGTGTCGGATTTGAAAGCCAGAAAATGGCAAATGACCAGAACAAAACATTTTTGGGCAATACAAATTGACCTACTAGTGTGATTTGACTAAAACAATTATTCCTCTCACCCTCATGGCCTCTGAGTCAATAGCCCATTCGGCCTTCGGCCTGATGGGCTATTGACTCAGAGCCCATTCGGTCTCGAGGAATAATTGTTACAGTCAAAAGACATGAAGCGTGCCCGGCCCCCCTAGAGTCGAATATTCAATTCATTATTCCATTATAGATTTCATTATTCAATCCAAAAATGCATTTTTCAATTCAATATTGAAAATGTTAAATGCTCAAATTTTGATTTCTGAATAAGCAATTGTTCACCCAGAGTAATTATTTAGATTACAAAATTTTCAATATTGAATTGAAAATTGCATTTTCGGATTGAATAATGAAATCAATAATGGAATAATGAATTGAATGTTCAACTCTAGGGGGCACGCTTCGTGTCTTTTGACTGTAAATAGCTCGTATTTATTCGATCAAAGCGCACACTCTGATTGGTTCTATCATGGTCACGTGGTAAAGTCAAGCGGGCAACAATTTTCAATGTAGCCCGCGCGGGCTACATTGAAAATTGTCACCCTCGTAGGAGACGTCGCTAGAGCGAGAAATTTCGGCGGAGTACTTTTGCACCGATTTTTCACTTTTTGCTTTATAATAAAACTGCATCCTCGGGAAAGAGCGAGTTTTGTTTTCCCTCGAATCTCGATGTTCCCTCGTCTTCGTCTCGGGAAACATCGAGATTCTCGGGAGTCTCGGGAAACATCGAGATTCTCGGGAAAACAAAACTCGCTGTTTCCCTCGGGAGCAGTCACTAAGTGTATAATGTAGCCTCGTTCCCAGGCTCCTTTTGGCTGTGCGGCTTGTTGCTTAGTGCTATGACGTCACGGTTGAGTTACCTCTTACCCACGTGTGGCAGCTCAAAACACAGTGAACTTGCGTGACACGGAAAGCTGACACAAGATGCTTGGGGACGATGCTAGATAAAGCCTAGTTTCCATATACTAGTCTTATCTGTCGTATCAGTCAACCGTGAAACAAAAGAATAATTCCAATTTTCATTGTTTCACGGTCGACTGATGAGACAGATACGACAGATAAGACTATATGGAAACCAGCCTTCTTTATGGAAGTCGGCAACTCGCGCAATTACACCGAATACAGTACAAAAAGTTCCACAAAACTGTTCTTTTCGATATTGCGAAACTATTTTTTTAGGACTGAATTGATACAAAAGTTAAAATATCCAAAAGATTTTAAGGCCAAGTAAAAAACAAATACATGTTTCTTGTTCCCACCCGAGTCATTTTTTTGGGCCGCATCAATTTTTTTTATTATTTGTTATTTGTAACAAAATGCCTATAAAGCAAGAACAGAAACATATAACTTAGTTGAAACATGTAACGGCGAACCAAGCTGTGGATTATTCCTGGCAAGTTTATGACCATATTTGGTCAATGAACTCTCGACTGCTAACCCAAGCAGGTTTTCTCTTCATAATATTTCATTTTTTCGCTCAAATAAAGTAGAGCAACAGTGGTAAGTGATAATATGCTAACATTTAACACCTTGAAGTCTTGCAACAACATTATTTTCCAAATCTTTTCAATTGTTTATTCTGCGAATGTTCCGCAGCTTGGTACTAAAGCAATGTATGCTTGTTACACGTTTCAACTCACTTATATGTTTCTGGCAAGAAGTAACAGCTGCTTCTGACCGTATGCATTGCTACGCGAGCTCAAAGTTCACTGTTGCGAATGGCGATTTTACGCAAAAACTGTAATGTTAATTTTCTTGAACCAGAAAGTTAAGCATTCGAGGCAAGGAAGGAACCCAAAGGATAGCTTAAAACCATTTTGGTTGAAATGGCAATCAATTTCGACAATCAATTTCGAAGTGGCCGAATCAAGCATTTTGGTTTGATTGACAGCTAAAAATCGCCAATCGCCCATCGCAACATTGAATTTGAGGTCGCGTAGCAATGCATACCAGGGATAAGCACATTGTAGAATAAACTAGAAGTGTCATGGTCTTTTTCATCTATAAAGAAATATTGGGAAATTAGGAAATAGACAAAATTGCCCCTACCCTTCCCTCCTTGGGTCGAAATGATGGCACCCCTCCCGAAAACTGATTTATTTCACCTAAGGAACATTTGATCCAAACTTGGCGCCTTTGCGCACAAGTGCACGATTTTACCTATTTTAACAGACTCTATGGGTGCTTAGCCTTCCTGGACGCCAGCATGGTACGCCGCGGGGATGGTACGATTAGACGAGGGTATTCCGTAAACCGACCCATACGGACCAGTACCTTAATTGACAGTCCAGACACCCAGTGGAAAAATAAAATAAGCGTGGTAAGAACCCTTAAGCATGGTGTTAATACCATTGTTTCTGGCCGCCCGCAGACAAATGTGACAAAGAACAAGAACACATTGCGAAAGCGTTGACGAAATGTCTGTATCCGAATTGGGCGGTGGACACAGCTCCTACGTCTTCCAAAGGTGACCAAGAACATCAGGCTACCACTAGGGAGTGCCCCGTCTAGACCATTTCCTGTCCCTCCCTTGCATCAGAGGTCTATCCGAAGAAATTAGACGATGTTACAAATCGTATGGTGTTGAGGCTTACTTCAAGCCCCAGAACACACTTCGCCAGTTGGTTTGTTCACCGAAGGACCCACTCAAGGACGGAGACAAATGTGGTTGTGTTTACCGCGTGTGTTGCGGAGGCGTCACTGGCATAGACTGTGATAGTTCTTACATAGGAGAAACTGAACGTGTTTTGAAGATAAGAACTAACGAGCACCAGCACAAGAGCAAAAAGACCAGCTCAGAGGTGGCCCGGCACTTATATGTTGATTGCCCAGACCATTCCATCTGCGGTGTTCAAGTACTTGATAGAGAACCGCGGTGGTTTGAGAGAGGCGTGCGAGAGGCCGCGCACATCCGTATAAACAAGCCGGACCTCAACAGGGATAGGGGGCGACATCGGTTTCCATACCTATGGGACAACCTACTGCGGTCACGTGGCTCCAAAGTCGAAAGCTTAGGTGAGTCTTTCTCCCCCGGGGGGGGGGGGGGGGGGGGGGGGGGGGGGGGGGGGGGGGGACTCCCATATTTTTTGACCGGGGATGATCGTCGTATCTTTTAGGGGTTAAAATCACGGGGCCTTGGTCTCTTTTAGGGGTGATCTTAATCTTTAATAAAATTAGGGAGATTGGTATCTTTTAGGGTCGAAATATGTGTCCAAATTGTTTTCTCTCATGATGGTGCTTCTAAAAACCGTGTAAGAAAGAGAGATTACTCGATGAGAATTAGAAACAAACACGGAAATTTCTTGATGGGTATCTTTTACCTGTTACCTGTCTCCTTCGCGCCTACTTTGCACATAAGGCCTCATCTTTTAGGGTATCTTTTAGGGTAAGAAATTATTTGAGCCACGCCATGGCCCGCCATGTTTGGTATCTTTTAGGGGTGAAACTGAAAATTTCCGACGATCATCCCCGGACAAAAAATATGGAGTCCCCCCCGGGCTTTCTCCCTCATATACGGCGAATCAAAAGTTCAAAGTTTATTCGATTAAAATATTATTGATTTAAATAAACATCAGGGTCCTCAGTATAAAGGAATTCAAACTAAATCGTGAATGTTTTTGTCTGGAAACGAGTGTTTTTTCTCGAGCCTAATAAACGCTCTACCTGTTTCGGTAGTAAAATGAATAAGGGGTAAAATGGAGGAAGCTGGGATTGACCTTTTTTTAGGCTGGGAAAATGGGATTGGGGTCACCTTGGGACTGTGATATTTTTGGATGGGGGATCGACCTGCCACCCTAATTAATGTTGATGATTAACAATTTAATAAATTTCCAGGGTCATTTACAGTGACACTGTGATTGGTCATTTACATCTTTCAGCTACAGTCATAGCTGGGCGTTGTTATCGGCTAGTTGCCATTAATGCAAACTGTTAAAATTATACCTATAATGCATTTTGTCTATAGCGTGATTCTAGACTGCAGGATATAATGACCAAATACCATTAATAATTGCTGAGACTTAGAAAGCGTAGTTCAGCACCTGCCTCATACAAAGAGGGCAGTGTTTTAGGATGCTTTCAGCCTATGTTGTCTCCTCTCCTGTTCAGTCAGAATTCATTTCCAGCTCACTGCTGTGCAAGGCAAATGGGGACCTCTTACTAAATATTCTCTAAATAGCTTGAGCTCACTGTTTTTAAGGTTCAGGACACCAAACATATTTCAAAGATTACATCTTCGGCTAAACTATGGAACCTATTTTTTCTTAATTTAACAAATCCCAGATTTTTTTACCGATTTCACTTTCCGGAGTTCTGTTCTCGCGAATGTATAGAGTCCTAAGGTGTGACGTTATTGGATGCGTCGGAAAGACAACTCGCTAAAAATTCTGTGCTTTATAATTAATCAAAGAAATGAAGTTGATAAATAAAGTTGAGATGAAATAAGCTTCAAAATGAGGTATCTCTTGTCAAGATAGGACTTTTTCGCGAAATTATGCCATTTAAATAACGAGAAGTACTCACGAATGGTGTCCTGTTACCTTTTCTCGTACTTTTGTTTTTAAAGGCGTCGTTTCGAAAAAATCCCAGATCCGCGAGTTCTGAAGATTTGTGCCTCAAACTGCAATGATTGATTTTACATGCATTTTGTTTGTGATTTTTTGCTTGTGCATGGGAAAATTGTCACTGTTGTCTTTTCAAGAAAATCTATTTTTTGGATTACATTTCCCAGTTAATTGACATGTTCGTCGCAGGGCGACTCGTCTTTATTTCCTTTAGGTGATGCGGACTTGGAGGAACAACCAAAAAATCAGGGACTTCTGTAGCCGGTATTTCAGCTTTTTGGACGATGTCTCGGGGAGAATTTCTCAAAACAATCCCCTCCATCGACAAAGACCTTTTCAAATTATTCTGAATTGTAGGAAGAGATGGCTTCAATGAGTTAGATGTTTTCGTCCTGTGAATTTTGCTCCTTTGTAACGAAGGATCTTTTATCTTTTCCGTTGATTGTTTACGGTTCTTTATCCGTTGCTGATGTCGTTGCTCCGTTGTTCTCGCGCTATGCTCACTCAGTACGATAGCCGCAAGTTTTGGTCGAAGCATTCGTAGCGATGGTCTTGCTTCTATAATAGGCGCTATGTCGTCGGCATTTTCTTTTACTTTATCCAAGCTTTTGCGTGATTTCAAAGCCCCCACTGAAGGGAATTCATGTAGCTTTTCATTTGCAGCTTTAGGTCCCACAGGCCATTCAATTGCTTCATCTGCAAGTGTTAACGGAGGCAGATGCCTTAACTCGAAAAAACTCATAGGTTCTTTGAAACCCTTTGGAGCCAAACACCTAGAATTTCTCCTTTCTCCAAAAACTTTGAGTTCGTCATGATCTTTCGAGCTTAACCACTCCGATCTCTTACTAGTCTCTCTCACCCAACCATCGTTCAAAGAGGGGCCAGTCTCGAGACCTGTAACCGATGATTTTCGTCTCTGTTGCAAAGTCTGCTCATTAGAAAGTGCAATGAGGTCTTCTCTCAGTGATGAGAACTGACTTTGGATGTTTTTCAAATGAAGGTCTTCTTGTTTTGAGATTCCTTTTAACTTGTCTCCAAGCCTTTCCTTTTCTCTCTCGTTCCTGAGTTTCGCGGCGACTGTATTGTTGAGAAGTTTTCTCCTTAAAGCAATTGCTTTTTCGTCTTTCGTTTCGTTTTCATCAAGCATCATTTTCAATGAAATAACGCAGAACAATTTACAAACACTGTTCAAAAATACGCCTGACGCAAGATGTTTTTTCTTCACCGTATTTGCTGTATGCTGCTTTTCTCTGAGCTGATATACACACATAGTGGTTGCTAAAACATAACGAATGAATTATAAATGTGTTGGGTTGTTTCTCCAAGTATTATGCATCCTTTATCTTGTATCCAGCTGCGTAACGAAGAAAACAAACCCACAGATTTCACCTAGCTCATGTGTAATAGTTAAACCACTAAATTTCTCGCTTTGTTAATGAAACTGTTCAGCATTCAAAACACCTTGTCCATGACATCGTATAAGAGATAATCTTTCGCGTAGGTTTCGTTCGGACATGTTATTTGCACATCGCAGTTACCATGCGAGTCTGGACAAAAGTCAGGAGCGTTAGGCTCAGAACATAGTGTGTCCTCATTTGCATTAGGAACTGCTCATGATCAGACCGACGTATGTGGTATGTCCTATGTCTAGGACTATCAAAGTGAAAAAAACACTGTGAAAATTGAGGGCCTTAGCAAACGAAACATTTTTGGGGGCCGTTGGATTATCTTACCCGAAGGCCTAAACCCCCTCTCCCTCCCCTTCCCCCGCCGTGTAAGGGTTTGAAATCAATAAGTTACAGTAAATGAGAAAGCAGATGGTTAAAGACCATCAGCAAAGTTGAATATTGCTCAGGGTCGTAGCCAGCACTTATGAGAGGGGGGGTTCCAAAATTCAAAAAATAAAAAACTCCACATAAATCGGACTTTTTTTTGCGTTCTCGCCACAGGAAACCCAGCCAAAAATATTGATCTCGGGAAAAAACTAGGGTTTGAAGAAATTTGCTACATTTTATTGGAGCTTTTATTTGTTGTCTATTAAATATTTACCGAATTTTAGTAATAAGTCGGTCCAGAACAGTGGCGAGGGGGGGTTCCGCTGCGGGAGAGGGGGGGTTCCGGAACCCCTGGAACCCCCCCCCCTGGCTACGCCCCTGTTGCTGCACATGCTTATCAAGGCTTTAAGTCAGCGACGTCTTGCTAAAGTTTGTCGAGATCGAGAGTTCATTCTCAAAAAGCTGGACTTACTTATTATTCGTTCTCACACTTACAAAAAGGTAGTACGTGTCTTCCGAATTGAATTGACATTCCAAAACATAAACGGAATTCAAAACAAATCCTAACGAAGACAGTGAATGGCACAATTATTTGTGCATGTACTGTACACTGTATCTATTATGGACATGGAAGGACTGAGGGTGGACAAATTGCTTTCAATAATTACCTTTTTGACTTGAAAAGCTTTACTTCCGTTAAATAAGCATGTCTAATACACATCGTGGCTTATATCAATTCAAGCACACTTGAAGTACGCACCGGCTACATTTACTGTCACATCGTAAAGACCTCTTTCAGAAATCTACCATCACAACCGTCCGTTGGAACCCGCGATGCGTCATGAAAGAAATAGGTTTACCAAATCATTGACATCATTGGCAATGCCTAAAAGCGGAACTCCAATCATACACACCCCACTTCTTAATGCATGGTTTATTATTATAACAAATGTATCCATTTTTGAGGAGCCCAGCTTGGGATACCCAGTCTGGAATTTCAGTGAATTTTGAAATGATCACACTGGAATTTATGGTTACCCAACCTGGAATTTTACGCTTGTAAATGACCAATTATAATTGACTGAGTTGAAAAAATTGATTCTCTCTTCCATCGCGGACTATACCAGCAACAGAGAGTTGGCACTGAATATATTCCCATTTCGCTATTAGTTCAGTCCCTTTTGTTTACTGTTTACTTCTTTAAAGAATCCAGATCAATCTCTGTGATTATCAATGTATTTTGCGGGGAGTTGGCGTCAAAATGCAACAAGTTTCTGCAGTTTGGAGTCCAAACCAAACGCCGCGGTGCTATGGTGGATGTGGAGGCGGGCTAAGCGTGCGCTCAGAGATCCATTTGAGAACCATTTGAGAACAATTTTTGCACTGGAAAACACGATAATTTCGTTCTGCTGGCTAAAACAGACAGTTTTGACGTTGCAACCTTTTCTGAAATAGGTGTATGATCATTTCATTTCTTCGTGTTTTGTTTGTAAAGTTTCAAGACGCAACGTTTTGATTTTCAACTCATGAATGTGAGAATAAAATATCTATGGCTATCGTAAACCAAGCTGGAATTTTTGCCCTCTAATAGGGCTGATTTGTACAGATTCTTACTTGGATGTTTTTCTAAATTATAACAGCAGTCTTCGAAATTGAAAGTCTTTGCAAATTGTCTTAAATAAACCGTTCTTTTATTTGATTTGGGTCCACCTGCCTTGTAGATCCTTTTGACGAGTTCTCCAAAAACTATCACGAAACGTTATCGAAATACACCGCGTTTGGTATCTACGAGAAGCTCAATAATTGTTGTTTCTTACCCTGCCATTTTTGATAAGTTACTGTAAAACCAGCGCATGTTATTTGCGATTGAAGCTGCTGAACAGGTTATTTATTAGCCAAATTTGAGAGATCACTGCAGATAAAAGATGTCAAATTTCACATTAAGTCATATGCCAAACCGCCAAACTGTGGTATGTTGGGCATGTTGTGGTATGTTGGGCCTGTGGTATGTTGGGCCTGTGGTATGTTGGGCATGTTGTGGTATGTTGGGCCTGTGGTATGTTGGGCAGGCAGACACGCGCGCACGCACCCACGGTACTCATGGGATACCGCTGAACCATGAGAAACGAAGTCGATCTGAGTTATATTTTGAGATATTGTATTTTTTTTCCTGCGATGTCTATGGTGCTCCGCTCTGCGGCCTTCAGCCGCTAAGGAGCTTCGCTATAATGTTAATGTTAAGCATTAGAGCACAACTTTCTATGACTTTATCGGCGCAATAGAGCACGCGTAATGTTTGGAGAGACATGAGAACATATATGATACACTATATTGTCCTTCTGTATATTCTCGTTCTATTATATAGAGCAGATTTCATATGACTGTGAAAAGCGGTCGCGGTCGCGGCACAGAACCTGGCCTGCTGTATGAACAAAGAATGAAGAATCGCGTAGTCGCGGCACGGTGTCACGGTGTCACGGTCGCGGCGCGGCATTACTTTGTCGCGGCACTTTTCACAGTCATACGAAATCTGCTCTAAGATGGGAGACACTATAGTGTACCATATATGCAGGATCTAGAAAGGTCGAGCTATCGCTGACAACAGGGAAGTGGTATTCGAGGGCACAATTTGCGAAAATCCGCTGACAGCAGGGAGGTATTCGAGGGCACAGATATATATTAAAACGGCGTTCATTTTGTAAGGATTTTATTATCTGCAGGATGTTTTCTAACCGGGAGTGCAGTCGTCGGGAAATTGATTTTATAATCCCAAGGGATAGCAAGTTGGGTGTGGTCAACAGTGAATTTGACCCCTATTAAGAGATAGCAAATTGGATGCCGAAAATCCTAATGCTTTTGCGGTCCTTGAAATTACCATCAAGTTGAAACAGATTATTTTGTTGTCGCTGAATTTTTAGGTCATCTTTGGCGTGAGACCCCCTAAGGGAAAGCAAACTCTTTAGACACTCCTATAATGAGATAGCAGTTGCGTGAATTTTTTACCTTAAGAGATAAGAGGAGCACCCCGGACTATTTTTATGGGGTGTCCCCCCTTCCCCCGGGCTTCAGCTCGAATCGGCGGCCTGCTATCGGTGGTGACGATAATGAATGTGGCTTGTCTGACTGGCAGTGATATTGTTTGTGAGACATTCTAATTGAGCCGATATTTACACAACAAGCTGCATGTATAATTGCATTAATAGATTTGACGAAATAATACCGGTATTTGTCTATCATCTGCATTGTCGCATAATCAATAATTGATCATGTTTGTCTCATTTTTCCGGGATGGGGGCCAATAAAGAAGACTGTTTTGAATTCCTAGCGCTCATACATGTCTCACCAGGTTGCCACCTACATGTTATCTCCCTGGGTTTTCTGACATTATCCGTTGCTAATGACTATATGTTTTAAAGTCAGAATCGCATGATAGCGTTTTTTTAATTTATTCAAATTATCGCGATGAAACGAACCAATAAATATAATAAACAATGTTACTAAAATAATAATATTAATATGCAATATATATATAAGGAAACACGAAAACACCTGTTTAACTTGAAACCTTCGACATCGGTCGCCATCACTTCGAAATTAATTTCCTTTCCAAATTAGTCCGTCTGAGATCTGTTACTATAATTTATAGGGAGTCATCGAAATAATTGCTTCTTTATAGCGATAGACAGTACTTCATTCAAACTATCAAGGCTTTAAGTAAAGTTGGTCGAGGTCGAAGTTTCGTGCCTGAAAGTTGGATTCACTTTCGTCGTTCACACATTTACAAAAGGTAGGTCCTCAACAAAAGTCATTTTTAATTGCTGATTTCAATTGGAACACAACACGAGTCGAAAGAACCCAGTGACTGGCATACATGGTACGTGTCTAGCTATATTATCATGGACGAAAGCAAGCTAATAGCCTTTAATATATTACTTTTTGGGCTTGAATAGTAACTTCCGTTAAATAAAGTGTGTATAATACACATTGTGACTTATATCAATTCAGGTAAATTTGAAGTGCGCGCCGGCTGCATTTACTGTCGCATCGTATACGATCATTTCATAGTTTGCATTTTGTCTATGTCTAGGATGCTACAAAATTGTTTAATCCCTTTTTCTTTATACTTCCTTCCATATCTCTCCTGAAAATATATCGAAATATACTTATTTACAATGCCATTTTAAAATCATATTTATTACGCGTATTTGCTCATGGCTGTTAAACTGTCCTCTTTATCGAAATTAATGGCACAAGTCCAAATTTAAACTTGCGTTGAGACTTCATCTGCCAAGTCGTCTACAGGTTTACAGCTATTTTAAGAAACGTTGTCGGTAGAGGGTACAAACGTACGCGCCAAGACTACTATGGAATATGGGTAAACAGCTAACGAAGAAATTATCTTGAGATCTCTATTAGGCCTGGGGCATCATCGAATATTAAGGTCGCGTCGATTTTCAAAAGACACCGACTCATTACACTTTCATATAAAAAAAACATCTATTGTTTTAAATGTATTCGACGTAACTTTAATTCGAGGTATACCCTAGGCCTACGGGTTGCTTCTGCTCCGCCGAGATAATTAATTGTCGGTGCTGTCAGATTAAAAAGCAATTCTAGGGTAATAGGACATCAGGCCTTTTAATGGTCCTTGTATTTGCTTATTGTTTCTGCTGTGCAAACGTCCAAGAACTACATAAGTCAAGAACTACAAAATCATTAAATTAGAGATTTTTCTCGGCGTTCCTGACGATAAAGCAGATGGGACATTACGTTTTAGAGTTTTTCTTGTTTCTCTCTTTTGCTGCCATTAAAACCAATTTGGGAAACACAAAGTGGCTTCCCTATAGAGAAGATTTTGTTTTTGCTTTTTTTGAAGAAAATCTATCCGTTACCCATTTTCGTACTGAAGCGCGAACTCCCATTTGATTGAAATTATCAAAGGTCGCAGGTTACCTAGGGAACACGGGCTTTAAAGGAACATTCAAATACCTGTCAAACGCAATGGGGGATGATTGACGGCGCTATTATTTCACCTCGAGTCCTACAGCTTTGTGATAGGCATTAGCATTTATTTAGAGGCGCAAAGGGCATGGAAAAATATTATGCTATCGACGAAACTTCCTCAAGGGCAAAGACCTTACGGCAGTTGTTGTGATGCCCTCCAAATAGACTGGGTTCTTCTCTTTGGGCCTCTTTTCACGACTCCCGGGACTATACTGTTTCAATTTTCATATCGCATTGAAAAATGCTACTACCGTCTTCTGTACCTACGGTTCTTGTTTGGCCTCAGGGATCAATTAGGGTAAAAAGCAAAATGAAGTGGTAAGAAAGAAGATAAAGCATTGTGAAATGTCTTATCTGTACCAGACCTTACGGTTCTCTCGCCTGCACGCGACGCGTGACCTCGGCCCCATCGCCGACGAATGATACTTGCGTGACACAGGTACGAACGAGCTGCAAGAGGAGATCGACAGGTTCTTTGGCACTTTTAGGAGAGTGTTTTTTAGAGGGCCCTTTGTGATGTCGCTTTGCCTCATACGCCACCATTAGGTGTAGATGTGTTACTAGAATCAGTCAGAAAATGTTTAATTAAGACTGTCTATGAACATAATGAACATAATACGCTGAAGGCCAAAGCTAGCTTGAAGTTTTAGCATTTGCAAGTCAATAATCTCGAAGACAGAGGGGAAGCAAACATCACCGCCTTCGTGCAAGAACAACTCGTGCCACTTTTCACCTTAATAGCAACTTCTAGAAAGTTGACGAGGAGGCCGATTAGAGAAGAATCAAACAGTTTAATACTTAACTTTCTTCCCGATGGATCACATACAAAATTAACGAAAAAGGTTGGATTTTTTTACAGTGCTAAACTTAAATCTAGATGTAAACAAGTATCTACTTCACTCCGAAGTGGGTACTTTGTGGCCGGGCATGTGCAGACAGTGCTATCAGGAAAAATCTTGCGACAGCTAGTCGAACGTTGTCCCGAGGTCAAACTTGGCTCTGCCCTCCCGTTCGTAGCTCCGTTCAAAATCTCGCAACAAATTCATTGGTTTACTAGTTTACCGAGTTTCATGTAAAAATATCTACAATTCCATAATGAGAATCAGCAAATGCAGGAGATGGGATCAATGAAGACAATGTTCTATGGCTATGGTAAAAACGAAATAGATGAAGTTTGGAGTGGTTCGTCCCTGTTTCCGATTGTTTACACAAACTTGTCAGACTGCTCAGTACAATAACAGTTTTCACTATCAATCACACTGGTCGGATATGTGGTGTATTTGCCCCCGGAATCATTAAAGAGCCCTAGTCAGCCACTCCTTTGTTATTGTTTTCAGTCGATATGAGACAACAAACTAAGTGTAGAAATCTTGAAATAGTCTTCTAAAAACAAAGTTTTATTATTCATTTATCGAATTCAATCGCAAATATTGCACTACATTCCCTAAATCAGCCGATGGAAGTGGATGCTTTCTCTGTCTTGGTATGTTGCTAGGCTGACAAAATGGAGGCTGACAGAGGCTCTTTAATTATAGCTTAGAATACGACACAGTCGTTATCTCTCGTCCCACACCTACTGGGTTCCAAAGATGGAGTTTTCAGTAAAAAGGCCATGTCATGAACATGAGACTACCTAAAAGCGCAACGAATTTCGGACACGAAACGCTCAAAAGACAGCGGTTAATGTTTTTTGAAAAAGTGTGGACGATTATCTTCTTACTACAAATTTCGTAATAGTGCAAACTCTCTCTATATCTACTAACAAACGGCGTGGTTTGACTCATCCGTCATGACTGGCTTCAAAATCATATTTGCTACCATAAAAAATTCAAACAAAACATGCGCGTGCGGCTGTCTTAAAAGGTTTGACGGACGGAAGCCAAAACGTAGTTTGGCGTTCGGGAGTGTAAAGTAGGGAGTTTGTAGAATTGCAGTAATGTGGACACCGGCGCCTCCGAGAACTTCATTGAAAGATTGCCTGATTCTTGACTCATAATCTAGCCCAAAGAATACTTTTTTGCAATAGTTAAAAGCTTTTTGATCATTTCCATTTTCTTTTTTCAGGTCTTGTTATGCACGAACTGACCAAGAAGTGTCTCCTTCGTAGCGCCATTTTGTTTGGGTACGGCTTACTCGGCGCATGGATTTTCTACGAGTTGGAAAAGAAACCGATAACAAACGAGGAAGCTTCCACAAGGATAATCAACAAAGTAAAACATGAACTTGAAAATAGATACAACATAGCGTCTAATGAGCTAGACCAGTTTATCGCCAACGTGTCAAGAGCGACTGTTTTAAAGAGAAAAACAGATTGGACCTACGTGAGATCCTTCGCGTTTGTGATTGCATCTCTTACTACTATAGGTGAGTATGTCATTACAGATATCTTACTACTATAGGTATGTACGTCATTATAGATCGAGCTCACTACTATAGGTATGTGTCACTATAGATCTCTTACTACTATAGGTATATATGTCATTTTAGTATAAACCGACTAATGGTCTATTACAAATCCTGCATTCTGATTGGCTGAGCTACTAATGGTCTATTAGTGATAGACCGTGCCTGGCAAAACCATCACCTTTCTTTGCAAGAAAACTTGATTTTTTTTCAACATAAAATAATGGAATTCATTGCCAAAACCGACCAACTAGTTGGCTTATACTAAAACAATTAGACCTCTCGTCCTCATGTGCTATGATATCAATAGACCATTCGGCCTTCGGCCTCATGGTCTATTTATCATAGCACATTCGGCCTTGAGGTCTAATTGTTAAATAGATCTCTTACTTCTATAGGTAGTATGTCATTATAGATATCTTACTACTATAGGTGAGCATGTCATTATAGACATCTTACTACTATAGGTGAGTATGTCATTACAGATCTCTTACTACTATAGGTATGTATGTCATTACAGATCTCTTACTATTATAGGTATGTTTATCATTACAGATCTCTTACTACTATAGGTATGTTTATCATTACAGATCTCTTACTACTATAGCTATGTATGTCTACAGATCCCTTACTACCTATAGGTAAGTATGTCATTATAGATCTCTTACTACTATAGGTATGTATGTCGTTACAGATCTCTCACTACTACAGGTATGTATGTCATTACAGATCTCTTAACTGCGACAGGTATGTATGTCATTACAGATCTCTCACTTCTATAGGTATGTATGTCATTATAGATCTCATTCTAGTACAGGAGTATGTCATTATAGATCTCTTTCTATACTATAGCGCTGTTCACGCTGACGTCATCCATTGTTATTAGTGCCAACCAGAGATTGATTGGTTCACAGAACAAAGGGCTCTATTCAATCTACGGTTGGTACATTAGCATTACAATGGCAATGTTGACGAACAGTGAATAGCGCTATTGGTATGCAGTCAACATCCTTGACAATAATTTTGCTTATGTCATTACAGGTTACGGTAATGTCACACCCACAAGTCCTTTTTCTCAAGGTATCTTTATTCTATTTGCCTAATCGGACTTCCAATCAACATGCTGGCGCTCAAGACAGCCGGGGAAATCATCGCCAATGGATATAAAAGACTAATACTCTACATTGAGGAGCGAGTCTTCAACAATCACCAAATAGCAACAAGAAGCCTGAAAATAAAACTCTTATTGTTTCATTTTTTGCATCCGGAGGTGCAGTAGTGCTCATGGGCATAATCCAGGCCTACCTCGAAGGATGGACCATTATTGAGGGGATATACGCTTGGGGCGTTACCTTATCAACTATAGGTTTTGGTGATTATATTCCCTTTCTCTCGCTGGAGGATGACATGCGAAGGAAATGGGGTAAACACTACAGCATCATGAGCAGCGTACTTAGTGCTTTAACTCTTCTTCCTATGCTGTTTTTGCTCTCTATTATTTCGAGTACATTGAGCTCTATCATTGACTGTATTGAAATTCTAAGACCAACTTTTGACCTATCGAGGCTCTGCCGAGAAAGAGTTGCAAAGAATTGTATTGATGATCAGTCTTCTAACGAGAACAAGGAAAACAAGAAATGCGAGTATTGCCGCCGCAATACTCAAGGGCAATTAAATCATGAAAATACTGATGGAATTGAAATGACCAGCAAGCTATAGGCCTGATTGGACCAAAACTTGCTTTTTCCAGCTCTAAGAAAATGCGAGAATAGAAATGTCAGTGGAAAAAATGCTGGTGAGAAAGGGCAGGGAATTGGCAAGGAAATGCTAGAATAGAAAATTTCGGCAAACAAGAAAGGGCAAGAAAAGGAAAGACCAGGTGAGAATAGAAAATTGTCAAAGGTGTGCGGGAAGAGTGGAGAGTAGCCGATACTCCTGTCAAAGGTGGGTGGGCAAGAAGAGCGGAGACGGGAAGAGGCGAGATTGGCCCCGAGATTGACCTAAACATTGTGTTGGAGATCAGCGGGCAGAGGCCAGTTTTGGTCCGACTCCGGGCCCTAAGATCGCCTAAGATCACCCAAGATTGCGGGTGGTTTCAACCAAGGCCTACCTCGTGTAAGATCGCCCAAGATCAAGGCCGTAGCTAGAGGGGGGCAGAGGGGGCAGTCCCCCCCCCCAGCGAAGTAAAAATTTTAGTGTCAACATGTGGGGAAACACCTGCTTGCCCCCCCAGCAAATACAAAGAATGACCAAGGCTTGTCCCCCGAGACAAAAATTTCTAGCTAGGGCCTTGAAGATCCCAACTTGAAATATAGAAAAAAAATCACAAGATCGCTTAGGATCGTCCAAGATTACGCGTGGTTTCAACCACTAGGCCTACTCCGGGTCCAAAGGTCGCCTACGATCGCCCAAGATCGCAACTTGAAATATAGAACTCAAAAATTCGGCACACGATCGCCCAAGATCGCAACTTGAAATATAGAAAAATTCGGCACAAGATCGCCAAAGATCGCCTTAGATTGCCCAAGATTACGGCGACCTTAGGACCCGCTGTAGACCTTACAGGCTTAGCTTAGCTTAGCTAGTACACACAGGATTAGTGGTCTCCAATGGTATTTCAACTTATGCATGTGTACATCATATGAATCTTGCTGAGACATGGAGTAGTCTTTCCATGCAGAAACTTGTATCAACAAGGTAGTAATCCACCAGAGAGAGACGGGTGTCCCGTCCAATTGCTTTTGAGCTTCAGCAGAAGCTTGGGCCATTTTATGTGCCACTATTTTAGAACCTAAAAAAAAAAAAGCCACAATATTTTTATTGATCAAATAAGTTATAAGTACTCTATAAATAAACTATTTTCTATTGAATAAAATTACCCAAACTTCCAATCTCTGAAATCCATGATGGCAATCGTCCAAAATTTAGATTTCGGATAACAGCATTTGTATTTTTTATCCGTCTATCTCAAGTTAGATTCCGGATTCCAGATATAACCTTACCTCGGGCAAACGACCATAGCTGATAATTTCCTGCCATTGGCCTAAGCCAAGAGTCCATGACTAGGACTTAGCTAATAATTTCCTGCCATTGGCCTAAGCCAGGAGTCCATGACTAGGAGGCACGATCTTACACATTAGAACTGTCCGTCAAAACCTAAGCACTGTGTACTATTTATAGCATCAAAGTGCTTTGTACTTTATTCTACCTAGCCGGACCAACACTCAGGGTCTTTTTCTAAATGATTCAGGAGAAGGTGCTACCTTTGCTCTAACATCTGCAAAATGACAAAGACCTTCGCGCGCGGCCTTCGCGTCTTCTCGGCCTAAGAAAAACGTAAAACCGAGGTCCCATCTCTCACATACGCTACATTAAACGACCCGCGAACAATGGGGAAGGGGCACTTTTGACAAATTTTCATACATTTTCTATTAGTCAGCAGCCCCCTTGTTGATACACTTTCTTATAAGCCCTCCACGTCAAAGCGAGCTCCGCGGGCCATACAGTCGCAATCTTGTAATAAGCGTCGCAATTTGTAAGACCTGTCGTAATTTGTAATAAAGATGTCGCAATTTTTAATGGGGCCTATCGCAATTTGTAATAAAGTCGTCGCAATTTGTAATAAACAAGCTGTCGCAATTTATAATACACCTCCGTCGCAATTTGTAATAAACAGAGCTGTCGCAATTTGTATTAAACCCTCTGTCGCAATTTGTAATAAACAACTATCAAGAATTACAATTGGTACCACAGCCTCCGTTTAAAAGAAAGGATGACAGGCAACAGTTTCAGAATATGCGTCACGCACCATTTCCGTGGTATTATAGAAAAATACTGGAACCCACAGTGAGTGTAGCTAGCCAGATACACTAGAGCGGATTTCAGATGACCGTCGTGAAAGTAAACGCAATTGTGCAATCACTAGCCAATCAGAACCAAGAGTAATTACAACTTGCTGTTGAATGGTTTCCAGCCCAGCCAATCAGGAGCCGAATCAATTGGCTAGTTATTCCTTGCTTGTAATAGCCCAGGTTCGAATTACGCTCCAATGCTCACAAGACAAAAGCTTCAAATCGAGGCTTTCTCCAAATTCTAATACATTTACAGTAATTTCAGAAGAAAGCCTCGACTTGAGGTTATTGTTTGTAGGCATTGGAGCGTAATTCGAACATGGCCTATTACTTCGTAATTTGATTGGTTGATAGAAACAAGCAGCCAATGAGAAAGCAAACCAATCGCAAACGCAATCAAAGCACGACAGTAATCTGAAATCCGCTCTATACGCATTTAGATACGCAAGTCACAATTTGTAATAAAACAACTATCAAGAATTACAATTGGTGCCACAGCCTCCGTTTAAAAGATCATTATGTACTGAACAAAATAAGTTGAGCAAATAAAAAGTGTAAGTAAAACGAACAGCACCCAGGGGAAGTGCGTTGGGTGCGGACTCACCGTCCTTTGCAATGCGAAAATGGTTTTAAACGGCAAAATGTAGTCCTAAAGACTCGGTTCTATTGACAAATCTTTGGCTCTTCAAACGCACCTCCTTAAAAAAAAACCTCCCGATTCGCCCATGTAGTCTGCACGCAGGCACTACAGGAAATCAGAATCTCCAAATAAACGTACACCCACAGGGAGAGCCTGTTTGCTAACACTCAGGCGTAGTGGTCGGTCACAGGGAGCGACCTTTCATTAGGAAAAGGGGAGAGTCTTGGCGAAAAGGGAGAGTCTGGACAAAGCAAAACTAGCCAATCAGAAAAGATCAGAAAAGGCCAGAACGAAACGCAAAAAAATGGAAAGGTTTTTATTATTTTTCTTGACTTTAAACTGAAAGCTCCCTGTGGGTCGGTTCGACGCGTCGACGCCTTGCTCTTGTTGTATGGAGAGCCATCCGTGGGGAACTGGGTACGGACTTCAAGATGGCGGCGGTATCTAATGCACAACAATCATCTGAGCCAGATTTTCAGCAAATTGCAACTAGTTTGAGTGATATTTTATCTCCCAGTGGCCTCGAATCGCATCCATTCAAGGTGAGGGTGATCTTACTTGAGTAGAGAAACCTTATTTCTAGGACCGGAGCACAGAACTTCGCAATGTGACGATAGTTAAAGAATAGAATCGCAAAGTGAAAACCAGAGCAAATTAATAATTTTCATAGATCCCAGATAGAGATCCAGATAGCGGCAGGTCCAAATGCATACCAGAAAATGCAGACCGGAAAATGCAGACCAGAAAATGCAGACCAGAAAATGCAAATAGAGTCACTGGCCCGACAAGGCCCGATAGATTTTTACATCCCCGATAGATTTTCATATCCCGATATAATGTTTTGAAGTAGGCGGCTGCTCAAAAAGATTAGCAGGGCTGCAAAGAAAAACTGATGGCCGACATGATGCAAATTTCGTAGCTTCACAGGCCCCAGGATCATTGAGCGAACTCCAGAGTTGATAGTTTGCAGTTTTCTTGTGTCACTGTGTGAAGTTTGACTGAGTTCGATGAGCGCTAAAATGAAAGAACCTACGAAAATTTTTTTTTTGAAAAACGCCCTTATCTAGTCCTTTAGTACCTAAATAAACACTACTAGCATTTATTTGGTCAGAAATGCACTTTTAAGCGAGTTTTAGCCAATTTATTGTCACCTCTTACTCTTACTATATGTTCTGGAAGGCTGCAAACTGCAAAATTCCGAACACTCGGCGATCCAAAACTATCCCGCGATTTTTTCCCTAAAATCATGGTCGCTTGCTCAAACAAACCTCACAGAATTAAAGTACAGCTATTAAGCTATCTTGTTTACCTTTTCGTGGATAACAACCCTCTCTGAATGATATAAATGCGAATCTTTTCAGCCTCGTCGATTCGGCCTGAAATCCACGGCAGGGACGTGCCCCGACTCCGTGGAAAAAAACAAACCGTTGTGACGTTTTTGCTCCCGTCTAGGGGTGGGCCAGACATTGTCTCAGGCTCTCACCACTTGTCCTTCTAGTCTGCTTGTCCTTCTAGTCTGTCCTTCTGTCTGGCCCACCCCTAGACGGGAGCAAAAACGTATGCTAGTAGTGGTTTATTTAGGTACAGTACTAAAGGACTAGATAAGGGCGTTTTTCATTTTTTTTATTTTTCGTAGGTACTTCATTTTAGCGCTCATCGAACTCAGTCAAACTTCACACAGCGACACAAGAAAACTGCAAACTATCAACTCTGGAGTTCGCTCAATGATCCTGGGGAGCTGTTGTAGCTTCAAAGCAACATGTTTAGTTTCCTCGCCAAGCCAATTCTGACTCAGACTCAAGGATTCCAGTTTTATTTTATTTTAGATATGAGGTGAGCTTTCAGGCTGCACTTAACAAATAATTCTGTGGTTCGAACTTTTCTCACATTCGGCAAAAAGTAGCCCGGTCGCTGTTTTGACAGCTCTGCTGTATCCCGATAGATATTTTGTATCAAAAGCACACCTAAAACATACTGATCGTAGTTGCAATTTCTCTTACTTCGCGAAGGGCAAATGTAAGCTAAAATAGTGCTAAAAGTGTCAAATCGTTTCAGGAAAATTCCTGAAATTTGCGTGTAAGATCGGAGATGAAACTCCCTTGAGATGTAAAAGATAACACAACCATCTACATAGTAACGGCATCCTGACAGTCAAACATTATTTTACTGTATATTTCTACCTTTTACCTCTGTTTGTCAGTGTAATATTTTATGTACTAGCCATTCCGTCGCACGATGAAATAAAACTGTTCTTTTGAGTTTTCAGAGAGAAGAGACCTGGTATGCATTTTCCGGTATGCATTTTTCAGTCTGCATTTTGGACCTGCCGATCCAGATAGAGCGGATTTCAGATTGAGATGAGTGTTGGAAACTATAAACCGAAAAAAAAAAACCACTAGCCAATCAGGAGTGGAAAGCATTCAACAACAAACCAATCTAGGGGTTTCAATAAGTTTTGAAGTAGCAGTGCAGGCTAAGTTTTGAAAGTAGGCGGATGGATTTGGGGATGCCATATGAAGGGGGACTCTAAGGTTAAAATGCTAGGGGTGACCGTCGGGAAACTCAAAAATACCTGGTTGGAAAACATTTCCACCCTAAAAAATACCCCTCAGTCTGAAAATACCCTAAACAATACTAACAATTTTGACAGATTAAATTTTATTCTGGCTGTTTATTAGATATACATCAAATGTATCCTTTCAAGTTTAAAATACACTATCATTCTTTCAAATATTTTAGACCTATGTATCACAGGTTTTCTTCAGCGTACCTTTTGTGTGAGAACCCCCTAAAAAATGCCAATGTTTTCTTACCATACCATTTATTATTTTCAGACCCCTAAAAAATACCAGATTGCCGATTTCAACCTCTAAAAAATACGACGGTTACCCCTAGCATTTGAATATAGGGAGTCCCCCCCCCCCCCAGGAACGAAGGCCCTAAGTCCTGAGCCTTCTAGGGGTTAGGGGCATGCCCCCAGGAAATTTTTGAAATTTCGGTATCAGAACAGGCATTTTCCTGCGTTTTGAGGGCAAGATATAGAGGATATTACATGGCCGCGCGGAGATAGAATTTATCTTCGAGTGTTGAAAATTTATAAATTTTTAACACGAGAAGATAAAATTCGTACCTCCAAGCGGTCATGTAATGTTCTGTTTATTATATAAACATCAATGAAATACCAAATTCAAATTTTATTTGAGTTAAGCTTATAAGGCGAGCATTCAGCAAAGGCAAGTGTGATATTTTCACATGTGAAAATAACATGATATTTTCACGTGTGAAGATATCAAGTTTTCACACGGGAGATCACCTGGTATTTCATTGGTGTTTATATAATAAAATTGGCATATTCATGGATTCTAAATTGCTTTAATATCAAAGTTATAATGAAGTTGCCAGTGGTCAGCAGTGAAGTAGACGGTGGGCCGCCTTCTGTTGCAAGCAGGAGGCTTAAGTCAGACTTGCATTTAGTCATGACGTGAGCATTGGTACGTTTTGATTTAGAACCTACAGTGTATTTGATTGGCTGAAAGACGAAAGCCTCGAGATCTTGACCAATAGAAATGCAAATCTTTCTTACTACTTTCAGCGGTCACCTGAAATCCACTCTATTACTGTAATGAAACCAATCACAAAGTTATTACACCAATTCTGAATAAAACTTATAGGAGTGAATACAAAGTAAGAGTGGATTACTCACAACAGACATCAGAAAACTGCTCATTCTCGAAAACCCAGAGCTCCCCGCTCGTAACCTTGTGGGAGAGGCTCTGGTGACAGCCACTGACGCATGCGCGAGACTTAATACAGAGCTGCTGAGAGAAAGACATTTCAGCGCCATGGTCCAATTCTCAAAATCAGCCAATCAGTGACGACCCTTAAATGGAAAGAGCCTCCAAGGTGGGCATACGAGCCATGGAGCTCTGGGTAAGAGAATGAAACCTGCTCTAAGATATGGCAAGTAATGACCATTCCGAATAAAACTCTAGGAGTGATTGTGAAGAAATTGCAATCATTGCACTTTGATGGTATTATTAAAGCATTAGAGCACAACTTTCTATGACTTTATCGGCGCAATAGAGCACATGTGATGTTGGGAGAGACACAAGAATGTTGTAAAATGTTTCAAGTGTCTCTTCCAACATCACAAGTGCTCTATTTGCCGAGAAAGTCATGGAAATTTGTGCTCTAATGCTTTTATGATATAGCGGGGAAGAACCATTACTTTATCGGTGAAATAGAGCATAGATTTGGAGCATGTGTTATATTGTGCATTATGTTGTAGCTATATTAGTATATTAGATTTTAGTGCAACTGGACACTGTTGAACAGGACAATAATTTTACTGGAGAGGTTACATAGGGATAAATGCCCTAAAGCTAAGAAATCGAGATGATTTTGGAGTATTGCGTTAATTAGGAGCAAAGTTATAGGCCGCTAAAGTTCCCTATTTTTAGAGACGTTTTATGAGGATTGGACACAATCTGTCCGACCTCCATACAAACATAAAAATGCAACTTCAGAGGCCTATAGCTTCACAATTATTGTATTTCTCCCAAACTTTCGGAATATCTTAGTTGTGAGCTGTTCTAACTATAGCATAAGAGTTTTCAAAAGAAAACCGAGGCATTGTCCAACTGCTAAAATGCAGGGATTGGTCAATTGTTTTAATTATCATTTCCAGATAGGATGGTACAATGACCAATTGACACACAAAGCTTTCCAGCTACCCTACCACCCAGACACGGTAGCCTTTGTCATCATCAGCACCCCCCAGATGTTTGAGAAAGGCTTCAAACCATTCATAACAAAAGCAGACTGCATCGGAACACGAGATCCGATAGATGAATACATGGACCAGTTCTTTGTGAAAGTAAAGGATGAATTCTCAAGGCTTGAGATCGAGGCAATTCATGATTTTGAGGTCCTCCCAAACAGAAGGCCAAAAGTTCTTGTGCAAACTGCTGCCCATGCAGCTGGGGCAGCTTATTTCTACCAACGTAAAGATGTCGTTGCTGACCCATGGCCAGCACAGAAGCGTATTTCTGGTGTGTGTATTCATCCTAAGTATGGGGGTTGGTTTGCTATCAGAGGAGTTATAATATTTAAGGACATAAAGACACCAGATTTACCCAGAAAGGAACCAATAGACGTTGTTTTTGGAGATGAGAAAAGGATTGAGCTTCTTGAGAAGTTTAATTTCCACTGGCAAGACTGGACATTTAGGGATATGTTCCGTCAGAGGCAAAGTATTCAGAAGAGCAAGTCAAGTATTTTAGTACTTTGCCAGCAAATAGGAAGGAGCTCCTGAATGCAATGTTGAAAGAATGAACTCAGAGATTAAGAAACTATATAATACAGGGCTAGAAATTGCACCTGTATGAATCGCTTTTGCGACTAAACTTACTTGATTTGGGACTAAAATTTTAGTTACTTTGTCACCCACAGTCTGTAAAATGCAACTGAAAATTAAACTTTTGGTCATTATGCGACCTAATTTTTTTCTCAGTTTCTAGCCATGTATAAGGAAATAATTTTTGAACTGGTAAATTCATGACTTGGTTAAATGCAATGATCTTTTAATGGTCTATTTATGCACTTTTTGAAAAGTAAATACTTTTAAAAAAATGAAACAATTTATATGAAAAACATTTTATTTAAAGAAGTAAATGTCTCTTCTACTGTAAGACTAAACAAGATGTTGAACTTTTTATTATTATAAAACAATGGATATGTATCAAGACAAAGTCTAATGTAAACAAAAGGAATACAATTAGTATAAAAAGGTACAGTGTCGCTATCTTACAGGCCATTTGTTTAACTAGCTTGGAATTATGAATTATTACTGGCAACCGTTTTAGAAGTACTAGTTTACAAAACGAGCTTGAGTGTTTTATCGACAGATAGAAACACTCGGCTTCGCCTCGTGTTTCTATCTGCCGATAAAACACTCAAGCTCGTTTTGTAAACATTACATAAACTGTTTACATGACGTCCCGGGATGATAGTCCAGGCATTTTGTGTAATGACCCACAACTAATTGCAACAGAAAGTTTCTCAACGGTTTTAGGGCCGTAAAGTCAGCCTAACAAACATACTAAAGTCATATTAAGAAATCCATGTAGGGGAACATCTCAAAATTCAAGTTTGAAAAGACGCCTCAATTTTCTTCTGTTGGCGGCCACCTTGCCCTTTGTTATTAATGAGTTTTGCCGCACTTAAGTTTTGCGAAGCTTTTGATATTCGCTATACTGTCAGTATTCCCATCTGTTTAATTTTTAGTGGTTTAAAATGGACTCATCCGTGTTATATATACTTTGTAAGGTATGTTATTTTTGCAAACTACGCTTTGACTATACAGTGCCTGACTAGGAACAACCGGGACAACTTTCTCCATGTAAACACTTTGCCTTTCTCCATGTAAACACTTGTTCCTGCTAATTACATTACACTCATCCTACGTGCTGGTACCCTTGAGCCTGACGGATTGAATCGACGAGATGAGACTTCATTTTAGATTATATTGTATTTATCCTTTCCTTTCATTTTTATATTTCTTATCTAGTGTCATATCACAAACGTCATCATCATAATTTTTATTGTATTACGTTTCACCTTATATATAAGTCCTATCATGCCATTATGTATTCACAGTACCTGAAGAAGGCTGGTTTGGCCAGCCGAAAATTGTACTAAAATACAACTAAAACCTACGTTGTAACGCCGACTTTTCTTATTTTAAATTTTGTTTGGTCAGCGTTCCGTGGAAATACAAACTTAAATATCCATAACTTCTTAACGGGATGAGATATTCAAAAATCTTTTCGGTTTGTGGCTATCTCAATGAGCTCTTTCATACCGATTCTAAAAAAATTCATATGATCGATTTGAAATTTTGGTTTAAGATTGATAATGTCATTTTCCCGCCAAATTTCGTTAATTTGAAAATTCTAAAATGACTGTGTTTGTTAATTTCATGAGTACTATTTATATGTGAAATTTAGAAGTGATTGGATTAAAACTCACCAAGTTAGAACAAGCCCTGCAATTTTGTACTTGGCTGCCAAGTGCCAATGGCTGCCATTTTCAACCTCGTTCCAGGGTCTTCTCGGTCGTTTTCAAAATGGCGGTTAACTCGGGAGACGACCCTGGGGGAGGCTGAGTCACATGACCACGCGTGTACCACGCATGACCACTGTTTGAAAACATGGGAACGAGGTTTGTCCTTTGTCTCGAGATGGTCATGTGGCTCAGTCTCCCCCAGGGTCTTCTCCGAGCTAACCGCCATTTTGAAAACGACCGAGGGGACGAGGTTGTGCCATTTTGTCTAAAAAACAAAATGGGGGACATTGCAAACTTAAATATTCATTACTTCTCAAGGGAATGAGATATTTCAAAAATCTTTTCGGTTTTGTGGCTATCTCAATGAGCTCTTTCATATCCAAGTCATAAAAAAGTTCATATCATCGATTTGAAGATTTGTAAGATTGATGACGTCATTTTCCCGCCAAATTCGTTAATTTGAAAATTCCAAAATTAATATGTTATTCACATGTGAAATTTGGTAGTGATTGGAATTCAACTCACAAAGTTACAACAAACCCCGGCGACTTTTGAACCTTATAGGCCCGGCGTGATTGGCTCTCGTCAGTCACGTGACCAGAAGCTTATCTTCTTCAAGCTGGCCCGATGGCCGCCATTATGGATTAAGAAGTGCCGCCCGGGGGAGGGGGGGGGGGGGGGGAACTCTCATATTTTTGGGGCGGGGGTGCTCGTCGGGAACTTTCGATTTTACCCCTAAAAGGTACCTAAAATGGCGTCGCTTAGTTTATTTTGACCCCCAAAAGGTACCAACAAGACGTATTTTCCCTCGTAATTTTCTCTTGTATTTTTTCCGAGCGAAAATACGTCTCAAATTCAGGCTTCAAACAAGCGTGATTTGCTTGATTTGCTAGACGGACCCCTAACAGGTACCTATCTAGAAAAAAATTGCAAGTTTTCAAATTTTACTCCTAAAAGGTACCAGAGGCCTAATTTCAAACCCTAAAAGTACGACGAGCACCCCCGCCCCAAAAATATGGGAGTCCCCCCGGGAAGTGCCGTAATTTAACTGAGGAAAATATGGTCAAAATGAGTTTCAAATCTCACACATAGATATATTTAAGGTCATAGAAGTTTCTCAGTGAAAAACGGGGATCATTAACGGCGAAAGCTGCTAAAACGTGCTCGCCGTTGCGTCAGTTGCGAGTTTTCGTTGGATTGACCATGGGCGCTAGGATTAAGAGGTGAAAAAGCTGATTACACCAGAAGACAATTTAATTTAATTTGAAACAACGGGAAATGATGGTGCTTCTCGTTGACTTCTGGAATATCTAGCCGGGAGCGACCTCACCGACTTCATGTTGTTGACGAAATTTCATTTAGCGCAGGAGGTGAAAGCCTGTGAGGCTTTTTGTTTCTTAAATCATTTAAGTAATTCTTAATTGAAATTACTGTTACATACAGTCTGTATACACCTGTTTCAGCGGCGTAGCCAGGAATTTCTGAAGGGGGGGGGGGGGGGGGGGCGGATAGTGAAAACATGGATGGACGAAAATGTTCAAATTTCCTTCGGCAAATACAGTAAATGTATGGGAAAATCTCCCGAGAAATAGGCAGACAGATTCTGCTCAAAAACTATTTAACAATTGCTCCAAAATACCCTCAAAGTTGCTCAAAAGTTGCTCAAATTCGAAAAAGTTGCTCACAGAATATAAAAAGTTGCTCCCCCAAAAAGAGCATTCCTTCACACTTGTCGCTTGATTTATTGAAAAATGATAAAAAAATCGTCAATTCAACAGCTTAGAAAGATCAAGCAATTCTTCTAAACACCATCTGGCATAATTACAATACAAAAATACAATAATAGCTGCTACCATTTTTGAAAGAAAACTATAACAAATATGGAAGCCCTTTCAGGTTCCGTCATCTCTGTCCCATTTCCTCTAGCAATTTGAATAATAGGATTTTCCGCAATTTTTGGTTTCAGCATTACATAACTAACAGGAAGCTGCTCTATATTTGGAATATTAACACAGGATACACAACGAGACATCCATATATTGAAGATACACCAAAGAGCACCAAGGTGATAAAAGTGCTTTAGCGAGATTTTTTCGTTCTTGTGTTTGATTTGAAATGGCAAAATGTATCACAAATTGCCATGTTTTGTAAAAATTTGCTCGGAATATAACGAAAAATCGAAAAAGTTGCTCAAAATTGTGCCTACCGAGAAAGATCCTGTCTGTGCCTACCGAGAAAGGGGGGGGGGGGGGGGGGGGGGGCGGCCCCCCTTGGCTACGCCCTGTGTTTCAATTAACGTTGCTTCGTTGAACCATGTACCATGAACCATGTATCGTGCTTCATAGCCTGCAGTGTGTCGATCATGGGAGCAACTAATACAACTAATTTTCGCATCTGGAAGCCTGATGGACTTTTCTTCTTCAGAACTCTATAATGACAGAACTCATTCGGAAAGGTATTTCTTTAGTAAACTTGTGTAAACTTTTCATCCGATCAATGCAACACTATCCGATCAATGCAAATTTTCAGTACGTTCTAGGCAATGCACACACCCGGCAATGCCTTCTGAAAATTGCCATATTGAGAGGATTGAAAGGATTGGGAGTGCGCGCGAGTTTCGTTATGATCGTGAAAAAGTCCAACAAAAAGTTTTGGTTTAAAAGGCTTATGAATCACTTGAACAATTATACTGAAACACTTAGTCACCGTGGAACACTCATACATTTACTACATTTTCAAGGAGGTAGGTTGCGCGCGGATGCTGGGTGGGATGATTTTTAAAATTGTTCAGGTCTGGGATAGAGTCCGCAGGGTTTTCAGATCGAGGGGGCCACAATGGCTGATTGCATTTTTAAACCGCACCGGGGGGGTGAGGACCTCCCTTAAAAAGACCCCCTCCTCTGGAATTTCCACTTGTGAAAAGACCCCCTCCCCTGGAATTTCCAACCTCATAAAGGACCCCCTCCCCTGGAATTTCCATTTTTTCTGGCAAAATACCCCTGGAAAATCGATTTTTGGATAAAATGTCCCTGGAAAGTCACCTTTTTTACCCCTCCCCCTGGAATTTCCAGTCTCCAGACACACCCCCTCCCGTGGAATTTCCAGAGTCCAAAACAACCCCCCTGGAAAATTTTCCGTAGGTCCTCAACCCCCCCGGTGCGGATTAAAAAATGCAATCAGCCAATGTACTTGTATCTCTATTTTCTCCGGTCCTTACTCCCATCCCTCTATCCCGAGTTTTAGAAGAAACGCGAAGTTTAAATTATTGATATCTCTGTTGTTGGGACCACTTTTGATTAAACAAAAATATATATACCGTTTCCGGGATACGTTGTCACTGGGAAAAGCAACAAAGCTTGGTGCGCTAGGGAGTATGGGTAAAGAATTATTTGAATTTCTGTAAAATATTAGAAACAAACATGCTTAGAAATGTGCTGAAAATTGATGATTTTACCTGTGGTTGCGATACTGTCTGAATTCAGATCAAACAGTAGCAGTTTAGATGCCCCCATTATCCTTTGCGCTTCAAGCTTATAGGCTTTTGGGGTGACAACCCCGGGGGGGGGGGGTTCTTCACATGTCGACCTGATAGGGGTGCTCGTCGTACTTTTTAGGGGTCAAAATCGACTCTCAGGTATTTTTTAGGGGTTATCGGAGAAACATTGTGGCTTTCACTAATAAATGGTATTTTTTAGGGGTACGCAAATGAATGACAGGGTCAAACCAAGCAAAACGTTTTCTTTCTTTCTTTGTTCATTTATAGCTCTAAACTAAGCTTGTTTTGAGATGAAAAACAATAAACAATAACAATAAAGGTTTATTGTTGGTATTTTTTAGGGGTCTTTTTGTTTTATAAGGTATTTTTTAGGGGGTGGATTTTTTATGTCCTGGTATTTTTAGGGTATACTTTCCGATGTCCCGACGAGCACCCCTATCACTCTTACATGGAAGAACCCCCCCCCCCCGGGTGACAACGTTTCCCGGAAACGGTATATACTGAAAATGGACAATGCAGGCCACTTTATATAACGAAGAAAGACCTAATCTAATCTGGAATACTTCAAGCAAAAACCTGCAGACAGACAAGCTTTACCCAGGAGCCCATGGAGTCCTGTTTTCCACAAATCAGCATCTTCGAGCGAAAACGGATCCGAAATGAGTCGCTCAGCGACGAGTGAAGCGAGCAAACGGTCAAATTTTCAACAGGTGGAGTCGAGCTATTTGATTTATGGGTAGAGCAGATTTCGTATGAGTGTGAAAGAGTATGACTGACAAAGTTGTGCCGCGCCGGGATATTATCTTGATCGTGCCGCGACTACGCGATTTATTCATTTCATCTACAGCAGGCCAGGTTCCGTGCCGCTACCGCGACAATGCCCCGCCGTGCCGTGGCACTCAAGAGTCGTACGAAATCTGCTCCAGTGTAGGCACACCAGACATATAGGGACGACGTTGTTAGTTTTAACTGGTGCTTTTTATTGTGATGACTTTATCATGTTACATCATTTGGACTTGTTAAAAGTGTGACGCCTGAAAAATAAAATAACAAGGAACATGTCTAGTATTCTTTGGAGGATGTGTGTGTGTGTAACTGAGGGGGAGGCGAGGGGGTTCACGAAACAAGGAATCTGCGGCCTAGACGCGGGTCCTCTTGCAAAGAGACCCAGGTTCGCATGAGGAGGAATTCCTACGTTAGAACCGTTTATAGAGTGAATTAGATAGAAATATACCGAACGATGTCACACGAGGCCGCTTGCAAGTGGCCTGTGCTACTATGGCCACATGGTGCACTAAAATACCTCCGATTTCCTGTTTGACGTTCTGTAACCTTTTCATGTTCGGATTTGCACTTTGAAGTATTACACTCATTCTCAGTCAACTGTGCGTTCGCGAATTTGTTTTCACATGCCGCGACTGGTTTTTAGTGGCCGTCAATCAAACACGGTTAGTGACCTCCGCCGTAATCGGCCGCATTGAAAGAAAATTCTTTCGCAGCCAAGAATAAAATGCCTAGAGTTTTCTCTTATGGCTTCGGATGAGAGGCTGATCGCACAAAGAGATAACGGACATTTTTAAGTGTTTGGAAGCCGCGTCTCGAGAATAAGAAAATCGATTCAGCGAATAATCAGAATAATTCAACTGGTCCTTTTTTCACATTTCCTTTCCTATGCAAACTTTCATAGTTACAGTTTTCATTTCAATTCGAAGTTTTCATCACAAAATACAGAGAAAAGAGGCCTCTGCCAGCAGGGTAAATGATTTGCAGAATAGTGCTGATAGTGGCTGTTGTTATTCAACTTTCAGGCACATAATTTATACTCCGGGATTCAGGTCGAAGGCTACAGGCTTCTCTAAGAAAATTCTCAAGCTTTCAGACGGCGCAAAGGAAGACAAGTTTTCCTCCTCGTGTCTTATTTGAATGTGAGTCTTTTCAAAAATTGAGACACCGTAGCAAGCCTTTCCCTTTCAAAGATCAGAGAAACGTACGAGCGAAAGTCAAATGAGACAGAGATCTGGCTTGTTGACAAGATTTGTTTAGAATGTCATAGAAACGGAGTTTGATTGACGGCAACTAAAAACCAGTCGCGGCACGTGAAACAAATTCGCGAACGCACAGTTGACTGAGAATGAGTGTAAGCATACTAGGTATTTTGTTTGATGTTAGTAATAATGATTCTATAGCCTGCAGTTCATGCGGCAGCAGTTCATAGCGGCCGATCATCACATAGGAGTGTCCTATTCTCGCGAGAGGCTCTGGTGACAGCCATATGAGGGCCATTCTCAATGTCATTTTAAGGACTTTAAACGTTTATGTGACGCGGTTACCCTGTGTAAAAGGCACGCAGCATTCGTAGAGCTTCGCCATCTAGGAAAGTATCCAGGGAGCTGACTTTTACAGTATCGACATTTATTTTGCGCTGCGTCCTCGGACTTCTCTGATTGGCAAATTATACTTTGCTCAGACATGCCCACTAGCGCTTCGCTACTAAATTCCTTTTCTGGCTAACTGTAGAGGTTCGCTCCCCTTTGACCCATGGGCCGATAGTAGCAGCTCTGTACAATCTCTACCCGTGCGTTTTCAAGCCAACGGCCACTGGCCTGAAAGATGCACTGGCTGTGGGTACGAGACTTAGCTCTGTGTATTTACATCAACGAATGCGCGAATAACTCGACTTCCTGGGATTCTGACCGGGATTCCTGTGTTAGAACATGAGTCGAGTGGAAGCATGAGAACTGGGTGAATTTGCCTGTGACGTCACACTTTAATTAGCACAGGGACCCCGAGCGGAGTAGGGGGTTTAGAGACTAGTGACTTAGGGTTGAGGAGGGATTATACAATCACGCACACTAGCACATACCTTTCAACATTTTTTGCACGATTTCCTGCAATTTTTTTTCACATATCGGTTATTATTACAGTAGATTGTCCAGTACGGACAGTTCCGATTCATGTCCCGGCACGCTAGAAAACAGCCAAAGAAAATGATTTTTAAACTGCGAAGTCACCCACATACTTTCATATATAGAGGATTACACGTTGGCGCGAAGATATGGGTTTTATTTTCGAGTGGCTGCGCTCGGTCGTAAAATATTGTTTTTGTCACGAGGAAATAAAATTCATATCTTCAAGCCCCGTGTTATTTCCTTTTATTTTTTCCCTGGAGGGCACGGTAACGAATTCTGCATTCTGATTGGTTCGTAGAGTGGCGCGCGCGGGGCGATATTTTCCTATCTTTGACCTACAATCAAAAGTAGTTGAGAAATTTCCATCGAAAATGCTTTTCTCCATTTCAACTGCGTAAGCGATGTCTTCTTTGCTTTAATTCCCCCTCCCCTTATTCAATGTTGAATTTCATCGCAAAAAATCACATTTAGAGTTTGAAAAAAAAAAAAGTTATCTACCGGCTGGGAGGTCCGTATAGGGAAAAACTGTTACCGAGGGCTGGAAAATGTTGACCGAGGCCGGAGGCAATTTATTTTTTCCTAGAGGGCACGGTAACGAATTCTGCGTTCTTAGAGTTTGCGCGCGCGGGCGATATTTTCTATGTCTGACCATTGTAGGTCATGGTAACCATTTGCGCGCGCTTGTTTCATCGAAAAATTTTAGGGTTGGAAAAAAAGTTATTTACCGGCTATAGGTGGCCGAGGTCAACATTTTTCAGTGAGGTCACAGTTTTTCCTTATAAGGACCGACCTAAAGCCGGTAAATAACATGTATATATTTGTTATATAGACAAACAAGAAAAATGATACACCATCGATGGAAAATACGCCACTCAGATCCCGGATGTAGTTTCGTATGAGGTGTACGAGTGACACTATTTCCCGGTAAAATACTCATGCCTATTAAAGACGTGAGTGTTTTACTGGAAACATACACTAAATTTACTGCGGTTTTCGTAATTCTGCGAACTCTTGCTATTGATTTCCAACCGTAAAACCGCCTTCTGGCTTCCGTCAATCAAACTCCCGAGTCTTTTCGTCGTTACTCTTTGTGCTTTTTGATTGGCCAGCACGTAACGTTGCTGTCGCGGCAGGAAGCCATTTTAGCACTGCTTAGGCGCTGGCCAATCAAAAAGCACAAAGAGTAACGACGAAAAGACTCGGGAGTTTGATTGACGGAAGCCAGAAGACGGTTTGACGGTTGGAAATCGTTAGCGAGAGTTCGCAGAATTATGAAAACCGTAGTAATAATAGAGTAAGTTAGAACAAGCGGCAACCAGTGGCCTGGCTAATATACTGGAAATCACAACTTATAAGTAAATCAATCACTTCATGCATAGAAAAAAACAATATGGGTTATTTAGTTCTACCACATAATATATCGAAAGGCTAGTTCTGTACCAGCTATATTTGGCCATGAGCTCTCCAGAAGTTGTCAAAAGAAGGTTTACGAAAAACGGCACGACAGAACTTTAGGGTTTTGTTTTACAATGCAATGGTGTTTTGCTCTAGTTTGCACTGTCCGTTAGAAGATATCTAAAACCTTACCAAATCGAGAGAAATTATCCTATTCCTTTTGAAGCACTAATTCTATTTGCTCTCTTACTGTACTTTTAATTTAGCAATTGCATGCCCCCAAATAACTTAAAAAACGGATTATAGTAGAAACGATGGTGAGAGGAGCCTTTCACCACATTTTCGTGGTTTCTTATTGTGAGAGGGTGATTTACTTTAAGTTTTGTAAATTAGCCATTGCCGAGTTTCATATCGTGAGGGCTGGGTTCGAGTCCCAAAATATTACGGAAATCAAAACAAAACAAGTAAGAAAGAGCACATTGACCTGTGCAAAATCCGAAAATTTGATGTTAATTGGGTCAATACTGACAAGATATAGCAATTCAGAAACTCCAATATGTAATAAAACGTACGGCGTGCGGACATTTCTGTCGATTTTGTCCGGAAGCCAGAAGTTTCTAATTAAATGTTTGAGTTTTGAAATTGTTGTATCTGGGTCAGCATTGATTCGATTAACACCAAATTTTCGGATTTTACACAAATCGATGTGCTCTTTCTTACTAAGTGGGTCTTGTTTTGTCTATCGTAATATTAAGGGATTCGTACGCTGTCTCTCACGATATGGAACTCGGCAATGGGCCGCCTGAAGAACGCATGTTTCCATAGCAACACTGAGGTACTTACATCCACCTCCGCCACCTCCACCTGCAATTAAATAACAAACAAACAAACAAAATAAAAATCTAATCAACTAGACTGCTTGCAGTCCCTTCTTTGGCGAACGTCCGCGAAAACGAGCGCGTGACAAAAAAAACGAGCGCCGATGTCTTGACGCACCGAAGGCACGAGGGAGAGCTGAAGGCGCGAGAACGCATCGCATGGGAGAAAGGAGAAACGCATTTCTCCCCTGCGGCGCGAGACCAAACCCCGTGATTTTAACCCCTAAAGATACGACGAGCATTCCCCCCCCCCCCCCCTTCCCCTCGCTCGTGCTTTCGGCACTTCACGCCACCGAGCCTTCGGCGCTCCTCTTGCTTTTCACGCGCTCGTTTTCACAGACGTTCGTCAAAGAAGGGAATGCAAGCAGTCTACGGCGAGTGCAGCGGCGAGTGCAGGGATCGAATCGAGAGGCCTCTTTTATATGTTATATATAATACGCTAAGGAAAACATTTCTGTTCTCCACCCTTTTACGGAAAAACGGCTCAGCTAGAAACCCCAAACCACACCATTTCTAGACGTTGCTGGAGAGGATTTCGCGAATTTGTTTTTTATTTAAAAAAAAAATAAAGTGAACAGAAGTTCTCATTCAAGCGTTTTTCTATGCGAGGAGAACGCGAAGTCTCCCACAGAAACTAAAAAAGAACTCCGTTCACACAGCCGAAAGCGCCATTGCCGGATTTCAAGCCGAGAGTGCCTGGGGCGAATCCCTTAATATTACCATTATCAAAACGAGATCCAAATAAAGAGAAAGAGCAAGCTGAACTATACAAAATCCTAAAATTTGAGTTGATTGTGTAAATTCCGTTCGAGATACAGCCATTCCAAGATGCCGGAATTTTATAAGCTTATTCCCGGACGCCGCGTCCGGATTTCAAACAAATCTTGTAAACTTTTGGACCTTTTGAATGGCTGTTTCTCGATCACTGTTTGCCCGATTAATGGCAAACTTTGGGATTTTGTATAGTTCAGCATGCATGCTCTTTCTCTTTATGTGGATCGCGTTTCGATAATGGTAATATTAAGGAATTCGCCCCAGGCACTCACGGCTTGAAATCCGGCAATAGACATCCAGACCTAAATGGTTCTGTTATAGATTACGTACAGGCATGTACAGGGCTAATTCTAATCCGAAAGCTTTGATCTGAGAACATTTTTCATTCAAGTTAGAATGTTTGAACAAACGTACCACTGCCTTGGTTCGCAGAGCGCGCACTGTAAGTCATAGAATCCCGCGCGCCAAAAAATTAAATATCCCAAACAATACACTGGAGAGCTGGCTAGCAGGCTAAAATGTCCGTAAATTTTCCACGGGCATCAGCTGGTATACATTCTAAACATCCATTTCAAGATTTCAATTGACGACTTCTCTGCCCATATTGGCAAATGTGCAGTGTAATTTTGCACATTTAAGGTGCTCTTCCGGCCACTGGTATAGAATTTCACTAAGTTTGACATTTTTGAAGGATTTGAATTCGTGGTCACTGGTCACCCTTTTGGAAAAGTCTGTTGATTTCCTTCTTCGACACAGCGTGGATTTATTTATCTCGTTTATAGTGCGGCCTTATTTGGGTACGCCATGAGGGGGCTCTGCTCGCAGTAAAGATCTTTACAGCAAGTTGTCATTGCATTTGACTGGCTAGTTTTTTCATTACACACCTTACGTGCCGATCACGTGCAAATGTCTTGACCACGTGCCCTGCTCACTTACCTCCAGCCTTCTTCTGGTTGATCCACCCGATGAAGCTGCTGATACGTGCAAACACCGTGTAATGATCAGTACGGCACATGGAATGGCCCCAGCTAACGGCTCCTCTCAGCACATGTCTTCCACCCTCCTTACACACGAAAGGTCCACCACTGTCCCCTTGGCAACCACCTTTGCCCTGTCCGCCAGCGCAGATCATGGATTTCTCATCTACTGGGATCAAGCGGCCGTTAACGCGACTGCAGGAACTGTGAGCAGCAACCGGGAGCTGAGCTTGTTGGAGGGTATCAGCAGCGGAGCCACCGCCCACGGTACGACCCCAACCTGTAGAGATGTATAGTAAGGGATTTAATTACTTTTTTCTTATTACATTACCCACACATCTCCCATTTTTAACGAATTGAATATATTGAAGTTTCTTGACGTTCTGCAGTCTGTACCTTTTAAATTCTGCTTTTATGAAGATCCTACTTAAAATAAAAAGGCAAAAGTTCCGTTTTCATGGGTTGTGTTTGTTAGGCAGAATCGGATAGGCTGACAAAAATAATGAAGCTTTTTTCTTGAGTTTCTAAGTTTCGATGCTATCAAAACTGCTGGCACATATGAAGCAATGTATTTTGGGAGGGTGCGTCGGCTTCTTTAAAGAGCCTCTGTCAGCCTCCATTTTGTCAGCCTAGCAACATATCGAGACAGACAAAGCATCCATTTCCATCGGCTGATTTAGGGAATGTAGTGCAATATTTACGATTGAATTCGATAAATGAATAATAAAACTTTGTTTTTAGTAGACTATTTCAAGATTTCTACACGTAATTCGTGGTCTCATATTGACTGAAAACAATAACAAAGGAGTGGCTGACAAGGGCTCTTTAAGTTACCTGTGATGTGGCACATGGCACCAGGTTGCGCGCGGCTTCCAGACGCAGGCAAACACACCGTGTTGACTTTACTGCTGAGCTGGACTGGGCGCTCCAACTGAAGTAGCGCTATGTCATTCCTCAGTTGGCGCATGTTGAAGTACTCGTGCTTGAACAATTGTTTCAGACGGAATTCTTGTTGGACTTGGGTGAAGCCCGTTCTTCTATGCGCGCCTGTATTAAGCAAAATATGAAACGAAACCGTTAGCGTTAAGGGGTGTCACTCAGTCTTTAGTGCTGTAATCGAAAGCACAAACAGGTGCAAGGCTTTACTCAAGACTCGCCTGCTTTATTCCTTAAAGAGGTATTTGCTTAAAATGACATGGCCACCGAAAATATCAAAGTTTTAACATCGCTAATCGCAGTTATTTTGATGCAGAAAGATATTCGCAGATTCTAGTTACAGTTTACATGGGCATGAATCATAAGGGTGTCGTAATGAAGGTACATACCTACTACCACAGTGTACCCACTTGGGTACGGATTGTTCTGGACACAGTGCGCGGCAGTTATAACCCAGTCCTTTTCGATAAGTGAACCTCCGCAAATGTGGCGGCCGTTGACGCGTAGACTGATTTGCCATGGCCACGAGTGGGGACTGGCGTTTTCACCGTTTACGACACGCGCCTCAAACGGCTTGTTTCCGCAAGCTGTATAAGAATAAAATATTAAATACAAATGGTATTCTGTCTTATTATTCAAATGAGCAAACGAAAAAGAACACCGATTATCTCCCCTGCTTTTTGCAACAGTTTAGACCTGTATAAGCGCGCAATTCCCGCCATTTTTGCGCCTGGCACTGCCACAGGAAGCCCAAATTCCGCATTAGAATTGATAACGTTGCATTGCAACTTGGTTTCTAGTATCTCTAGACAAGTATCATAGCATTTGTGCATAGTACCCAGTAGAATTATTGATCAGATCAGTTTAAAATGCCATGTTAGTGGATTCGCAACGAACCTGACTCAATGGCATGCAAGGTTAAACCACATTAGATGATAAGCGAAATGTCTTACCTGTAATCAAAGCTGGGCCCAGAAGGCCAATAAAAAGGGCGAGGCTGAACATCTTGTTAAGAGACAGTTTCTCCTGAGTGATACCAGCGAGATTCTGGTTCGCTTTTTGTACCATTGAAAATCACATCAGCTGCCCAAGCCCTGCCCCTCAGCTGCACGCTCTGTTCAAATTTGACTCGCTCTGCTCAAATGTTGATTATCACTTGTTGACTAACACTTGTTGGCGATCACTTGTCCGCTTGGGTTGTCAGAAGCCTACTCGACTGGTCAAGAGGTTTGCAGCGAATGTTGGTTCATTTGGTTCTTTTGTTTGAATAAGTAGCGTTTAGGGTGTTCATGATGTTTTCGCTGACCAGCTCTCAAGCTTTCCTCCTCTGTTGAATGATCTGCTGTGATGCTATACAGGAGGTGGGGCTGGGTGGAACAGGGGGAAGATGCCCCATACCGCAATTTAATTGATGCCTGAGCAGTGGCGGATCCAGGAATTTAAGAGGGGGGGGGGGGGGTCCATTTTTGCCGATGAAGTGTAATGTATGAGGAAACATTCTTTTCGTTTTTGTTTTCAAAACAAATCAAAACAAATCTTAGCAATGGTTGTTACATCATGAATTTAATATACAGTATACATTGGGTCACATAAAATACAAACTATTTGTTTCTTATTTCCCATTATTTTTTCCAACTCTTAAGTTCCTTAATTTCGGGCTTTCAGCAGTCGAAATTGGGCCATTAGGAAAGTTTCATTAGGGAACACGCCCAAGCCACCCCTTTGTTAGTACGTAAAATACGAAAAAACTATTTTTATTTCTTATGCGAAAGAACTATTTCTATTTCTTAAGATGCATGAAATGAAATGAGTCAAAATATAATACCTCTTTCCAGAATCAACACTTTTCGTCACATAAGGAATAATAATCCTAATAATTGTTCCACGCATTCGGGGGTCCATCAACAGGAGCCTCGATCCCCTATTGGTGCGCGTCCCGAAGCACAGGGAGCCCATCAACAGAAGGCTCCATCAGCTATTGGTGGGCGTCCGAAGCACAGGGAGTCCATCAACAGGAGGCTCCATCAGCTATTGGTGGGCGTCCGAAGCACAGGGAGTCCATCAACAGGAGGCTCCATCAGCTATTGGTGCGCGCCCGAAGCACAGGAGTAGTTGAATCTATTTTTTTGTAGTGCAATCTATTCCGCGCAAATTAATTAGCATGGTTATACAAGTTATGTCTCCCACTCAAAAGAAAGATGGCTCCTGAAATTAGCGCCGCCATCGCACTGCACTCGTTGAATCATATTCTCACATAATTCGAAGTACCGATTTTCGCGGAAAAATCTTCTACGCCTGCGCATAAGGCTAGACCTAGTGGAGTGGATAGATCATAGATAGAGGCTCCTGCAGATGGGCTCCTGATGCACACAAGCGCCTCGATGCGCCTTACAATTCAGAAGAGAAAAAAGTGAAAACTATTTAAGAGAATCGAGAGTATATTAAATGGTAAATCTATAAAGCGCAGTACCGTTCTCTTGTGAGGCTAATCAAAATATGGGAGGCTCGCAGACTATCAGTGCTAAAAGACTTGTAAATGATCTATATCGATTAAAAAAAAGAAGACAAGAACAAAGGAAAATACTGAAATGTGACGTGATTGCTAACCACTTTAGAAACGCAATTCTTTACTGACTTTAAAGTCAGTTTTTGCGCGGCTATTTGGTGGGAAACGCCCTATCGTCGTGGTTTTTAATATGTGGAATCCGCAGTCCCAAGCGTCAAACGGACCGAACAAGGGATAAAATCACCATAAAGTAGAAAGAAGATTATGTCTGGACGTTTATCCAGAAGGTAGTCGAAATTTTACGTCCCAATCACAAACTCCAGTGTATATTCAATGTTGTACCCGTATTTGATGGTGTTACTTTTGTGTGTGAGTTTGAGCTCTCCCTTGAAGATCAACTATATATTTTCGATAATAATTGTTTTATGATAACGTTTTTTTTATCATTTTAATTTATGTCTAATGCCTGTAGGATATGGTGAGGGTTTTCAGATTGGCGACCGCCATCTCTACTTCCTAATGTGCCAATGTCGAGCCGGTAAAAACGAAGGTAAAAAATGTCGTCAGTCCATCTTTGCTTATGGTCACATATTTGCCTTTTCACTTGGTCCTTCAGCTAGACCCGCCTTAGAGTAAACATTTTACCAAGTTTGAGCAAAGAACCTGCACGCGGCAACACACATGCAATATTTATCCATCAAACACAAGCTCCAAGCTGAACACTTTTATCGCCCTCTCCAAATACAAGTGGCTTTCGAGGGGCTTTTGAAGGACACCTCCAGCCTACTCAAGTGGTCAGCTTATCAAATATCCAACGCCCGTTTCAGATATCATCGAGGATTTATTAAGTTGTTGTAGCCTGTTATAAAGGGCTTTTTAGTATATCCACCAATTAAATTCACGGGCCAACAACGAATCCTTCTATAAAATCAGGAGCCCATCAGGCTCGTCCTGATAAGAATGCATTAAACAACGCATTTGAACCTTTCCATATCGTAGAGAAAAGTCGCCTTTGCTACGCGTGTTTTGATTTTCACAACGCGCCTGGTAAGTCCCCTGTGGTGCACTGAGCGTGACCGCGTAGGTGAATAAAAGCGTGGGCGTAGAACCGTACGGTCGCCATACGTCGCGGTTAATTTCAGTCGTTTTTTGCAACAAAAAGATCAAAATAGTTTACTGTTATTGGCAACGTTTTATTGAAATGTGATAACGATTACAAACTTTTAGAAATCTGAGGGTCGAAAGAACTGTCTGCGCATGCCTCAACGTTTAACATCTGCCAATCAGCAAAGGCCCTCGAATGGATGTTACTAGAGCCTTCCCCGTGTAGACTGCTTGCAGCCCCTTCTTTGGCGAACGTCCGTAAATCGAGAGAATGTTTGTCTACCCGCATCACGCTTCGGTTTGTTTACGGTGTCGAGTTATCCAGGAGAGGGCGCATCTCTCCCTCTCCTGAGTAACTTGACACTGTAAACAAATCGAAGCGCGCCGCAAGAAAAAAAAAGTTCCCTCGATTTACGGGTGTTCGCCCTCGATTTACGGATGTTCGCCGAAGAAGGGGCTGCAAGCAGTCTATCCCCGTGAGGTGATGAGCGGGAAGCTCTGTGTACCAGCATGTTCTTTCATCGAAAGTTGACTGGCATGATCTATTGGCACCAGTAAGAACTCTTTTCTCGCATTCATTTATTCATTCGCCATATTATAGTTATCCACATACCGTAACACAACATCGAGCAGCGGCTTTTTGGCTGTTGCTTTGAAAAGCAAACAGCCTATGTCATCGAGAATGTAAGAGTGTTCGTGTAACAATAGGACAGAGGAGGACTGTGATTGGCTCATGTGAACCTTATCAACCAATGACAAAGGGACAGGGACAGCTCCCTAAATGCGCGTAGTGTATCTGGCTAGCTGCACTACTGTGGGATCCAATTTGCTTCTATAATACCACGCAAATGGTGCGTGACAAATATTCTGAAAGTGTTGCATGTCATCCTTTCTATTAAATGGAGGCTGTGGCACCAATTGCAATTCTTGATGTTTATTAAAAATTGCGACAGCTTTTTTTATATTATAAATTGCGACCAAGCTTTGTTTATGACAAATTGCGACGGAGGTGTATTAGAAATTACGACAGCTTTTTATTACAAATTGCGACGACTTTATTACTGAATTGCGAACGGTATTACAAATTACGACAACTTTATACAAATTTTGACAGGTATTACAAATTGCGACTGTACAATCTTCCTAAGAACTGTAAAACGTTTTCGTGATCCCACTATTTGAACTAGTAGAAGACATTATTTCTTGGAATGCGTGAAGCGCGGTCCAAATAACGAATCTTTATGCTCGTAACGTCAAACTCACTACCTAATAATAAGGCGTCTTCTTTCGAACTGAGACTGCTCCGAGGCCTATTACTGCAGGTTTTTTTTTTTTGGGGGGGGGGGGGGGGAATTTGCTTCTCCTGGCCAAAGATACATGTTGTTGTAGTCATTCCATTTCGTGAGTTCTCAAAAAACATATTCTGCATGCTATTTCGATGCGCGCCGAAATTTTTAGCAACTCAGTTGGGTGTACTACACTCAGCGACAAAATAGTTGATAATTTAATTTGACCTAAAATATGGTATTGGCACACACACATAATTTTCATGTTGGCGCACTTACTACACTACCCCTCCCCACCCCCATTTATAATCGCCCGCCCCATCTCAATGCTGTTCACTAATTGGTCTCAACTTTGAATAGGGGGAGGGGGAAAATAGAAAGTAATGTATCGAGAAAGCTGTTTTTCAGCGAGAAAGTTGATTCCAAAGTGCATTTTCAACCCCTGGTGTCGCTGATTGTCGACTTGAAAAGCGCAAATGAAGGAGTTGCTTCAATAACTCCTTCGAAACATTTTTGCGGCCTCCTCTTACAGGGCTTGAAGTTTCGAGAGATTCCCCCTTTTTATCATCCAGAAATGTTCCCTGTTAAAGGCGGTATGAAGTGAACCCCCGAAAGATCGGCTCCGACTCCCCAGGAGATAAATACTGACCCGTCCCTTATGAATTTAGCGCAAATTAACTCATTACCCATTACTTAGGGAATTTCCTTTGTTTGGTCCTTTTTCAGTCTAAAGGGGCGCAAATTGTTAACCTCTCCATAAGATAACTCCGCCAACTTCACTACTTATGATATGACAAACGGTGGTGATCGAGCCTACCGTAAAATCTGCGTGTCAAGTGAGATTCTGCAGATTCTGTGGTATGGGCACGTAACTACTCGGACTTCAGCTTCTATTATTAATTTATCAATTACTACGAACAAATGAAAAAAATACAAAAATTACTTCAAGATACCAATAATAATATAACCAACAATCGCTGAGCTCGGTGTCATCCCGCAAAGACGCGGGAGGCTGGGCCCTAAAAGGGGTGAACTCAGGTCATGTGACCGCACCCAAGATGGCGGCTTGCCGGTCCATATATCTGTTATTGGTGTTGGGGACGTGTTTATCGTGTTTAGTCTGGAGTGATTCACTTCGAGACGAAGACGAAGTCGTTCATAATGTCGCCCTGGGCAAGGAGGGCGGCACAAGCAGGCGCAACATCGAACATGCGATGCGGATTACTCTAGTTTATTTGGATCTTCGACAAGTTCCAAGCCACGTGTTGTTGATAAAGAAACTTCTGAACGAAGCTATTGAGTACTTCGGTACGACTTTGAAAGTGAAACAGAAAGTCGACAAAATACTTCTTGATCGTAGATGCGTGAACAGTTCGTATTTCCTCAAAGATCATACTGGAAACAGCCCTGGAAAAGTTCGGTTCTGTAAAGTTGCGTGTGACGACTCGAAGCCTTTGTGTGGGCCAAGCAATGTGCCTGCCACTGATTTAGCCGCGTGTAGAGTATGCGGGGAAAACGGGCACGATTGTAGAAACGAGACAGGATCTGTATCAGGCCCTGGAAATACTAATACTGACTTTGTGCTGTACGTGTCTGCTGTGGATGATAAATGCACTAAGCCCAAAACAATAGCCTTTGCAGCTGTCTGTCAACAAGAGGCCATGATTGACAGGCCAGTGGCGGGGTACCTGAATATATGCCCAAAGAAAATTAATAACATGAGTATAGCCCGCAATGAAAAAGAATTACTAGCAACATTCAAACATGAGATATTCCATGCCCTGGGGTTCTCTCCATCACTCTACGCATTTTATCGCTATCCAAATGGCTCAGCAATCACACCTAGGGATGAGACGGGTATGCCTCCTTTTGACCACACCAAGAAGACTTACCAGTGGAGTGACAAGGTTAGGATAGCTATAAAATTAACAAAATCAATTATGAGAGCAGATTTCCAGGGATGTCAACTCTACCAGTTTTAGTGGAAGTCACTAAATTTTTCCTCCTGTCTTTGGACAGAATTTTCCTGAATAGACCAAATCGGCTAACGGTATTTACATCTTGTTGCCACCCAAATCAGATCATGATGATTCCTTTTGGTGGTTACAATTATCAATTTTTTCTCATTCAATCGAGATCAAGTGTATCTGCAGAACTAACAAATGGGCAATTCCAGAAAATATATGTACCCCCATCACACAAGTGGCACAAGTTTTTGACCCCCCCATGCATCCAGAATTTCCAAAATGGCTTACCCTTTCTCTTTATTTTTGAAAAAATAAAAATAACAAACAGATGGCACAGTGTGTAGTATCACATATTAAGTAAACAATGTGCTCAAGTGATGCATCTGTGCAGTTTTGTTTTCACAGTCAAAATGACTTTATATATTTATTTTTTTAATTTCTTAGATTATAAAAAAAATTGAGCGGAGTGATTGGATGGTCAGAGGTGGCGTTGTAAGTCATTCTGTACAAGTTCTTGTCACACCTAAAGTTCAACTTGAAGCCAGAAAACATTTCAACTGCTCAACACTGGAAGGGGCAGAACTGGAGAACCAGGGAGGACCAGGTACAGAGATGGCACACTGGGAAAAGAGATTATTTGAAAATGAAGGAATGACTGGAGCATTTACACAGAACTCTGTCTTCTCACGATTGACCCTAGCCTTGATGGAGGACTCTGGCTGGTACAAAGCAAGTTTTGATGCAGCAGAGCCACTTCAGTGGGGTAGAAACCTTGGCTGTCTTTTTGCCAAGAACAGCTGCAAAGCATGGATGGTCCAGCAAATAGCCCTGAAGAAAAAGACTTATCCATTTTGTAGAGTTTTTAAAAATTCTAAAGAAAGTGCCCAGATGGATTGCTCAACTGATAGATCCTCAGTTGCTATGTGTAATCTTGTCCAGTACAGGCAGGATTTGCCTGAAGAATACCAATACTTTGATTCTCTTCCTGGAGTGAAAGATGCTGCAAGTTATGGTGGTTCGGTAGATTTAGCAGATTTCTGTCCATATTACCAAGGATTTGTGTGGACCAAGGAGGATGTAGAATTCCGTGGATCTTCATGCTCAACTACTAGTAACAAGAGAGCTGAAGATAAGAATTATGCATTGGAGATATATGGTTCAAAATCAAAGTGTTTCCTTCAGGGACAGCCTTGGAAGAAAACAAAATGCAGAGTGCAGTGGAAAACTACAGATTGGGGAAGTGGTTGTTACCAGTACAGCTGTGAAAAAGGTGGACTTAAAGTCATTATTAATGGTTATAAATATAGTTGTTATCATTCAGGACAGGTGTTAATGGTTAAACTTCAAGGATCAGACGAGTGGGTTTATGAAGGTTCAATTATCTGTCCAGCTTGTGAAGATATTTGTTATGGCAGTCAAGTCCCTTGCCCCGCTAAGAGAATCCCTGCTCCACCTAATGCCCAACCCAACTCTAAAATACAACCTGCCATATGTTTAGGAGTGCAGCTTATTTCTAGCATTATAATATGCTTAACTGCTTGTATATTAGCTTTTTTTTCTGTCTGACCTACATTCAAAGTCCCTGACTCACTTTCAAAGTCCACCTGCTTTTGAAATTGCAGTAAACCAGTATTCAATAATGAGATATAAAAATATTTTTTAAATTAGTACACATTGTAATTTAAACCAAGCAAAATTATTTTACTGCTAGTTTTATTTAAATCATAATTTAAATTATTTGCTTAAAAAAATCATTTATAAATGGAAGGGAACTGCACAATGTTTATTAGTAACCAACTGGCTTAAAACAGTTTGGGTTCTTAAAGAAGGCTTTGAGAATAGTGCATGGGCATAATGTTATGGCTAGCCTGAAATTTTGGGACATAATCCCTGAAAATCTGGGTGCATCTATAAATTTACAATATTGATAGACATGATTATGCCTAAAATGAAAAAGGTTATAAAAAAGTTAAGCCTATATTTGGCACAATTTCGAGCTGTGCTTTACCATAACATGTAGTCTGTGAAAACTATGGACATCCCAAATACTGTATGGTCTGAAATGCTTTCTGTTTTCTAAATCATACATTGGGGCGGGGGTGCTCGTTGGTATGAAATACGAGAGACCATTACGAGGGAAAATATATCTTGTTGCTACCTTTTAGGGGTCAAAATCAACTAAGTGGCGCCACGTTTGGTACCTTTTAGGGGTAAAATCGAAAGTTCCAGACGAGCAACCGCGCCCCAAAAATAGGGGAGCCCCCCCGATGCAGTATTTGTATGGAAGGTAAATTGACCCCCACCCCTCTGGAATTTCCAATCCCTTCCTTTGGGGGGGGGGGATATTTTCTGGAACCACGCATTTCTGGAATAACACCTAGGTTAGATAAAGATTAAAATTATAACTATTACTAGCTATTTTGCACATCCTTATGCTAAAGGAAAAGCAAAAAGAAAATCAATTCATATTTTATTTATATGTTTAATTTGTCAGTAAACTTTACAGAGTAGTCTTGATTTCTACCTCATTAATCTTTTTACTGCTGATGTATATCAGTTGCATTCATCAACTTTGCTGGATAATGTCTGAAAGTGCGTTTGAGGTATGCATAAAACCAAGACCAGCAGCAGCAAATCGCTTTAGTTACAAAGGGCAAATATATCCCAGATTTGTTGGCCACATTGATTTTTGGAAAGCATCCAGGGGACCTATTCATTTTGATATAAAATCATACTTAGCGATCTTATATAATTAAAAAAAAATGTTTTGTATCACTTATAACGTACACATGTATAATATTCCAAACTCTAAGCTCTATCTCTTCTTTATTGTAATCTCAATTAAGTTTATACTATACAAGGAATTTTATGTGAATATAGATATTTTGAGTATTAAAACAGCTTTGAGGGAATATCTGGATAATGTTTAGTGCAACCAAACCTTTTTTACCGTATTCAGCTCATTTTGTAATTAATTGTGGTTGCTTTCTATGTTTTTATACTTTGATCCTGGTTAAAATGAACAGGCTCTGTGCAATATTTTGTTAGAATTATGTGTTTTTCCTGTGGTACAGGTAGGCCTTTTTAAAATAGCAAAGCTGTTTAATTTAAGTACATAACTTATCTGAATTTTGAACATCAACCAAAAGGAAGAAAAATATTTTGTTATCTGTCCAGCTTTAGAAGACATTTGTTATGACAGTCAAGTATAATATAGAAATAGACTGCTTTCGAAATATTAAAATTCCTAATTGGATCCAATGCTTTGGGGAACAACAGAAAAGAAACAAGTATTCATTTTATGTTGTTGGTGGTTTTTCTCTTCCCCTAAGCTTGGTGACGAGGAAGAATTTCAATGTATTGAAATTGGTCGATTTAGAACTTCCTTTCTAGAAGCTAATGGTTCTTTGTAATTCTTTTTTCCTGTTTATCGGGACTGGAATATTACTAATGCCATAGGTCGCCAGTAATCTACGAATTAAGCGGAAAGAGTGCAGATTGTTTGGCAACTGCCTGTACTGTATGCCTTGCTTGTACTATGCACCTATTTCAAAAAGGTTTCTTTGGGAGTTGGTCTTTCATCATCGAGTGCCATTGTTTGGTGGTCACTAATGCAAATACAGGGGCATAGCCAGGGGGGGGGGGGTGTCCTGGGCTGCCTGTGACTCCCCTTTTTAGAAGAAAAATACAGTCAACATTACGCAAAAAATCTGAAAGCTGGCAAGGGGGCACCACACATTTGTACAGATGTGACCCCCCCTTTTTTTTTCAAATCCTGGCAACGCCCCTGAAATAATTCCATTGTATTATTATTGAACCACCAATTTCCAAAGCAACGTCTATTGAATTTGGTGTATACCTTGAGAACCTCTTGTTTTTAGTGTTTAATTTTAAGTGTTTTATTATTTCTAAGCCTGTTGTCTTTGTATCATTTATACTATGGAGAAAAGAAAAGGCAGTGCAGGTTTTGGCTTTGAAATATCTTTATAGGAAAGTAAAAGAATTACTAAACAAAAAATAGGTGGAGAAAGATAGTATGTAATAAACTAAATGAATCACATCGAAATCTAATAATATATTAATTTGTTAACAACATAATGTTGTGCAATTACTTAGGTAGATTTGAATGAGGACATGAATTCAGTGGTGGATCCAGGGGTGGTTTGGGTGTGGACGCACCCCCGTTGCGATACAAAAACGGTACCTCTATTAACAAATCTGGCTCCTCAGACCTGAAACCCACCCCCCTTTCTAAAAGCCTGGATCCGCTCCTGTGAATAGGCCTCTTGCGAGATGACGTCATATTCAAAATGGCGGCCTCCTGACAAAGGACATTTACTTCCTATCAATCCCACAATGCACCAGTTGTGATGCATTGTGGGATTGATAGGGGGTAAAATTCCTTTGTCAGGAGGCCGCCATTTTGAATATGACGTCATCTCGCAAAAGACCTATTGTATCAATTGAACTTATTTAATATATACGCGTACATAAATAATTAGAAAACTATATAATAAAGATGTAATCGCATTACATTGTAAGAAATCGTTTTTTTATCAACCATTATGGGTGAAGTTTGCATTGTATTACTGTATTATCAAGGCATATTTGCCAGGGAAGCTGACTGGACAACTTGGCTGATTTTGTGTTCAGATACAGGAATATGCAGGAGTTGGGGCAGGAATTTCCCATAACGGATATTTACAGATAAAAACGTATTGAGATATCCTGGTCATAGTGGGTATCTGGCATTAGTCAAGTCACACTAGTAGTCTATTGTCAATGCTGTGTTCTGATTGGTTGACTTACTAGTTGGCTATAAGTTATAGTAGCGGTCTCGTGGGCTATTGACTCAGAGCCCATTCGAGCTCGAGGAATTGTTAATTAGACACCTTCCTCCCCCCTCCCCCCTGGTATATTTGCGTAACCCGCGTTCTCATAAGTGAAAGCATTCGGATTTGGAATACTGTAAATAGCTTCTATATAGTCTGCAACTATCATGCTCTGCTCGTGTTTTTAAGGGTTTTCCGGTGACTTGTTCTTGGTAATTATGTGAACATTGGGGTAGAGCCTCTTGCAACAAAATGAATTGTACAAACCAGGGCTCAATATCTAGCTTTAATCTGTAACTATGGTGCTCTGCTCGCGTCTACCTTCTCCGAGATCTTTCGCGCGGGAGCTCCGCTTGGGCTAAGTTGATTGGTGATAGAGCCTCTTGAAACACTAAATAAATTGTACTTAACTAACTCCTGGACTCAACAAGAATCTTTAACCAGGTATAGATTCATAAGAAGACTTAGTTGTCCCTTTTGAACACAGACCAGCGCACTTGCGCCATGTCAGCACACAACCAGCCTGGAAAGGAAACATAGCAATGAGGTGCGTGCCACTGAAAACGTTCACAATCTCATTTGTTGTATCGTTCCTCTATCAGTGTTATTGGGGGTGTGTGGTTCGGCATTTTTTGTTTAAGGTGACTCACTCTGGGATCAGAGATTTTTTCTCTTTCTCCGCTTACTAGGGCTAGACGTATTTTCCCTCGTAAAAAATACGAGAAAATTTTGAGGGTAAGTACGTCTTGTTGGTACCTTTTAGGGGTCAAAATAAACTATTAGCGACGCCATTTTAGGAACCTTTTTTAAAAAGGGTAAAATCGAAAGTTCCCGACGAGCACCCCCGCCCAAAAATAGGGGAGTCTCCCCCCTCCCCGCCCTCAAATATCGGGTCGTAACGTTTTTCGTTACTAACACAATTTTTTCGCTATCTACTAGCTAAATGTAGTGGGAATTACCGATCGTTTGAAGAATAATACGAATGCCCATGTCAAATTTTGATTGCCCGAGTTATCTGAAGTATTGCCTCCTTTACTTACCAAAATCAGCGATGGAATCTCTGACCAGAAGGAATAATTTGGAAACACTTCTTTACCATCTTTTCCTCTACTGAATTTGTTAAATAGTATACCAGCTATTACATACACCACCAACAGCGATAGAAACCTGTTACAGAGGCAATGTGTGAGAAATAGAATGTTAAGCCCTGGCTAAACTAGGACACATGTAGCGCGCGACATTGTAGCCGGACACATGTTTCCTTCAAGTTTCCCTGTTTAGCCACGCGAGAAACATTGTTGCACGCGACAAATTTTGTAGCCGGGACACAAAGAAATGTTTCTTCGCCAGACTAGAAACATTTGATGTGTCCGAGAAACACGCGTGTGATGTTTCCTAGGTTAGCCACTCGGGGAAACCTGCAGGACACAAATGTTGCGCACTACATGTGTCCTAGTTTAGCCGTAGCTTTACTACCAGTGGCGTAGCTACCTCTAGGCAAAATGGCATTTGCCTACACAATTTTTTTGCAAAAGGGATCCGTGCCTACACGAAAGTCTTAGCAAACAAAACTTGCCCCTTCTGGGCATTGGAGACAGGGCACCAGCCTAAGGCACCGCAGTGAGCGGCGTTGATCGAGAAGACCTGGTAGTCTATTATTGTGCTTCAAAAATGTCGCAACGTAAGATTTCCGACGTGTTATTTCCTTCCCAAAATAACTCCTGTATATCTGATAGTAACAGCGGCAGTCCACGTCGAAGAGGCAGCTCTTCCTTTCGAATCTCCACTATTTAATTACCCCACCCCTCGCTTCGACATTTTGCCTACACTTGAAAGTGGTCCTGGCTAAGCCACTGTTAACTATACAGGACAGCAGTAAAATAGATGTTTAGTAGAAACCACTCGCACACTATCATGAATCCTGCAATCTGATTGGCTTCCCTACTCACTATCTATCACGTAACTTTCTAAAATTATTAAAAGTACGTTTGAGCAACAAATCGAAAGTAGTACACACTCCTCTGTAACAGACCAGACGAATCCCGACCCGATGGAAACTTTGATCCTACTCGGTGAATTTTTAGCCTCCCCGAGACCCAATGAATTTTAATTCTGAATTGACCCGGACGTTTTTGTCCAATTTGATGGTGTTTCCAAGTTTACGTACTATAAAAAATTGCGTACTTTAGAAATCGATATAAAAGACCAACTGCACTTTAAGGTCTCGTGAAAGGTAAAAATGTAAAAATTCATAAAATGACTTTTTTCCCGAAATTCATTTGATACAGTCCTAAAGTATATTTCTAAAACCTCAAATAACGCGTCAACTATTTTCCCAGGCTTCATTGCCCATTCTTTTGTATTGCCCGCCACTCATTTTCTGTAATTTAATTAACTTTACACAAGAGTGGATTACCGATGACGTCATCTATGCTTGAAAAATCAATATCTCGTGAAGGGAAGACTCAAGAGTGGATTACCAAGAGTTTCCATATTTATTATACGCGCACGCATCACCGTCAGAAAAGTGTCTATTTTTAGAACAAGATTTCCCGCGAAAATGCACCTGCCACAGGGTTCCCGCTTTCTCGCCACGCGCGAAGAGCGAAGAGAGATCCAGCCTAAAATTAAATCGCAGATCAATCGAAAAGATAAGGTAGGATATTCTCTTTTTGTGTGTGGTGGGTATACGATGAATTCAGCGGAATCAAGAGGGGATTTGAACAGTACAGCAGAGGCAATCAGAAAAAAAAAACTCCGCAAGTTGTCGATAAGGCATGAGAAAAAGAAAACCTGCTGAAGAGAAGACTTTCATTTATCCCCCCAATTTTGACTGCGTGTTCAGTAGCAAAACATTTCTTGTTTGAGAAAGTAATTTTACAGCCGATTGCGTTTGAGCGTTTTACCCAAACAGTTCGCACGTTACGTTTGAACGTTTGAAAGTTGCGTTGTGAGACAAAAAGTCGGACGTTTCCAAGAGCAACCGCCATGTGTATTTTTCACTGACCAATCAGAGAGGACAGAACTCTTTGGTTCGCCATAGAAACGTCTCGTTTCATCCTAGAAACACAACTTTTAAACGTTCAAACATAACGTGCGAACTGTTGGGGTAAAACGCTCAAACGCAATCGGCTGTATATAAAATGGAGCAAAATAATATAACTGCCGCGTTTGGAGTCTGGTTAAGATTTCAACAGCTTCGGCCTGAAATCGGCATCGATAACTTCTTTATCAAGGACTAATAATATCTGGCTATAGTTTTGCAGGACTTGCTCTTTAGCTGATAAATATCTTTTTTTCTGTATTGGCCAGGCAGATTGGATACTAGATCGCCTTACACTCTCCGAGCTTACTTCCTTATAAAAAGAAGTCCAGACTCTCCAAATTCGCTTTTATTTATCAATGATGCTTCGACTGATGCTTCACATTTTTAGAAACTTTGTACTGTTTGTAGGTATACTTGTGAGTTGGCAGCAGTTGAAATTAAAGTTACCTCGTTTAATATCCACTGACTGAAGAAAAGGCTGCCTCGAAAATGTTCACTATCCTTCGCCCAAGTACTTCAAACGAGTAGAGTCGAAGAGAGACTTGAATGTCTTGCAAGGAAATCGCTAAAACTAGCGCTCAAGTAAATAACGTTCTTGAGTTGATTGCCCACTACGCGAATATTTTCGATTATTTTCATCCAGCTGCAGGCAAAGTGAGCTTTCCTGTCTGTTGCAATCACTTTAAGAAGTCCTCTGTTAGAGTTGAAAGCCTTCTGCAAAACCCTGTCAGTAAACTAAAGTTGTTTTTCTGTCATTCGCTCAGCAGAAGAGGTGGTTTTAGCAAATTTTTCGCGAGCTGGAAACGCTGCTATTCTTGTTGTCCGTCTTAGCTTATCGAGATTTAATTGGTAGCTTCCAGGGCCTCAAAATCCATACAGCAAGCTCTCTTTCTATAGTCTGCAGTATTATAGTTTTCTGTTGCCGTGTTCTTTTGCTGCCAGATCTGGCAAACTTATTCGCTGTCTTCGCCGTCTTTGTGCGATTTTTCGCCTCTCATCCGAGCTTTCTTTCAGCTAATACTCTCGCTTTCGGGGCCGGTTCCTAGAAAACCAGTTAAGAGTTATCAGTGGATAAACGCTTATCCAACGGATAAATCCTGAACAAAACCTATACAACAGATAACTGTGAAGTCTAGGAAAGCTCCGATTCTTCAGGATATTCATTCGATCTTCCCTTATCTCTTCTCCATTTTCTCTAGCCAAGTACATCTGCTTCTAATGTCTAACCTGTCAAGGGGAAAAGCTTTTGTCTTGGTTGGTTACTGTAGTAGCGAGCGAGTTTGTACGAGAACTCTGTTTTTCCCCTCAGCTTTTCCCTTTTTGACACCTACGCTTACGTCACAGCAAGTTGCATTCTGATTGGTGGAACCTAAGCATTCGAATACTTTCGCGCGCGAAATTCAAATCTAAAAATAGACACTTTTCCGGGACTGTGATGTGGGCAAATAAACAGTAGTAAAAGATTCTAACTCTTGTTAATCCATTCTTGCTTTACACGATTTTCTAGCACTTTAATTTTAGGTCAAATTTTCACCGTCGCGAAGCCCTTGACCCCGCACGCCTGAAATTTTTTGTGTCGTTAGAAAATGATCACATCTAAAAAAACCGAGTGAGGGAATTTTTATTTTTTACTTGAAAAAGATTTTATGATAAATTTTACAGCCACAAACTGTAAAAAATGAGACTTTTAACTTTTAACAAAATATCGAAAATCGCTGACACCGTTTTACAGTTCATTTCTCATATCAAGAAAGTGCTGTCGTTTTTATGGCAAATCCGCGCGGGTTGCCTGTGGTGTTCAAAACGTGACTCAGGCCCCTCGGCGGGGGGGTGAAAACAAAATGGCGATCAAGAGAAGGATGTTTCTCGAGTATCTGCAAGTTTTGGTCAATTTTCCTGCTTTTTTCGCTAAGATATGAGGAAAAGTACTTACAGACCTTCCAAATAAGGTAAGGGGGATTTCCTAATAAGGAAGTTTTGCAACGTCGGCAAAACGACAGCTTTTGGCGAAATTTTCTTGATATGCCGAGATTAAAATCCAGTCCTTGGATTCCGGATTCGACCGACTGGATTCCGGATTCCATACAAGTGGATTCCGGATTCCATAACTCTCAAAGAATCCGGATTCCAATATTTCTTTATCTGAATAATTCTTGGATTCCGGATTCTCAAGGCCTTTGGATTCTGGATTCCTGCAATATGGATTCCGGATTCCATTCTACGGATTCCGGATTCCAAAGCTAACAAAAAGTCGGATTCCGGATTCTGGATTACCTAATACATGGGGCAGTTCATAGCATAAATTGCGACGCGACGAGAATTTTTTTCCGAAGACACCCCTCACGGGTTTACAGAGACCTTAAAGGACTGGCCAAACTCATACACCACTGATACAGAAGAACTTTCGGAATTTTTGGAAAATGGCGCGGAAGAGATTGTAGTCGGTGAAAAATGAGCTGACCCGACGAAAATTTGTCAAACAGAGGGTGTTAGTATGCTAGTGGGTCTCTAATATCGACTCTACTACCAGGGACGTGCATTGTGATTTTTCAGCGAGATTTCTAGTGACACTGCAAAAACATCAAATTCGATGCGTGTTTCTCGCTGGATTTACCAAAACAACTCTGATACGCAAATTTCCACACATACCTATTGCTTTCAAATACACAAACCGGGACATGTTGAACTTGCTTAGCCCAGTCTAGCGATGTTCATTGAAACATTGAAAATGCTCGGCGTGAATCATGGTACTTACACGATGACAAGTATTGTCCCTACACTCAGGCTTGTTCCCAGGCATGCGTACTTTGTATGTAGCTTAGTCGTCTGTAATGTTAAAGAAAACACGTGTAAGAACGTTTCGTAAGGGGATACACTAGGGTATAAGGGGGCGGGTTTCCCCTTTTGGTTGGCATTTTGCTAAAAAAAAGCCCACCCCATGTAATGAAAGAGCTATTTGGAATATGGATTCCGGATTCCAAACTGCTCCCCCCCAAAAACATTCCTTAGAGCCGGCTAAAAGGCTAAAATGAATGAAAAGGAACAAGTTTGTGGCACAGTTTTTCACTACGTCAACTTACGAAAAGGTGATCACTGTCACTTCTGCTGAACTCGTCCAAGGTACCGTCCACGTCTTCGGAACATACTAACTCAATTTAACTTTCCTGGCGAAAGAACCCGGGGCACAGACAGTGAATATTTGCATGCGCTTCAGTATAATTACTCAAGCGATTCCGCGCGCTGATTGGTCGAGAAAATCTTTAAAATCACTTGAGTAATCATACTAAAATTATACTATACAAATATCGGCGAACAGTTTTTAACATTTAAAAATGTCTGAAAACGGTGCATTCCAGCTACAATGGTGCTGGCGCGCTCTCTTTTGTATAAGGAATGAGCTCCGTTGCTCCAACCACAGCGGGCAGTCCAATCAATTATTAATGTTATGTTTAGAAGAAAATAAGTCACAGTACTCACGTGGATGCGCCGGGTGTTGTACCCACGTAGCTTAACACACAGTGACCTGATGACTTATCTAACGTGAACTCAGCAGTTTCGGCCGCGCCTATCCCAAATAGCAGATACGTACCAATAATCGTCTGGTATTGGCATACCTGAAACAGGGAGAGACGCGTTAAGGCGGGGAACAGGACCGAAAATGGTTGAGACACTTTCTCTCGTACTTGCATTGTTTTTTCTATTCTATAACTTCTCTTTCTATTTTTTTTTTTTGCAAAGTTCTTGCAGAAAAACCTTATTTTTTGACGATCAAAGTATCACCTCTCCCAACGTTTACACCACTTTCTCTCAAAATCAAGGCAGATTTTCACTGCAGCACGCATCCACGTAGGGTGGCGAGACAGGTGAACCCACGTTGCACATTGATTGGTTGTCATCGTTTTCTTTTGGTCTGGTTGCCGTTGGAAGGGGGTGGGAAAACCCTATCAGATACTAAAAAACCTCGTTTTTAAATACCCTACCGTAGACCTACGGTCAAAAATGTATACCCTTCCGCAGATCCAGTTGGTCGAGATCAAAGCGCGGGGTTTTGTAATTCATGAATATAAATAGATTGTCGTTATCACTAATTGCGGTACAACAACTTTGATCGAAATTTGTTTTCACTAAGGTAGCCATACTGATATACATACCCTATCAGCGACCAAACAAGCGAAACACGATACCCTACCATAGACCTCAGGAGCCCAAAAACCATACCCTATAGGGCGGCGCATACCTGTAAACCATATATGAGGGAGTACCCCCCGGGCAAGAGGACAAAGCTATTTCGGTATTTTTGAGGGTTAATCTTTTACAATGAGGCATTTGCTTAGGGCCACACTATATCATGATTTGCTTGAGTTCCCGTATGGTAGAAATAAAAGACCTTACTGAAACATTTTTGCATGTGTTGGTGGAGGATACTGTTTTGTCGGTCCAGCCCTTGCATGGATTATAACTGTATAAAAAACTCGGAGGTCTTGTCTTTGATTTTCGTAAACCTGATAAAAATAGAAATAAATACTATAAATATTTATGACGCCAACGTGGGGATTGTTTATTTTTTAAAATGAAAAGCAAGGTAAAAAGCAAAATTTCCAAATGGCATGGCTTCTCAGTTTGATGTCTAGTTTCCGTCGTGTTTAAGAGAGATTTTTGCAGGATTTCGAGCAAGCAATTTTGACAAAAAAGTGTCAAGCTAGTTACTTAAAAGTTTAGAGCCTCTTGGCTTGATTTGTGTTTGTTTCGAAGAACTACATGTAAGCACTTCTTGGGTTCGTTCCGTCATAAACTACGTCACGGCGAAACTAATTGATAATCAATTTACAATTGATACAAACTGAGAAGCAATTAATATCAATTAGTAAATTATCAACAGTTATCATCATCGATAGCAATTGATACTCACTCAGATTTGGAACATTATCAATTGATATCAATTGCTGATACCAATTGATAATGAAACTATAATTGATACCAAATGATTTTGTTCAAAGGGAAGAACTTCACTGTTAGTGGGTAAATTGTTTATCAATTATTATCAATTGTTTATCAATTTTTATCAATTCCACTCACTGAGATTTTGTTTATCAATTGGCTATCAATTGATTGATACCAATTGATAATCAATTTACTAATTGATATCACTTGATTATGGCAATTGGTACCAATTATCAATTTAGCAATTAGTTACGCCGGAATACGTACGGAAAGCGTATAAATTAAATTTCAACGTTTACCACCTGGATTACTGTAATAGGAAGTTCCACTATCAAATGTAATTTATATTGTATAAACTTTGAAATGTATTGTCCTAGGTTTGCCTTCAAGAAGTTGAAAGTACTTGAATATAAACAAAAAACGCCACAGGAAACCTGCAAAGCAAAATTTGCTCCAAAAGAGAAAGAAACGCTCTAGAGAACTGACAACTGAACAGGGACGCCCCGCAGAGGAGGCCAGTTTTGGGCACATGCATGGTGCTCGCAACAAGATTACGTGACGTGATTAAGAATGCGTGACAGCACGACTTTGTGGATATGCTTATCAAATGTGTTAAACAACACTATATTTCCGACGACATGCATGCATAAATGCACTTAGTGTTAGAGTACTTTAACATCTATATGCTAGGGGTTCCGGATCCCGTTTATAATAAACGTTTTTCAATAAAAGTTACAAATAACCAGCAATCTCGAAGTACATATATTCAGCCAAGCGCCCGGAAGACAATTGTCTAGCATCCGCTCCTAGGGCAACCCATTCTACGGAAAAACCCATTAACAAGTTGCGTATATTTATCAATACAAAATGACTTTACTATCAGTTAGTTACTATCTTCTTACCTGGGTGAATTACCTTCTCCAGCGAGGGGACTAAGGTCGATTTCTCCTTCGTCAGTTGAAGCTTTACAAGAGCTAATTTGATCACATGTTGTCAGAGATGAAGCCGTCCTCAGAAGAGACAAAGTAACTAGAAGTAGACATTCTAAGTGTAATATTAAGCTGGTCCTTTGCTGTTTTCTAGGAAGTCGTAGGGAACTCGCGCTCCGCAGCGCCATTACTAAGTTGTACACTGAGTAATAGGTCATATTTTAATCATATGACCCTTTACCACAGGGAGACCATTTCCGAAAGCCGGTGCAAGACGGGAGACACGACATTGGGCGCGCATAGACTATTTTCAAATAAATAAATTAAAAAGATTTCATATAAAGACTCGTATAAACGTTTATCCTCTAATGGAGTTGACTCTCAGTGCTTTAAGCTCTCGCGTGAATATTTTGAGATCGTGTCGCGAGTCAGTTTCGCTGTTCAATAATAAGGCGTGAAATCACCGTAATTGTATTTCGCTTTCCAAGAATTTTAGAATAACTTCGTTTTCACATAGATTCTTCTCGTGGCCACAGGGGCAGAGTCTTTCAGATTTGTGTAATGTCTTTTATTATTTTATGTCGCTGTCGCCTGCTTCTTAGTTTTCTCTGGCCTTACTTTGGGCTGAGTTTCTTCATTAATGTTTATATTAATGGCTTAATAGTATCACCCGGTACCTACCACATCTTTGTGAAATATCGGGTCCCGTTCGAGTGGGAAGGCGGGCTACAAATTCAATGCAGCCTGCGCGGGCTAGAATTAAAAACTGTTGCCCGCGCGGGCGACATCGCTAGAGCGAGAAATTTCGGCGGACTATTTTTACCGTATTTTCTTTTTGCTATATAATAAAACAGTTAATGACTGCACCCTCGGGAAACAGCAAGTTTTCCCTCGAATCTTGATGTTTCCCTCGACTTCGTCTCGGGATTCTCGGGAAAACAAAACTCGCTGTTTCCCTCGGAAGCAGTCATTAAGTGCACTAAGTGTATAATAACGACACATTTTTAACGCGACATTCTTGTAATAAATTCATTGCACTTTCACAATTTCTTTCCACGGTAGATAATGTTCGAACATGTTACTAGTTCATGGTATGCAATCGGATCTTCCGTAAAGTTTAATGCATTACTATACAACATAGTGCCGGCGGAAGAACCCAAAACAATGATTTCTCGGAGCACTACTATTAAATCAAATTCAATTCAAGCCAACCAGAATCAGCCGTCTAATTTGGCCATAGTTGACGGCATTTTTATTAACGCATTTCTGTCCCGACGAATTTCTGTACTTAGCTTGATTTGGGATTACTTCAACTGGAATCGATTCCTGGAATTGAGCCCAAAAAACGGCAATTTTTTTTTCTAGTACGACCAAGAGTGGATTACTCTTGGTACGACCTGAATATGAAATTAGGGCTTTACAAAAATTTAGATTGTGACTTCTAAAAATGTTTTCAAGAAGATCCCTGGTTCTCAATAACATATTTATACATCATTAAAGTAGGATTTGAAAAAAAGAATGATAAAATTAAAATTGAGGAGAAAACACAAACTTTATGGCCTTTAGTTTGCCGTCGCAACTTTGCGCTAAAAGACACAGGTGGGTGTATTTTGAATTTCAAATGAGTCACCTTAACCGTTTCCAAAACCTTCTTAGGGACCGGTCATTATTTATCGCATTTCATCAATCCTCAGACTAGTGTAGATGAACATTCCGTTTTTTTTATGTATAGTAAACAAATCCTGTAGGTTGTATTATTAATGTGCGTAATTGCGCGCCGAAATGACGAAATTATTATTTTTCTTTTGCGCGAAGCGCGACCCAAATGACGAATTTCTATGCCTGTAACGTCTAACTCACGCTTACTTTTCTTTCAAACATAGTGACTGCATGCAGGGTATTTTGGTAGAGTTTGTTTTTCCTCGCCAAGATACAGTTGTTCTTGTGAACGGTGCGAAAGTAGTGTCTTCGTTGCCGCGAAGTTGCGAAGGACTATATATTAGATGATATTGTCGCGCGCCGAAATCTTTATTATGTATTGAGTGAAGTGAAGTAGAAAAATGCAAATGATGGAGAAGTTGCAGGAACAACTACTTAGAAAATTTCTTGTGGTCCCCCCTTTCAGGGCTTCAGGTTTCGAGAGATCCCCTCTTTCGCTCACTCCTAAATGAAGTGATCCCCCAAAAATCCTCCCCTCCCCAGGCGATACTAATGACCGGTCCCATAGGGTACCACTTTCATTTGTTATTTGCGAAGCATATAGTCACACTTAGCTTTACGTAGTGCAATTAATATTTTTGGAAGATTTATAAAGCTCCCAACATGATGGAACAATTATTTTTTCCACTAGCTAACTTTATTTCGCCTTATTGATCCCAACGTTACTAAGCCCGGGCGTCGGTTCCTTCAGGGTTGGTCGACCAGTTCTGCATGTGGCGGTCTCTCATGAGGGAAATAAAAATCAGCTATGACAGTGTCGCCAAAATGCTTGGGATGGCTGGCCGATCTCACTTGGCGCAGACGAGGCTCTTGAACTTGAACCCGTGGGCCTGTCATTAAGGGAAGCACCACTGACAAGCCTGAAGGAGTTTGCAGGCTCCAGCCCAGTGCTACAACGTATACCTGTTACCATAGAAGGGAGCTGCAGCGGATGCTGGAACGCATCAATGCACACTGACCATGCTGGGGGAACTTGCATCAGTGCTGATTGGGCTAGCTGTGGTACAAATCCTCTTCTATGGTCTGGTAACATGCGCATGCGCTGTCTGATAGCATTAGCCTGATCCCTTTTCCATTTGGTCCTGCGATTTTTGAACCAACTCTGAAGAGATAAAAACAATGGAATAGGACGTCATCGTTTCGGATTGGATGGTGGTAGAATCCAGGGGGGGGATTATCGCATAAACTTGCACCTTACGAGAGGGGTGACATCGCGTCCACTGTTGCTTGTTCGGCGCCCCCCCCCCCCCCCCCCCTTCCTCCTCCCCCTTTATTTGTGCTTGATACGCAGTAATGTTTTGTGTTTGTGTATCTTGGAAGGGATGGGGTGATTGCTAATGGAAATAAGACATTCTGCCGATGTAATGTAATGGCTTATAGGCAGAAGTGATTATTTTGACGGCAACTGAATAGCACTCGTGAAGAACGCGGTAGCGCGCACTGTGCATTGTAGGAGTGGAAAATAATATATATTGTGTACATGGCATGCTAGAATCATTCTAGCCAGCTCTCTGTTCTGCAGTTTATTCAATTTTTGTCGATTTTATTCTAGCACAATGGTTGGCTTACTGAGTTTCCTTTCGGCCCTTTTAATGGCCGCTGAGGGCGTGTTCGGTGAACACGGCCCAGATATTTTCCCACAGGGATTTCTTCCTGGTTTACGTGTCCGGCTCAGTATTGATCAATTGTAAAGTAAGATAAAGTGATTATTAAATTGTATTGTATTTATGATATTTTTTTACAGCAGTGGACATTGCTTGCCGCCGCTTGCCGGCGCGCGCTGGCGACATTTTAATAAAGTAAAATCACAGGCGATCCAAACTCTAGTCATGTGGGGTACTGTGAAAGAAACATGCAACGTTGTCGCTGTTAAAATTATACGTAAATGTAAATATTGAAATAAAATCATGTGACATCTCCTTGGAATGTTGTAGTTGTTAAATAAAGATCTCCCGGAGCGATTTCATTGCATTTTGGGTGTTTTTTGTGCCTTTTTCTTAATTGTTTCTTAAAAGAAACGTCAGGCACAAAATGCAATAAAATCGCTCCAGGAGCACTTTATTTGACAACTAAAAAACATTCAAGGAGATGTCACGTGATTTTATTTCAATATTTACATTTACGTATAATTTTTACAGCGACAACGTTGCATGTTTCTTTCACAGTACCCCACATGACGAGCTTGGATCGCCTGTGGTGAAATATGGTGTTTACAACGATTTGCCCGAGGACAATGAGAAACCCTTTTCACTGCAGTAAAGACAGACAAAGTAGCCAATCATGAACGCTCAGGTGTGCTAAGGCCTGACTTGGGGCTGATTCCACTGCGCCTGTTTCCACCTGTCTCGACATTGTTTATTCTGGAGATCACAAAAACCTCATCCAATAATTGCTTATGAGATCACAACGGGCAAGCGCAGTCTAGGAGTTCTCGCTTAAAAGCAGTCTCTCGTATCCAGACGCTTTTCGGGTTTTTTTAGGGCGCGCAAAGATTTGTGGGATAGTTTTAGCAGGGCGCGAAGGGAGTTTATCCCACAGTTCATTGCGCGCCGTGTAATAATCGTTCCCAGTCCCTACGCCTCCAAAACAATTTGGGTAGAGAAATCACCGCAAGAGAAGTCTGGGTACGAGACTGCCCCAAAAGTAGAATGCGCTTGTCCGTGTTATCTATATACTAGAAGTATCTATGTAGATAGTGAAGTGCTCGGAGGGGAAGCTACTCTTTGCAGAAAGTGTTTTGTTTAGGCCCCGTCCACACGTATCCGGATATTTTTGAATCCGCAACTTTTTCTTTCTGGATATGGCTATCGTCCACACGTATCCGGTGAATTCGTAGACGAATAGGGATATTTTTGAATCCGATCTCGAGAGTGGAACTTTTTTGAATCCGATAACATTTCGGAGACATGTGGACAGTCGAATCCGGATATTTTCTGATACGAATGACTGGATTTGTCTGCAAATTCGCTGGATGCGTGTGGATGATAGCAGTATCCGGAAAGAAAACGTTTCGGATTCAAAAATATCCCGATACGTGTGGAAAAAGTTTCGGATTCAAAAATATCCGGGTATGTGTGGACGGGGCCTAGTGTATAAAAATGAGGCGTCTGAATATTGTAAGCAGTGCAAGAATGTGATCTGAAGGCTGCCACATTTCGAACTGTTGTTTTGTAGCTGCTCCACTCAGGTATATTAAGGCATGGTATTTGTTCTCGTTGTTTATAAAACGCAGTAACATGGCCCCTTGCTATATAATTGCACAACAACTCCTTGCCCATATCCATTTTTAAACCTTGTTTGGATTAGCAGTAACAATTAGTTTTGGTTCCTGAGACAGCTGATGTCTCTCCCTTGTTTTGTTGCTTGCTGTAGAGATGGAGGGTTCCATATAGATTATGTCAAGTGAATCATTTTTCACATAAATCAGTGGATGGCAACTTGCAACCACTGAAGAGTATGTTGTGCCGGTTGCTTAGAGGGGTTATTTGTTATAACTCTAGGATGGATCTACAAAAAATGAAAAAAATAATTAAAAAAGAAGAAGAACAACAACAACGAAAGATTCTATTATCATTTACTTACCTGGACAAACACGTTAAATGATATTGCATTAAGGGTGCGCTATTTTTGGGAAAAAAATTGTGCTTTGTACTACAGCAGCAGCTTACTATGAGCTGCCTGTTAATGTATTCATCTTTATTACTGGTTTGTACTACAGCAGCTTACTAACTTATAGCTGCTCATCTATATCGGTTAGCTCAGCTCAACTAATTGATTTTATTATAATATGCATGTAGCAAGTTGCTTGTGCTATCATTTCAAGTCTATTTTCCCCACACCGGGGATGATAATCCCTCCAAGTTGGAGGAGACCTGATTATTACAGGCAGCCCCCAATAGATGGGGAGATTTGGCAAAGCCAAACGTCTTGTGTTCTTGTTCGACAGCAGCTGCAGCCGTTGATGGTCGTCCGTTCGAAATTCGCTCTAGAACTCGGGGAAAACGGCAGTGAAAATGTTCTCACACCAGTGAAAAAATACGTTTTGAAAGCTGCGATAACTTGTTAAAGGGGTTAAAAGGTAATTGAGGCAATTAATAGCTTTAACTTACCGATAATCTCAGTCAAACTTCCCAATAAACATCCACATCGAACAGCTAGCCCACGAGGAAAGAAATCTACCTGTGCAAAGGAGCACGGGAAGGCGTGCCACGGAACGGACCCAAATGACACTCGCCGATAAGAAAATAATCGTACTGCGCATGCACCACAGGTACAAGAAAACAAGAGGCTGCAATCAGGGTTTGTAAAACAGTATAAAAAACAAATGTAAAGCGGCATATAATGCATACTAACGTGCAAATGAAGGCGAGATTAGACTTGCTCTCCGCTCGCTGCGCTCGCTCCGAGCAATATAATGCATACTAACGTGCAAATGAAGGCGAGATTAGACTTGCTCTCCGCTCGCTGCGCTCGCTCCGAGCAATTAATACCGTAAGGAAAATCGTGTCGACACTCGCTCCGCTCAGCCCTGAAGCTGTGCCGCCAAAAGAAGTTCGCAAACCCGAAGGGAAGGTGGAAATCTGGACCATGGGCGTGTTTTTGTTGGAAAAGATTCACCCTGGGTAAAGTTCTAATTCAAGCGATTTCTTAAGCGAGGAGAAAGCCGCCATCGCCGCCATGTTGAAAATCTCCCACATAAACTAAAAAAGAACTCGGTTCGCGCAGCCGAAAGCACCATTGACATTCAAACCTAAATGGTTCTCTTACAGATTACATACAGGAATGTGCAGGTATAATTCTAACTTGAAAGATTTGAGCTGAGAAAAATTTTCATTCAAGTTTCAACAGACGTACACACTACCTTGCTTCCCTCGCAGCACGCGCTAAGTCATGATAAGTCGAAATTACACATTTACAAAACAAAGTCCGTGAAAGTCATGAATAATATTCTCTAAGTATAAATCCTGACGGCTCTATCGCAAAACGAAGGACACAATCCCGAAGAGAAGGAGGAAATTCCTCCAGTGGGCATGTTTTTGTTGGAAAAGATTCACGTTGGGCTAAAGTGTTAATTCAAGGGACAAAGCCGAAAAAAAAAATTAATATCAAGAATAATATAAACTAAAAAAATTATTAGTCCTTAGAACATTTTTACTTGACCTGTTTCTTCTCTCCCCTCGCTGAGATATGATAAACATACAAACAATTCCGAAGTCAAATTAGGTTTCGATTTTCACGGGTTCTTTGACCGATTTGAGAGACGGACACGCGCGTGATTTTGTCGCACCAAAATCAGGGAGACCAGTGCAAAAAAAAACCTTTTAGGCTCACTTCATTTATTTCGGCATGGTGGGACGGGGTGCTCATGCTCATGGGAGGTTATTAGTAAATGTAAATCGAGCAGTTTATGGAAGGGGGAAATCATGAACCCCTCCCCACATCCATATAGCCATTGTGATTTTCTTTTTCTTTCCGGTTTTTTTTTAAGCAGAGAACACTTAGTAAAATAAATTTCCGCCCCTTACACTCCGTGAATTTTTCACGGGCATCAGCTAGTATGACACTATTTTTACATAGTTTAAGCCCAAAGTAGAAGCTAGCTTTTCTTAGGGAAAAAAAAAGAAAGAAATAAGCTAAGGACGATAATGGTATAAACCTAGAGACGGTCTGATCAGATTTCATATAAGAGTGGGAACCAATTTTTACAGTAGTCCCTTTTCCGTAACCCTTAGATATCGGCCTACCTTCACTGAGCGAACAGGGACATCAAATCGTTCAGCTATCTGATTGTAGGAGGTACTACTTGGGTAGGGTTCGTAATAGAACAATGATTCCAGTTCCATTCGCTGGCCAAGTGTGAAAACTGTTCGCTTCTTCTTGGACTGAATATTATCTGTGTGGAAGTAATTTCGTTAACAACTACTTTAAGGCTTTAAGGGGCCGGCCTTGGGACAAAAAAATCTTGTCGCGTCGCAATTTATGCTATGACAATTAGCTATATTTAACAAATAAAACACAGTTTCCGTGACTGCACAGGCTTATGCAAACCGAGATGTGGTTGGGAGAATTCGAGAGCAGATCAGTGGAAACACGAGCCGCAGGCGAGTGTTTGCACCTGCTCGAGAATTCTCCAAACCACATCGAGGTTTGCATAAGCCTGTGCAGTCACGGAAACTGTGTTTTATTTGTTTATAAAATTATTATCTACATAAATAAAATCTGCGTGGACAGGAATAGTAAGTTTTTGAAGCGGATGAGACTCTAAATTCTCCATACAGATGAAAAGGCTGCATCAGCCAATCAGAGCGCTCCGTCTATCGCATGATTTGTCAATCTCTTTCTGATCGGAAATGAAATTAAAATGATTTAAAAGCCGAACTCAGCTCAGGTAAAGAAGCGAAAACAATATTATTTCACGGATCCCATGCTTTATGTAAATTCAATTTATCAAATGTATTTCCAAGTAATATTGACTTCTTAATAAATGATTTTGCCTAAAACATGTTACTTTTTTCTAAAAGCTATTTCAAATTACCGGCCCGAAGCTCGCCAGTGGGCGACGTCACAACTGTGTTTGCACAGGGAAATGCAAACACGGCTCTCGACCAATCAGAGCACACGTACTATCTAAATTATTTTATAAATCATTTTAAAGCTATCTTTGAAGTTGTTTTATCGAAGTTTTTGGAGGAGGGTTTTGGGTAATACAAGGTCAAAATGCAGTGATCCTCCCTCTATAAGTACAATGATTAACGTGATCCCTACGGATCAGCAACATTTTATATTTTCAGCGTGTCCCTTGTGAGCCACCGTAGATCCCCCCTCAGAGCAGTTAAATGTCTTCGTGATCCCCCCACCGTATTTCACCTAGTAGTATAATAGAAGACAATTTACAGATAGGGGGATCGCAGTTTCCTTTCGTTGCGCGCCCGAATTTTGATAAACGCATTTCATCAAGCCTCAGAGAAAGTGTAGATGAACATTTCGTTTTTTATGTATAGTAAACAAATCCTCTAGGTTTTATTATTCATGCGCGCCGAAATTATTATTATTCATTTGCGTGAAGCGCGGCCCAAATGACGAATATCTATGCCTGTAACGTCGAACTCACGCTTACTCTTCTTTCAAACATAATGACTGCCCGCCAGGCCCATCACTGCAGAGCATTTCTGGTAGAGTTTGTTTTTCCTCGACAAGATACACCTGTTGTTGTGAACGGTGCGAATGAGTGTCTTCGTTGCGCGAGTTGGCAAATACTATATTAGACGATATTCTTTCTGCGCGAAATTTTTATTATGTATTGAGTGAAGTGAAGTAGAAAAATGCCAAATGATAGAGAAGTTGCTGGAATAACTACTTAGAAAATTTCTTGTGATCCCCCCTTTCACTCGCCCCAAAATGAAGTGATCCCCCGAAAAATCCTGTGCCCCTCCCCCGGGCGATAAATAATGACCGTCCCTTAAATCGCGCGGGGTCAGGAGCTTCGCGAAGGTGAAAATTTGACCTAAAATTTAAGTGCTAGAAAAAGCGTGTAAAATTAATTTAATTATAGAGAATGAGTGGTGGGCAATACAAAAGAATGGGTAATTGAACCCTAGGAAAACAGTTGACGCGTCATTTGAGGTTTTAGAAATATACTTTAGGACTGTATCAAATGAAAGTCTCTCCCGTCGACGCACGAAGAAACGATAGCTACACCACTGAACAAACAATCGTCACAATTCCTTTGGCAAATTATATGTCTGCGAGTTATGCACTTAGTTTCGTTAGGGCTTACCGGCTGTAGTTGTGCAAGGGCCTATCTCTTTGTCGCCAAAATACATCTTCGCTTTCCTTTTTCTGTGGAAAATGTATAATCCTATGGCAAAAATTGATCTGTTTTATAGCCCAATCCTCTTGTTGCCAAGTGACGTGGGTGAGGGTTGTCAAGGAGTGGTTTTATTTGCTTTGGCAACGTTAAAAATTGAGTTGTTTTATAGCCCCAATCGAATGCCGTTGTCAGGTGACGTGCGTGAGGGTTGTCAAGGAGTGGTTTTATTTGCTGTGACAACGTTAGAAATTGAATTGTTTCATAACTTCAATCCTCCCGTTGCCACGTGACGTGGGTGAGGGTTGTCAAGGAGTGGTTTTATTTGCTGTGACAACGTTAGAAATTGAATTGTTTCATAACCCCAATCCTCCCGTTGCCACGTGACGTGGGTGAGGGTTGCCAAGGAGTGGTTTTATTTGCTGTGACAACGTTAGAAATTGAATTGTTTCATAACCCCAATCCTCCCGTTGTCAAGTGACGTGGGAGAGAGTTGTCAAGGAGTGGTTTTATTTGCTCAGTAAGGCAGATTTGAATCAGTAAAGGTAGATTACTGTGGATATTCATCACAAAGATCATGTTGTTGCATGACACATTAACCCATTGGATTAACTAACGCCTCTGCTTTCTCGACAAGCAAAGTAAACGCCACATTCACAGATTTCTTGTTTATTTTCTTTAATCTAAACGGGGAAAACTCGTAATGTTCTTTCATACTAACGATAGAGGGATATACACAGAGGACAAAACTCTGTAAGTTTATTTAGGCTCAAATTAAGAGAAAATTACCTCCTGTTACTCCCGATTGTTTATTGCTTTCTTGAACATAACCACATCATGTTCTTCTTGATATTCACAGATTACTTATATGGATGAACTAACTACTGCTTAGTTACTATCAAGTACGACCTTTTAAAACTCTAAAATTATTTTTACAACACTCTTGGAATAACTGAGTGAATTTTCTATAATAAAGCGATCTTGAAATAAAAAAAAAACGACCAGGAGGAGGATTTCATTGTCAATGAAAGTGGGGTGTGTGTTGTGGTTGGAATTGCCGCGATGGTCACTTGAATATCGATGGTTTGTATGATTTCCGCGCGTGATCTACTGGGGACTTGCGAGGCTTGAATAATATACTTAAGTCAACAGCAATACAGTTTTAAAAAACAAGACAAGGACAACAAATAAAGTTTTACAATATGAATACATCCTATCATATCCAGGCTTAGAAACATTATTATAAACAAGAGTTGCCTTTTCCCTTTTTTTCCTCGGCCCACACTTTGGCACAGATTATACACACAACAGAAACAAAGCAGAAAATAAACAAGAATTCAGGAAAAGGAATTCTTAAGTTAGATTGTTGAAGGCTATTTGCATGAAGGTTCTCTATGGATCAGGTAAAGCAGACTGGGCCTATATCAAGTCCAAACTCCTCCCCTTGTCCGCCAATGTCGTACACTGCTACGTCGCTGACGGGCAACCTGTGTGGTTTGCTAGTGTCCACAGATATTATTGTTCTCCGCCATTTGCCATCTTTAATCTGAAAATGGATCGAAAATCGTGTGCGTTAGATTAAAGGGGCTGTGTCATGGTTATTTCACTAAAATCGTAAATACAGCTCAAAATGTGTATGTAATCATCCTCAAATCACTTCATATTAGCCTATTTTCATACAAATTTTGATATAAATTCAAGCTTTGAAAACTGTTCATCCGATTTCAAAAACTCGTGTTGCAATCCGTTTCCATCCGCTATACTAAAGGCGTATGAAGAATGCAATCATGATCCCTTTGAGGTAAAGGGCTATTTTAACAAACCTAGACTAGTATTTTGGCTATCCATGAGTTACTTGGATGTTATTTACATCACCAAAAGTGCGCTAAAATCATGACATGCTCTTTTACAATGGCAATGTAGATAAACAGTGAATAGCGCTATAGTGTTTTCTCACAATGAAGGGAAAACTGTAGCGCTGTTCCTTGCGGGGCCAACAAAGGGGAAAGTGGATATTTTTGCCTATCGAGAAGGTGCTGTCGTTTTTTTACGATTCCACGCGGGCTGCCTGCGGGTTTTCTAATCTCATTGCCAGACCCTTTTGCCGAAAAAAAAATGGCGACCAAGAGAACGATCTTCTCGAACATCTGCCAGTTTCTGTTAATTTTCCTACTTCTATCGCTTAGATATGTTTGCGCACCGGCACAGACAGGGGTACAAGTCCCAGAGGCCAGAGGCCAGGGGCGGTTCCTAGAATGTCAGATAAGAGTTATCAGTAGATAAATGCTTATCCAACGGATAAATCTAGAACAAATCCTATACAACAGATATTTCTTTTATCCGTTGATAACTTTATCCAACCTTCCAGGAACCGGCCCCAGGCGTATTCCCGCGACAAATCCCCGCGACTAGTCGTACAAATTAAACTAGTTTGATCCGTGAGACTGGTCCCAGGGACTACAATTTAGTTCCCGCGACCGAAATGTCAACACTAGAGTACTTCTGCCTGAACTGTCACCATGGTGTCTGCCGAGCCTAGTGCACCCTGAACCCTGAAATCGATCGCTCGTTTTTGCGTGACTGAACAATGATAATCTAAGCTTACGTGACAGTCGTCGCGGATAATCTTGGGCTTGAACTTGTTAGAACTGCTTGCATGTAGCTCGACGCCATTGTCGCCCATGATTTTAATAGAGTGCGAGTAGTCGCTGTTCTCTCTGTTGAACCATGCAGCTGAGTTACGGCAGTGATAGGTAACGTTTTGTCGAGCGCGATCACTCAAGAGACGTAGGAAGGCTAGCTGGCTTGGCTCGGATAGGAACTTGATCTGTAAAAAATAGTAGAAAAACAGTAGAATTTTGTCACTGATGAAACTCCAACAATTGTCAGCAAGTAGTGCGCATAAAAGCTCGCAGGTTCTATGCAGATAAGAATAAGGTAGTTGTGGATGATCTCGACTAAACCTACTAAACCAATACACCGCGAGTACGTTTACATTCAATCATATTTTTCGTTGACGTACCGTTTCGAATCCTCGTAGGTCTTTCACGAACCATTTATATCCATCTGGACCAGAGAACCACTTTCGCTTCTCACTAGCAAATGGCTGGAAGCAAAAGTAAAGAACAAATAGATCATGGCACTGTCAATTATAGCCTGATACCCGTAAGCTACGGGTAGACTTACCTTAGACGTTCTATGGAGGTAGAAAGCGTACTCAAACTAGGACACATGTAGCGCGCAACATTTGTGTCCTGCATGTTTCCCCGAATGTCTAAACTAGCAAACATCGCACGCATGTGTCTCGGACACATAAAATGACTGTTTATTGTCTTGCGTAAAAACATTTTTTTGTGTCCCGGCTACAAAATCACTCTAAACCGGGAAACATGAGGAAATGTCCGGCTACAATGTTGCGCGCTTTATGTGTCCTAGTTTAGCCAGGGCATTAACACACTCTAGCGCAATATGCATTGATGACGCAGTTTCAGATGGAAAAACTCTCAAGTTGGTTCACTATTAGCAATATATTTCATGTGTAAAAGGTATATCTGAAAAGGCAGGAAAAAACAACAACCAAGCCAAACAGACAAACAACCAAGCCAAACAAACAACCAACCAAACAAACAACCAAGCCAAACAAACAAACAAACAAACAAACAAACAAACAAACAAACAAACAAACAAACAAACAAACAAACAAACAAACAAACAAACAAACAAACACGACTCACCAAGGAAGGTCCAATACTTACTCTGTTGGACTGATGTTCGGGGTAGACACAAGTGGCGTTTCTGTCAAAGTCACAGTAGACTTGGATACTATCGTCTGGTATTCCCTCATTCGGGTCAATCCAATAATAGCCTACAAGCAAAGATAACATGGTTATAGTGATAGTATGGTCTAATTACTATTGCTGATGAGGATTCAGTGATCACTCCTGGAGCATGCGCGTTTCGTAACAGGCTCCCTTTAAAACCCGTTCACCTCTACCACTTACCACTGGTAAGTTCAGGATGACACATGTGAAGATCTTTGCATGTTCTGGCAGGGAAAAGCTTGGTGCCACGTGGAGATTTGAAATTTTGAAGTTCGAACTTGAGCTTGACGAACTCGGAGAAGACGTCACTTGGCTGAAAAAAAAAACCGTACACCATGTATAGCTAAGTGCTAACTCCCTGGTGCAGTGCACTCAAGGCAGACATTTACTTTGTTTCATCAAAAAGTTTAATTATTAAAGCTAACTTTCATGGAAGAACAATCCTTATAGCGCGCGTCTGATTTTTTTTTACCGATTTTTAAAGATGTATTTGCTTTATCGCGTTCATTGTGGGAGTCATAGAGTAAACATGAGAGGATTTTTGCACCATTTTTTCAGGAAAAATCAACGAAAACTACGTGGCACATAGGAGCTTCCTCTCACGATCACAACATTGTCTTGCTAGACCCGTTCTCGGTGTGACGTCAGAGGCGAGTCTCGATAATTAGCATAAAATTAGCATACGGATTTCCTAACCAAGAAAAAGCGTGGAACAAATATATTTGAACATCGCGTAAGAAATTCAGGGCGCGTGCAAAAAGGAGTTTTCTTTCGGGAAAGTTTTAGTTTTATTCAATAAAGCAAATGTCTGAATTGTAGACAAGCTGTATTCAAATAATCAGACAGCTGAATGCGAGGAAGAACTTACGTCAAACATTGAGGGGTTTCCGTTCTCGCCGCCTCTCTGAAAAGAAAAAAAAGAAAGAAAAATCAACGAGTTTCGCGATCGTCTTCCTATACTCCACTTTGATCACCACATCACACACAGCGCAAATCATTAGATGAGTTTACCTTTTATTTCTCTGAGAAAGTTGTTAATTAGTAATAAGGCGTTAAAAAGAAAAAAAAGTTATTGGGTATGAAAAGGCAGACGCCGTCGAAGTTTTAGTACCCTTGGGCAAGCCTTTACATTGTTGAATGTAAAGATAAGGTAGCATATTTTAAAATTCAAACTTCGATACGAGGCAGAAGGGAAAAACAAAAGAAATAAATGATTCATTTTTCAATGACGATGTGATTTCTTTTGTGATATTCCCCAGAGCCTCGGACTCAAAGTAAGAATTTTGATATCGAAATTGGTCTATTCCGTTTCTTATAAATAGTGTTCCCCTACCTGGCTGCGGTAAAGACGGGAGTCGGGTCTCTTTTGTGTGCCAAGCTCAAAGTTCTTCAGAGAAGATGTTAGTTTCTGTGGATAGAATATAACATGAAGGTTAAATATTTCTTTTTACCATAATTCACAAGAGAACGCCAGTACTTGATATCTTCTTGCGCATCGGTTTAATACGATTTCAAATGAGCACATTGATATAAGAGAATGTTGTCGTTTTTTAACGAATCCGCGTGGCCTACTATACTGTCGTTTTAAAATCTCGTCTCAGGCCCTTGGCCGAGAAAGAAAAAGAACAAAATGGCGACCAATGGTACCGATGTTTCTAGAATAAGCAAGTTTTGTTGAATCTTCCTGCTCTTTTCGCTATATGAAAATGAGATGAGAACTTTTGGCGACTTTTTCTTGATATCGGCCTGGCTTTTGCGCGCGAGACCATCTGCGAACAAGACTAGAGAAGAATTAAAGAGCCCGTGTCGGCCACTCCTTTGGTATTGTTTTCGTTCGATATTAAAAGACGAATTACTCGTAGAAAACATCTAAAAAGAAAGTTTCAGATTTGATTTACCAAATTCAATCTAGAACATTGCTCTATATTCTCTAAAATCAGCCGATGGAAATGGATGCTTTCTCCGACTTGGTATGTTGCTCATATGCTGTCAAAATGGCGGCTAACACAGGTTCTTTAAAGTAAGGAATGCAAGGTCAACTTACCTCTCCAAGAGATCCCTGTGAAAATGCAATAAAGAAAGCATTAATAATGGCAGTAATAGGACTAAAGGAGGATGTTAAACAAACGAACTTTAACATGTCAGTACAAGATGACATACCACTGGTCCGGGAGGTCCGGGAGGTCCAGGTGGGCCCTAACGAGTGTAAAACAAAACATGGTGTCAGGTTTGGAAATGGAGCGTACGTCCAGTACGTAGAGGTAGGTGCGTGTCTTAGAGCTAGGTAACTTTGATTCCTGTTCTTTTCGCAGGGCCGTAGCAACAGGTTTTCCGGTTTATAGAACAGGGGATTTCTACAGAAACCCATCCATTGGAAAAGTTGAATGGTAGAAGAATGGGAAGAGTTCGAATTTCCCATGGCTATCCATGTGAATTCGAACGCTTCCCATGCGTGTGCCTTGGGAAATCCAGCTTTTCCCATGAATGGGTTTCCAAGAAATTCCTGTTATATTCATGCAGGTCTTCTTGGGATGGTTAGAGTCGGAAAGGTTTTCTCGCTGTCGTTCGGAGCTGTTAGGGGTACATGTGCTGGTCTTCGGTCAAGTGAAGAAACAATGTCGCCATCAAGGGTTCAAAGTTAATCGCATGGTGGTTAAACAGTGTAGGAGCTTGGTAAGTTGGGAGATGTAAGTGAACAGAATAATGTGCACGGCTTACCGACAATCCGTCAGGACCCTGGATAGAAAACAAAAATACGAAATAAGTAAACAACATTGATAAGATTAATAATGTTGAGTGTCATGCATGCAAAATGTCAGTTGTGATCTTAGCCTTAGCCAGCCTTCGGTTCTCCTGTGGGTTCATTCGGAAAAGTCCCCCCCTCCTTTTTTGTGCCACAGGAAACCCAGATTCATTCGAAAACACACTTTTCCAATGTAGTTTTCCTATATAACATGCGATCGGCTAGAGTGCTCACCTGCATTCCACGGTCACCCTGAAATTAAGACAAACAGACAATTGTTAGAAAATATGAAAGAGGCTAACGAAAAAAAATTAAAAACAAAGCCAAAAAATAAATCCAGTTAACCAATCAATAACTGCGCTTCATTCGGACAGCGGCACGGGTATACGCAGTACTTTGTTCCTATTCACATGAGTGTCAGCATGGGAACACTCTTCGTTAGGCGTTGCGTGACGTGGCGAGAGATAACAAGCGTTGCGTTACGCTTACCACGAGAAACCTGGGATCGAAGTTGACCTATGATCACTCACCTTCTGACCACCTGGTCCCAGGCCTCCCTCCGGACCCTGAACACAAAAGGACACAAAATTAAATCTATGTTGAATTGAACGACAGAGTGGGTTATTGAGTGTCGAAAGTGCTTGTTTGGCGTTTCGTGGAACTTCGTGCACAGAAATCGCACGACTAAATTGGGTTTTGATTGGACGAGAGCCAGACTCGTCTCAGGCTCTTGGGAAGTCCAGTGTTCGTCTTCTACACATTCCTTCGCAAGACTACTAAATTTAGCGCCCCCTACGCGTTCTTTTTGATGGACCTGTCTAGCCAAAGGACTTGTCTAGCTTGTCTAGACTGACTCGAGGAACCGAGCCAAAGGTTCGTTATCCCAGGACAATCCTAATATGGATACACCTTGATGGTTTGGGGCAAACCAGTTCAACATACATTTGATTTTTCGCAATTGTGAATGTTTGTTTAACAACTACTTCATGCACAAGCTTTCAGAACCCGGCGAAACTCAGAAAAGTTGAATGGGCATGTTGAGTCATCTGGTTTGGCCCCAGCCTTATAGTGCGTCCGCACTCACCAACATGTTTCATTAAATTATTCAGAACGCATTAACTTTAAAACATCAGGTGTAACTTGTACAAATGTCGCTACGGTAGATACTATTATTAGAGACAAACAACACACGAGCAGTTGTGATGTTTCACAGGAGGTGCAAATGGACGAGATAAATTTCGAATCACGTTTAGTCTGAACATGTTTTTAAGCCCTAGTGTGAACGCACTCTAAGGCAACCGGATTTTGTTGGTGGTGGATGATGTGTTATTACTCACGGGTGGGCCCATGGGACCTGGAGGACCAATAGGGCCGAAGTCTCCAGTTTTACCCTGCAGGGAAACAAAACAAAAAATACATCTTAAACAAAAACAAACAAAAGCACATCGCATGTGGGTTTAGTACCCCATGCTTGCTACATAGCATACTGGTATTTGAATAGAACCGAGTGTTAACTGATGGGGGAAAGGGGGTGCTAGTCAACGAGTGTATCAAAAAGGTATACCAAAACGTAAGGGACAGGGGGTCTACTACTAAGAAGATACTGAGACAACTGAAACAAAGGGGTGTCTAGCTACACTATCCATCCCCAACCCCAACCCCCTCGAAGTACCTAAACCCCCCAAAAACAAACCTCGGGCATGTTTCACTCCGTTTGACCTTTCATTTTCTTCGTATCTACTAGGCCATTTGCACTATGATGTGGTTGGCTACAACTACCAGAAGCCTTGGCGTGGTGTCTTATTGCATAGAAAAAATTAAGGCTATTATGTTCGTATTCCCAAGACGAATTTGTTGAACTGAATAAGAAAAAGAAACTGAAAAGGATTCTGGTAGTTGCAGTCAATTAATGATGACCAATAATCTAGTTATATTAGGTACGTTACTTACCCGCGCTCCTTGTTCTCCGGGCGAGCCAACACCACCACGTGATCCGCTCGTGCCCTACAAGCAAACAGAACACACATAAAACATCCAGATCATCTCACCTCACGGTGTGTTAATGATTGTTTGTCACAATGAAACGCGCCCAGGTCCAACGAATTTTCGCAATATACCAGAGTATATCAAAGGGTTTGGGAAGCAAAAACTAGATTTAATCATCGTAAAAGTCAAACCCAGTTCACATTTGACACTGACAATATTTTCTGAGGAGATGGAAAAATATTTATGCTAAATTACAATATTCTTTAGAGTCTGTTTGGAACACTTGGTGTCGCAACAAAAATGATTCTGATTGGTTAATTTGAGAGCTAGAATTCAACTGGATGGGCTTCAGTGCCAAAGGTTGCAAGGTCGTATCAAAGAGCTACACAATAGCCAAGGCGTTCCAGACCTTCAGAGATGAAGAACTACAAGGACTTCAACAGAAAGACTAATGGACATGCAATTGATGTTGCAAACGAACCATGTCAAATCAAAGTATTACGTCATTCTATATTCAATACCTTTATTCCGGTCGCACCGGTCGGTCCCCTGTTGCCAAGCACACCAACATCTCCCTGGTAAACAACAACAAAGGTAGTAAACATCTGTCCAATTAATTGCTCAGGTTTTTCTTTTCTTGACATAATCACTTGACTAGGGATTAATGTATCCAATGCATCCTTGGCCCTTTTCCTAATTCGTTCTTTCGGTGTGTCCAATTCTTATATGCACACGCCTTTGGGTAGAACGGCATCTCAGTAAATCGAACTCTCGACCAATCAGGGCGCGGAATTTCTTATTGCCACAGGTCTGCCTCGTACCCAGGCGCGTTCTAGTGATTTTCGAGGCGAGAGCGACTGGGAGCGAGCTAGCGCGAAAGGCATCATGGGAAGGGCGAAGTCCCATGATGCATTGCGTAAACGAACCGTTCCCAAGATGCATTGCGCGCTCGCTACCAGAACACTCGCAAGAGGCTTTTCTCTCTGTTTCTACTAAGCCTGCCACGGGTAATTATACTATTTAACAATTATTCCTCGAGCCCGAATGGGCTCTGAGTCAATAGCCCATGAGGCCGAAGGCCGAATGGGCTATTGACTCAGAGGCCATGAGGGCGAGAGGAATAATTGTTTTAGTCAAATCACACTAGTAGGTCAATTTGTATTGCCAAAAAAATGTTTTTGTTCTGGTCATTTGCCATTTTCTGGCTTTCAAATCCCACACTTTTCGCTACTAGTAGGCTATAACTTATAGCCTACTAGTAGCTCAACCAATCAGAACGCAGCATTGATAATAGACCACTAGTGTGATTTGACTAATAGGCAATAGACGCCGTTCATACGTGCATCGTACCTTCTGGCCTTCCTTGCCTGTATCTCCGTCACCACCGATCTCACCCGTTGAACCCTGGAAAGGGTAAATGTTCGTGGTTAGTTAGTATAACAGACACCAGCTTGTAAATATAAATGTCCTCAGGAGCCCACTAGGAGCGTCCATCTAGGGGTAGAACGATGTAACATCGAATCGAAAAATGGAGCAAGTATATTTTTAGAACAATAGATTTGCCGCTTGAATAAACTTATCTGAACAGCATTCGCTACTTGCATTCTAATTGGCTGAGCGAATGTGTAACGTAGCCTCTACCTCATTTCCAAATTGCTGTTACGCTGTGAAAACATGAGAGATGGACGCTCCTAGGTAATGGGCTTCTGACGCCCTCAAGTTTTTAAAATGGGAGCGGTAGTTCACAACGTCAATCAGTCAATTACTCACAGTCTCTCCCGTCTCTCCCTTTTTGCCCTCCGGACCTTGTGGCCCTCCTTGGCCCTGCAACAAAGAACACAATATTCACAAACCGTCAGACATTCATTACTATCCCTATAGCTTAAGTAATTTTTGAACCCTATGAGTTTGCTGTTTCACGTTTCCGGACGTCATTACCAGTTTCGGTCTTTCTCTTCGCTGCGTCCGTAGCACGGAACACATAGGTATTCCAATTCTCCCTCTTTCGTCCAGCTTGAAATACTAGTTTGCTCTCAGAATGGTCCATAACATATTAATATCAAATCTGTACCACGTATGTGTTTTTAAAGGAAACACAAGGCTGAACAAAGCCACTTACGTTAACTCCGTCTGGTCCTCGGGCGCCATTCTCTCCAATGGGGCCTGGTCCACCAGAAGCACCAGATTCCCCTCGCTTGCCTTGTCGTCCCCGATCACCTGAGAGACCCTGCGGCAAAGAACACAAACACACCGTCATATGGATCACACAAATAATCAATACTTCAATCTCTCACAAACTAAGCCAATGAAACCATTTTAGAGCGCTTGTCCAATGTAACCCCTTATGCGACAAAAATGTGGTTACGATGAATTGAGAAAGCTTTAGTCCACCTCTCCACCTCTCCTTTGTTTTATTTCATTTTTAGTCATTTTTTTTTTACAAAATTTGCCAGAGGTCCTTCTGGACGGACAAATCGTCTAATGATGTGTTCGTCTAATGTGAATTCGAGACCGCCAGATATCACAAAAATGTCCTTGAAATTTCCCTTAAGCCACAGATTCTTTTGGTAGTTCCACTTCCCCGCGATAAGAACATAAAAAAATGTGTTCTTGTTTGTTCGTCAGGTGTGAATTTCGGTCGAACGTTTGGCGACTTGTTCGTCTTAATCAGTTAGATATGGACTCTTGCTATGTAAGGCTGAGTCAGAATATGATGACGTTACAATTAATGTCTTACCCTTCTTCCAGACTTGCCTGCCGCACCATCGGAGCCTGCTGGGCCTGGGATTCCCTTCAGAAAAAAAAAAACACAAAAGAAAACGTTACGGTCACACGGACAGGGTATCGTTAAACGCCCAATGACAACCGTCATCCATTGCGGTCGTGGTTCCAGTTCTTATATATGGGGACATCTTCAGTAACGGTTCGTCTTCAAAGGGATAGACGCGCCCATTGGAGTCCAACATTGCAATGAAAACTTCATCCCGAGACAAGTCGCAGCATAAGGCACAATGAATGGATGCCAGTTGCCTATGGGACTTTAAGTGTCTTTAATGCTCTTACAGTCGCATCCGAATGGGATGGCATTTTGAGTAAGCGCATCTCACATCAGGGCGGCCATATCAAATTAGGCGTTTTTTCCGGCGCATATCAATTCAGGTTGCTTTATGTTGTGACTGGCTGGCGCTTTGCGATAGGGATTTAAGCCTAAGGATAGGGGTTAGGTAAAGAATTGGGAGGGTACGAAAGATACGGCCTCCATCTTATTTGTGTGACGACTGAGTCCCTCGAGACCCAGCGAATTTATACGGCTTTACCACAGGAATCCCACATTGCTTCCCGAGAGGGATGAAAGGACATCTGCGGAGGTTAAAACAAATAACTTACGTCGTTGCCAGGTGATCCGGCATTACCACTTCTACCAATCAGACCACGATCTCCCTGGAAAAATAAGACTCATTCAGAAAACGTTGCCGCGGCAAGAAGAAGCCGATTAATGCCAACATTACCGATTTTCCTGATTTCCCAGGTTTGCCATCTGATCCACTCGCTCCTGAGTCTCCCTGAGATATTAACAAACATCAAAGTTACATTTAAACAAATCGAACCTAAATAATATCCACTCGCTCCTGAGTCTCCCTGAGATATTAACAAACATCAAAGTTACATTTAAACAAATCGAATCTAAATAATTTAGCGTCGGGTTTTATATTCATTGTGCTCATGAACAATACTCAAACAGTAAGAATAACCTTTGGTATTGTTTTCATTCAATAATAGAATACAAATTGCGTGTATAAAATTCGAAATACCATCTACAAACAAAGATGTATTCTCCATTTACTGAATTCCATCGAAAATACCCTACTACATTCCCTAAATCAGCCGATGGAAATTGATGCTTTCTCTGACTCGGTATGTTGCTAGGCTGGACAAAATGGGATACCACTTACCTTCAGACCTTCAACTCCACGTGGTCCATTATTACCAGCCACTCCTCTATTACCACGTTCACCTCTAGGTCCGGATGGTCCTACAGAACCGACAGGTCCTCCCGGGCCCTGGCAATGGAACATCAATTATCAGAGAACACATTCTGTCGGATACCTACGTTCCATGAAGTCAAGTAATGGTGACGTTTGTATTTAAGAAATAGTCCTCATTTTTCTGTGGGTCTGTACTATAATATGTGTACAGATGACGTCATAGCGTGCCATGAACAAAAACAAACAAGTACGCCACGAGACGCACTGATCCGCGCGATGAGTGTAGTGCATGTGAGAGACGGGACCTAATTACGAGGATATCCAAATTGAGATGAAAATATAGGGATGAAAACATGATTTTTGTTATTCATTAGCTTTACCCGTATATGTATATAGAGCTACAAGGAAGGTTGAAATGGCTAACTAAACGTAACATGACTGTGACCCAGAAGCTCGTTACTCTCCTTCTGTAGTCGAAGAAGGACCTTTGACAAGTTTCAGGGTAAAGAAGAGGAAAAGCATTTTTTGAAAAATTCTGTCACTTACAGCAGGTCCGTTTTCACCGCCAGTGCCAGGAAGGCCATCGCGACCAGCGATTCCCTGAAAAATTTCAAATTAAAGCTCAGTTTGCAGTGCGTTTTACAGGGTAAAATACAAACACGGTACTTACAGGGGCGCCATCTTCGCCAGAAGATCCCTGCAGGCCGGTGTCTCCAGGGGAACCCTAAACAGCGCGAAAAATAGAACAGTGATATTAAGTAACCCACACTCCCCTCAGAAAATATGAAATCTCTATTCCCATACAAACCCTAGATCCTGCGCGACCGGGAACTCCAGCGCTACCCACTTCACCTCCAGGACCCTGGAAGAAGAGCAGAGTGAATGAAAACATTACAACAATAGAAGCGAATCGCAGAATCTAAAGCAGGAATCAGACGGTGATGAACGGGTTGATGAGAGCTGAGTATCATGGGGTTGCGGTCAACCGATAAATACACTAAGTAACACTCCTGTCGAATTTAAACATATTTAAAGTTGATGAAAGTTCAGATGTGCGTAAGAGGAGAAACGTTTATCACTAAGACATGAATAAGAAATGTATCTCCATAAGAATAGCGCAATCTATAAAGAGGGGATCCGGACGCCAAAGAATCCCCTTAGAACCTGTTCTGACGTTAATGGTCCAAAAAATAGCACGGAAAAAACAATAATAATAATTATTTAATTTTTTTAGAATGTAGGAACGACACTTACAGTTGGTCCGGGTGGTCCAGGTCTTCCGATTCCACCCGCTTCACCTTGTGCACCCTAGTGAAGAAAACAGTAACATGGAAATAGAACTATTAGCGTAGTGGGCAATTTATAGACCAAACGAAAGTAATATTTTAGAGCGGATTTCAGATAACTGTCGTGAGTAATTCGTGATTACATTGTAATTACTCCTATAGGTTTTATTCCGAATTATGATATAGCTACGATATAACGCGCGCTCTGATTGGTCCGAATCTATGCTCTATTACACCGATAAAGTAACGGTTCTCCCCCGCTATATCATAAAAGCATTAGAGCACAACTATCTATGACTTTATCGGCAAATAGAGCACTTGTTATGTTGGAAGAGACACTCACGGCTGGTGATTTTACAACGTTCTCGTGTCACTCTCAACATCACGCGTGCTCTATTGTGCCGATAAAGTCATAGAATGTTGTGCTCTAATGCTCAATTGGTGTAATCCCTTTGCGATTGGTTTCACTACAGTCATATGAAATCTGCTTTATTGCTGTAATCACTTTCGCCCAACTTTTCTTTTTAAAGAGGACTACAAATGAGAATAATAAGCGTTTGTCTGCCGAGTGTGAGGTAGACAAAAATTGTGTAATTTCGTTCGACGAAAAACTTAGGAATAAATTCTACTTACATCTGTTCCAGGTTCACCGATACCACCTTTAGATCCCGAGGCTCCTTGGGGACCCTGTGGTGTAAGGAAAAAATGAGTAAAAAATCATCACCCGAAATAACTGATCAACCAGTCAAAATGCTGTGACGGTGCGAACACGGCACGAAACACGTAACTGTTGCAAAATCATACGTTATCAACTCTACGCAAATTACTTATTACCAGCCAATCTTATTCGCCCTTACATGATGGCTGGCAAAGACTTTGTTATGATGGCTGGCAAAGACTTTGTTGTTAGATAATTGAGAGCCAAATCTGGAACTTCCTCGGCCACCAGGTCCTTCGACCAATTGTCAAACGGGAGAGCCTCTGGGTGCGAAATTTGGCCAGTAGCTATACACCAAGCTGCTCTATCTAGTTTTTGTCAGCAGCAGTCGATGCGCAAAGAGAGCAGGACAGGGCCTGCACAATGCTAACCTCGCCGTCCTATACACCTCCCTGCTATATGTAAGTCTATTTTCTTTTTGTTTTTACCTGTTGCCCAACATCACCAACAGGGCCTGGGGTACCTGAATCACCTGCCACACCCTAGAAAAAAGAGCAATACATTAAGAACAGGTTTAGAGATAGCTTAAATTTTCGAAAACTTTAGCAATTATAATGATGATATCTTTTTCAAATAGTTTGCACTTGCCTTAGCTCCTCTTGGACCAGTGTTTCCTGCTTGACCGGCGGGACCGAATTTTCCCTGTAGGTGAAATAAAACAGATATAACATAGTTCAGTGATGCGTAATTAAATGACCCGTATGATGTACTCATGCCAGACTACACCAGAATAAGAACTGTACATTGAAAAGAGTATCGTGTGTCCGAGTTGCTTGACGCCGATATCCTGGTGCACACTTGCGACATAACGACATAAGAAAAATATCACGCGAACAAAAATTCAGTGGTTTCAAAAAGGTGAAGCACACAAAAAATAACATAAGATTGCTTTGGTGAAGTAATCTAACGATGATCCATGGAAAATGTTGATTATTTCAATTATTTTCCCATGCATTTTTTCGTTGCAACATAACGTCCTTATGTCGTTATGTCGCTAGTGTGCACCGGGCTTAACCAAAATGTCAATCCATCCTTTCACAAATTGGCTCTTTGTTTTGTTAAGCCTGGTGCACACTTGCGACATAACAACATAAGAAAAATATCACGCGAACAAAAATTCAGTGGTTTCAAAAAGGTGAAGCCAACAAAAAATAACATAAGATTGCTTTGGTGAAGTAATCTAATGATGATCCATGGAAAATATTGATTATTTCAATTATTTTCCCATGCTTTTTTCGTTACAACATAACGTCCTTATGTCGTTATGTCGCTAGTGTGCACCGGGCTTAACCAAAATGTCAATCCATCCTTTCACCAATTGGTTCTTTGTTTTGTTAGGGCATTATCAGTAAAATTATTTGTAAAGTTTCTCTCCGTATTTGATCAGACCAAAACAAACACTTTATAGCATTATCATGCCTATCGGACAGGGTCCATTAGTAGTATATCGCGCGCATCTGTGTGCCATTGGTTATAGCTTACCACGGGGCCTTGGAGGCCTGGTCGTCCGCCTGCTCCTTGATCACCACGCATGCCCTGGATAAGACAAATCAAGACAACATCAGTTAAATCTTCAGCACCTTTCGGCTACAGAAACAGGTGAAACAATATGGTAGCTCGATGGATATATATTCTAAAAGGTTGCCACAAGCTTCAAGTGAAATAGCAAAATTCACAGTATAAGGGGGCAAGAATAGCGATGTATTGCTAATAAAGCAAAACTCAGTAATGCCGTGATAGCTTACCCCGTCGCCGGTACTTCCAGTCTCACCAGGCAAACCAGCATCGCCGGACTCACCCTAGAAACACAGAACACAGCATTTAACAGAGTTTAGCAACCTGTCAAATATTAAAATAACTTTTAAAATACTTTCTGTATAATATATCGCGTTCTTTGTCAATGCAGAATCGTCGTTTCCCGTCCTTTTTTCTGACACTTGCTACTAGAGGAAGCATACTTTTGTAGTTTTTTAGGACTTTTCATTAAACGAACTCTTCTCTTGTAAAATTCCGCCTGATACTCAGGCTACAGTAAAAACCCGCATAAAAGAACAGGTGTTTTAGGGAATCAGGCTGATTTTGTTCTTGTATATTGGGTGTCTTCTGCAAAATCAGCCTGAAAATGTTCTTAAGGTGTTCTTCAAGGTGTTTCTTAACATCAAGTACCTGATTGGTAGAAAGGTGACAGTCATTTAGTAACAACAATTAGTTGTTAAGTCTAAAAAACAATTGCTAAAATATATACCCTGGAATTCCTGCTGTAGAACTGTGTGTGCATGGTCTAGCACATCATATTGATCTCCTGGGTACTCTACCACACAGTGGGTTACTGTACTCGAATCTAACTGGCAGCAAAAAAATTTTATACAAGAAAAAATTTTTTTCAGGATGCATTTTTTCATTTTTTTTTTTTTTTCAGGATGCATGTGTTCTTATGTATAAGGTACCTTTTCAACCAAATTTCAGCCTGAGTGTTCTTAAACCACATGTTCTTTTATGCGGGTTTTTACTGCATTGTTGTTTCTTTTTCGAGTCTCTGAAAATCTCACCGCTCCGCCTTTTTTGCCTGCACCGCCTCGTCCACCATTGCCACCGTTTTCTCCCTGAGAACCAAAGCAATAATTCACGTTAGGGACATGACTAAAGAAACGGATACTCCAGGACAACAAAACATGCAAGAAAAATGAAGCGTAAGTATCATATCACAGAAAGCATCTAGACAGAAGAGAAACAGTCCAAGAAAAATGTACAAATATAGAAAACAAATGAGGCCGTAAAATTAACTAACTAACTAATCGGTTAACAAGTAAATAATACTAAGACAATGTCTTACCGCTGCTCCAGCTTCTCCCTCTTCTCCTTCTTTTCCTTGTGGACCACCCTCGCCCTACAAACACAAGCAATGTCAGGGCTATAATTATGGCATGAAAGATAGGAGGTTGTACACGATCAAATAACGTACCGGTTCTCCTTGTGCACCAGTCTTGCCCCGCGATCCTTGGTAGCCAGGATTACCCTGAGAAAGTCAAGCATTGTGGTCAACAACTAATTAGAACTATTGTATATTTGGTAGTTTTAGCGACGAAAACATTTGCCCTCGTGATCGCGTCCACGCAAACTGTGAATGGTCACACCTGCGCCTGCGATTCTGTCGCATCATTTGGTCATGCGCAAGCTTACTAAGCTCGACATTAGTCGAGAAATGGTGTTACCTTTACTAAACTAACGGATTTCTACAGTGGAAAAGGCAAATCGTTTCAAAAAGATCTTCAAAAGCTCATATTCATCTGAGTACCAAACGTCTTTACTTACCGATGGTCCAGAGGCACCGTTGGGTCCTCCTTCTCCAGTGGGGCCAGGAGGTCCCTAAAACACACAGGGAGGAATATAAAGTCAGCAAGTGGATTTCTTCATGTTGTACTGGTACGACTATAACGAATAAAATGTGCGGGAAATTCTAAGGCGCTCGCTGTGAGCTAAAACGCGCAACTGTTTCATTCAGCAAAGCATGTTCTTTGCGCTGTTTTTCATTGATGGGTATGCACTTACTCGTTGACCTTGACTTCCTGCGTTGCCTCGCTCACCCGTTGGGCCTGCAGCTCCCTAGAACACATAACATAAGAATGCTCTTCAGAAAAAGGAGGGGCCCGGTAGGAGGGGAGGGGGGATTTTTAACCCTGTTACGGGCCTGCGTTAATTATATTACAATGAAAACAGCTAGCCACATAGACAGCATTTGGATATGATTCAAAAGCATACTGTGTAAATGTACAATGATTCTACAAAACAAAATTGTATGTATTACAGCCATTCTCAGTTACACGCGGTCGCCAGGAAAAAAGCTTGCAAGCAAAAACTCGTTTTTTGTGAAAGTTTCCATGGCAACGCACGTGCTTTCGCCGCTCAGACAAGACAAAACACGAGTTTTCGCTTGCAAGCTTTTTTCCCGGCTACCGCGTGTAACTGAGAATGGCTGTAAGATAATGTGTAGATACCAATATGACCAACAGGCTCTTTATTGAAAGCACCGTGTGATTACCTGAAATTATTCTTAAGAACCGATTTGGAAAATCATTGTACATTTTACACAGTATACGTGGAAATGTCCACTAGATTCACCTAGTGAAAAAAAAGACAATCGTGTTCTCGCGCATACAATTTGTGATATCGTTGAGGTATATTTTCAACACCAAAAAATGAAATTTGTGTCTTCGCGGGGAATTCAATATTCTGTCCCGCTTTTGCGATACGTACCACACCTCCATCTTCACCACGAGCGCCTGTCTTGCCAACTGGTCCTGGGAAAATAACAGACGACATATTATAGATTATGATTGAGAGAGAATCATATAAATAATGGATAAATAGACTCCAAAAAAATTTACCGGTTTGCCGTTTTCGCCATTCGCTCCAGCGTCTCCCTTGCTGCCCTGTGAGTCATAACATACTGATTAGGATGATAAGGAATCCGACACTAAATATGTATGCATCGTTTTGTGATGATAGTATGATAGCGGGTGACATTAATATGGACACTGGCATGAGTGTGAGGAACTGCACGTTTGATGATAAGGAACCCGACACTAAATATGTATGCATCGCTTCGTGATAATAGTTTGATAGGGTGACATTAATATGGACACTGGCATGAGTGTGAGGAACTGCAAGTTTACCTGTTTTCCGTTGGCGCCATCGGCTCCGGTATTTCCAGCAGGTCCACGGGTCCCTTTTGAATAAAGATATTATAAATTACAATTTAGTTACTTTTAATGATAACAATAACCAGACGACTACTACCACCACACTCATACATACGTTGAGATGCATCCTATGTTTTTGTGCAGTTTGGCGTGAAATAAGGGAGAAGGTCAAAGCAAATGTACTTCTTAGTGATCCAGGATTGTCAAAATAAGTTGCCGGTACCGGGTACTACTATCCCTGATTTTTAAGGCTTATGTTCTCGAAGCACGTATGCAGGGGCGGATACAGGAACTTCAGAAAGGAGGGGCCGGATAGTGAAAACATGCGACGAAAATTTTCAAATTTCCTCCAGCAAATACAGTAAATGTATGGTAAAATCTCGCGATAAAGGGGGGGTCCACCCCCCCCCCCCCAAATCCGCCCCTGAGGGGCACCCGATTTCATTGCATAAATGGTTTTCTTTCATTCAGTTGAGGAAGATGGCATGCGTATCTTTTTCGATACGTTAATTATTTTGCGAGATTTTGCGAGATCGGATTTACAGAAAAATCAATAAAGGTCACGGGGACTGGGTATCCAGCCCTAAAACTAAATCCCTAAGAAGCGCCATTTGACTGACTGCATCCCTAAGTTCTAAAAAATGCGATTGATAGATATCGATGGCTGCTCACCTGTGCTCCTGCTTCGCCTTGACCACCCCTATCACCTGCACCGCCTTGCTGTCCCTAGAGGAGAAAGGTACGCCTGTCTATCACCTCACAAACACAATAAAGGTAATCACGATTTATACCGAATTGGAAATACTGGAATAGTAATATAGGATTATGGAAAAACAATACTGAATTAGACTTCATCGTACGGACTCTGAAAAACCTGACTGTACTTACAGGTCCCCCTGATGGGCCAGATTTTCCTCTCTCTCCTACAGCACCGGCCTCTCCCTACAAAATAAACACGAGACAATCTGTTAGTCGTCAATCGATACTAGACGCGAGGAATCGATTGGCACTGTTAGCGTGTTAGCACATACCTGATCTCCCGTAGGACCGCTGTCACCGCGGGTGCCTTGCTTGCCTGGCTTACCCTACAAAAACAATGAACCGGAAGTCAGATTCAGTGAGCTCTACAGGGTAGGGTACGGAATATTAGGCGGTGATTACATGAGACCGGTACGAACTCAGAGCGATCCGAGTTCCGGTCTCATGTAATCAAAACCTTTTGATCGTGTTTATGTGAGACCGTACCAGACTCGAAAGTCGTTCGTGTCAGGTCAGCAACCGGAATGGACTCGTGCCTGTCAACAGGACTTTTTTCAGACCATGTAAACGCATGTAAAGACATTTATGAGAGCCGATACGAACTCAGATCATTTTGAGTTCGTACCGGTCTCATGTAATCACGGCCTTACTTACCGGTTTGCCCTTGGCGCCGGAGAATCCAGCAGGGCCTTGCGAACCACGGGCTCCCTGTGTACAGAGTCATAATTAATTAGGACCCGTGATCAAACGCAGCTTTTTGGCATTAACTTGGTGTTAAATGTTACAACAAATTTACTTACTGGTACACCAACTTGTCCAGCTAATCCATCATCACCAGCGGCTCCCTAGAAAAATTATTATTTTTAAAAGTGATCAAGACCTGGTCTACATGAGTTGCGGCGAGGGCCTTCTGTTTACACGTAACCATGCATACTTTTTGTCAAGGAAAACCGCGCTAACACGACTAGGTATCGTTCAGATTATTGGATCTTTTCTCTGGTTCCCACACTCGCAGTACAACTTACGTACGTTGAAATCGTCTTTGGGACCGTTCAGTCCATGCGTGAAGTTCGATAACCAGGCGTGACAATCACAATCGTGATAGTTTTTAGCACGACTATTGGAAGAGGTAAATTAACGTCAGGAGTGTTTATATAACTCACCGGAAGTCCATCACTGCCCTCTTTACCGGTCTTGCCTGTCCGACCGCGTGCTCCCTGTGAAACACCCAAAACAGTGTTACTTCAGTTGGTGTTGTTGACTTACATTCCCGCCACTTATGAAGCCCGAGAATCAGGCCCTCTGAGGGAAAAGGGGCAGAAAGAAAGGAGAGGGGGGCTTTCCTTTTCACTCCTCCCTGCATCTCTCCTCTCCCGAAAGCCTGATGGACAATTGGAAACTACAGAAACGGCTATTGTTTGAAGCGAGATCAGCAAAGTTTGAGAATCTGTAGGGGCTTGATGCGCAACGAATAAGAAGAACGATGATATCAAAGACAAGACTTTAGGCAACTGTTGGACAATATTTTAGGACAGAATCGCCCTCAGGGGTCTCTAGAGCCTCTCTGTGGGAAACATGATAATGATTATACTCAGGGTACCACTTATGATTCGACAGTAGATTTAATTTGAATGTGATACTTACTGTATTTCCGCCAGGTCCTGTGGGCCCTGGTGGTCCTGGTTCACCCTGTGATGGGTTAAGGAATGAAAGTGAGACATCAGCATGGTATATTTTTGGCAGCACAATAACCATTCGTTTCCTTCTAGCTTGTTCTTTTTGGCGTTATTGGTTTCTGGTCTGTCTGGTTGATTAATTGGTTAGCTGTCTGGATGACAATGTGTGTCAGACCGCCTGGCCAAACCAATTCACCATTTGACTCAACAAAGTCACGATTTCATTGTCGAGAAGTAGTCGCTCGCTGATTGGCTGCTGTTTTGACCGTTATTTTTCAGCCAACCAGAGTGCGAGAAACGCGACTACTTCTCGGACAAAACGTGCACGTTTGAAACGTAAACCAACGCGAAAAAATCGTCCAGCTTCAGGGTTGAACGAAAATGGTAGTATTAATTTTTAGCAATTAATTTTTATTATTAAATCACCTACCGGCTCTCCTCCGGCTCCCGCCTCACCGCGAACACCATCAGCACCGATCATACCCTAAGGAACAAAGTAATAAGTCATTCGTCCACAATGATGGCGGCTATAGTAATTCATATTCATATAGTCGTAATCATATTCATACATACCCTCGGGCCTTTGGGTCCGGTTCCTCCCATCGCTCCTGGCGCACCGGTGGTTCCCTATAAAGAATTAGCTACCGTAAGATTTAGAAAGGAAATTTTCACATCACTGACCGGGATACTGAATAATATGTCAATAAAAACCGAAACATATGTATTAGAACGGATTTCAGATGCCTGTTGTGAGGAATTAGCAATCACGTTGTAATTACTCCTATAAATTTTGTTCAGAATCGGTGTAATCACTTGGCGATTGGTTTCACTACAGTCATATGAAATCCGCTCTATAATCAATTCTAATAAACCAATTAATTACTATTGGTTCGCTTTAAGAAAATCTGACGAGCGTTTTGTCCTTACTCTCTTTCCTGCTGCTCCACGGGTACCCTGTGGTCCAGTATCACCGGGAGAGCCCTGTAAGATAACAAATATACGATTAGATAGACTGACAAACTAAAGACTGGGAGGGAGGGGTAAGACTTACCCGTTTGCCAACTGGTCCGGGCGGTCCTCTGCCGCCATCAGAGCCTGTTTTGCCCTGAAAGAACATAAAATACACAATTGTCAGAAAGAAGAGGTTTAAACAGGTATATCTAGTTACTGCTCATTCTTAGGGAAGAGGTCAAAAGAACGGTACTTTATAAGTATCCAGTTTAGGGGGGTGGGTACCCAAGACCCACCACCTCTCTCAATTTTCCTAAAAATCGGACTTTCAACTGCCGATATCTCGTGAAATAATTGATGCATCATGGTGAAAACCCTACCAATGTGCTCTACACGAAGAGAACAACACATATTTGCAATAAAATCGGGTATCCCTTAATATTTGTGCTTCGAGGAAATAACCACTGGATACTTATGGGGGTAGGTAGTACCCGGTACCCACCACCTCTTTCACCATCCCTGGATACTTTTCGAGTACCGTTTTGACCTTTTCCCTTAGCACACTTTTTGTAAGAAGATGACATGCAACAAGATAATGCAATGCACTATTTTTTTGTATGTGTTACAAGGTAGGATCTTTTCTTTTTTCCTTTTTTTAGGTTCGTTTTCGTAGCCTTTTAAACACTGTTGGTTTACTATGCGCATCCTGATAGAAATTTGGCTTTTTTATGGTGAGTCTACGAATTTCCATGACAACAGAAATAACGGCAAAGGGGTGCATTATTGCAGGCACTGTAAGATGGTTCTGTTAGTCAGCCGTCACGTGAATATCGCATGTACAGATCTCCAATGGTTCAATGCTGTCCTTATTCCCTACCAGTCTACGGAACAGTTCCATATTTGGCAATACCTTGTTCTGAGCCTCCATCTCATGCAGCGCCATTTTTGAAGCAGGAGCTTTCTATTTTCCAACTTTCTTGCGCCTATTTCATGGTCAGATTGCAACAACTGGCCAACTTATCTGTCTAGTAGCCTGCAAGTGATGTCAGAGGCCAGCCTTAACTGGTTCTGTTTTCGATTATATTCATAATTTCGGAACAAATCGTAGTCGAAGTGACTTCGGTGTTGAATTTCGGCATTGGCGCCAATTCCGTACACAACAAGACGTTCGAGAGCTGAAGGAAAAGAGCTGTTTTTATCAGGGTTTCTTCACCGATCTCCAAATCAGGTAAGTAAGCCATTTACATTAAGGGTCTTAGTACTTCGATATGTAGGCGATCGACCTTATGCATTCGTCTCCTTCCATTAATATTTCTCGGGATTTGAAGTATTCACGACACGTCATGGCCACTAACCTCAGGTTCATGCTCTTCTTGTACTCTTTCGCGAGGCCTGGTTAGCTATTTGTTTACTCATTAGTGCTTAATACTCAGAATACTCCGCTGAATACTTTTTGCTACTTGTGTACAATGTTTTAACGGACTTGAAAACACATCAAAACGGAGGTTTCAACGAACAAGGGCGTCGAAGCATCGAAGGCATGACATTTGTTTTCTAAATTTCACTCGTTTTGTTTTGTAAGCTTTGTGAATCTAAAATCTTGCCGTGTAAAACATTTTCGTTGTTTCTGTTCTTTCTTTGTGCCACATATAAAATAAGCTGCTCATCTATAAAAATCATTCTTAGATATAAGGGCTGGATCTAGGGTTTAACAAAATAAAAATAAAATAAAAATAGGGGCAGCAAAGATGCCAACTCATGCACATTTTGCGGGAGACTCAAGAGTGTTAACCTTGTCTCCCACTTAATTTTTGGATGATCTGTCTCATATCTCCATAATAGCTCCTGCAAAAATTATAATGGAAAATCACATTAAATAGACTCATCTACCCAGTGAAATTACATATGCTAAGAGGCCAAACTTTGTAACTCTGGGGTCTCTGGGCAATTTCAACTTAATCAAACTGTGATGAGCTCACGTTTGATCGCATACTCACATGTTCTCTCATTAACTCTCATTCCATTTGCCGGGCATTGTAGGATGTATTCTGAAGTCGAACCCATCTTGGTGGCCTTTTTTCAATCAGTTGAATTTTATTGTATATGGAGCGAGCGAACAGTAAAAGGGCTCAAAGCCCCATAATTTTCGCAGATTTCAAGAGAAGTACAACTAGATATTATTGTAGAACAGTTTTTTATTCGTGATTTTAAAATTTCCATCGTATATTTTTCTCGTGATTTACGTGTGCATACATTCTCTGTATTTTGCCGTTAATTCTTCTCACAAATCAGTAGCCTGGGTAGCCTACGAATGTATTGATTGAATTGTTCTGCTTCTCCTACAGGAACAGTGCCTTATAGCCTCATAGATCCCAACACATGATGGTCGTCTGCAGTACTATAGGGTGTGTCTGGGAGGCGACCGGCCGACTTAGTCGGCCGGTCGCCTCCCAGACACAACATTCTTTGCATCTATGTTTTGCAGCGCTTGATGGGCGGCCTTTTAAGTTTTTGGTGAAGGAGGAACATCTGCTTTGCGTTTCCTCAAGACGCCGGTGGCCGTTTTAAAGCAGTGTACGAAGACCGCCGATGTTTGACTTTGAATTAATTATTCTTACTTAATTTGCATAATAAAACACGCAGCGTAATAATATTATTCCTAGTGAATCATTTATTCTAAAACTTATATTTGGGCGGGTTGGGTTAGAGAAAATCAATTTTAACCCCCTTTTTACAAATTATCTGTTTACTTTATTTGAAACAAAGGAAAAACTAAAAGAGTTATGCATGGTTTAGCGTTGTTTTTGCAGCATGCATGCCGGAATGTTCGAATGTTTCATCCGTGCCTTTGAAATGTGCACCACCGTTCGCACACACAACAAAAAGCTACAGAACGACGTGATTTAGAATATTGCTCTTTATTTCAAAACGCGAAACCTTCATGAGTTCCCATCTCGTATACAAATAGTTCAATGATAGGGGATTCGCATGGGACGTACGATGTTTATGTTGCGCGTTTATGACAAGGTGTACAAAAATCGGCTTTTGGCGCGAGCATGAATTTTGCGGTTTCAGAATGTCTTTCATATTTTGAATAATATTTCGTCATATTTTTTGGAGTTATGATAATCACATACGTGTAACATAGTACCCAAGCAATATATAACAAATAGCTAATATGAATTTCTGTCGATTTAAACTACTTCATGTGATATTCAGACCAAAGCTCACAGACCTCATTCACTCGCAGATGCTAAATACGGTGCATGTTGATTATGCACTAACAATTTCCCAGAGCGGCCAAGTTGTTCTTTCAAATTTCTTTTAGCGAAACCAAACTAGTCAGTCTAGCTATGCTCTGAATTTCAGCGTCTAACTCCTTTTATGACGACATGTACAAAAATGCTGAAGTTAAGTAAGCCAAAGCGGGTATCCGGCAAATCGTTGTCTCGATATAACGGTAAAGTTTAACAGCTCAACATAGTTTTCAGGAATTCAATTCACGAGCACGAGATAACTAGACCCTTGTAGTTAATTACCATGCAAAAATTATTTTCGCAAATCAACATAGATGAGCGTACGAGCCCATGTTGTTGTTGATGTATTTTTCTAAACAATCTCCGTTTCTGTGATTTTATCAAAGCGTCGGCCGTTGTCATGGAAAATGGGCTGCATGAAATAGAGGCTCAGAACAAGGTATTGCCAAATATGGAACTTCCGTAGACTGTACGGCATATGCGTTACTTGTGGTGTAAGGTGTTGTGTGGTGTAAGGTGTAGTTATCCGTATTTTCCATCCCACTTACCGGGGCTCCTTTGTCGCCAGGTTCACCTCTGTCACCAGATTTTCCAGCATCACCCTATAATGTAGAAACGAAACAGGCTTTAGTGTTATCGGGATGTAATTTTACGGCGAAGTTAGCAGGGCTTTTTAATGCGACTTATATTTAGTCTAGTCACGCAAGGCCAGGATTTTGTGACTTTCCACGAGGGCGTGACCTGAGAAAGAGCAGCTGCGCACCCAAGTGTCGATGATTTGCAGGAATCGTTTTTGCCAGGAGCCTGATTTTGCTTTTTATCCTGGCAGTAGGCGGTTCAGGCCCGACAGCTATATTTACGGTAGGAGAGAGAAAGGAGTACGGCTGGATTGAAGTAATACTGGGTATGTACATACCGCTGGTCCACGTTCACCAGAGGCGCCAGAATCACCGGTCATACCCTAGGAAACGAGCAATGGCATTAGAAGATACATAACAACAGCAACAGCAACATATCAACCACAACCACAACAACAACAACAACAACAACAACAACAACAACAACAACAACAACAAGATATCAACCACAACATCACTACATTTCTACCAGTGACGTAGCTTGCAAAAATAAGGGGGACTTTCAACATTTCTATATAGCGTGTTTAACAGAAAAAATGTCTCGCTACGCTACGCTCTTGGGTGACACTATAACTTGTTGAAAAAACAATGAAAATTTTAAACATGAAGCAGTGCACGACTAGAAAGACAAAAATTCCCGTTGTTTCCCTTTGAGTTGAGAAGGAATTTTGCCGGCACAAATTGTGATTTTAAAAAATGTCCACGAGGTCTGTTCTTACCCTTGCACCAGGATTTCCTTGCTCGCCCTCGCCACCAGCAGGTCCTGCATCACCCTGGAAACATCCAAACAGCACGTCATCAGTTACACTTAAGTGGATTCCTATTGTACCAAGCAAGAACACTTCATCGACATTCCGAATCATGGGATAAATATAAAATATTCTCTTCTAAGATGATGGCTGATGTTTGCAGTCCGTAGATGTGTTATCAGCTCTAAGCAATGACAACGTAAGCAATGGCAACGTAAGCAATGGTAACTTTTTAGGCCCGTTTCAAACTTTTTAGGCCCGTTTCAAACGTTTATCTTTGCCGTGTCAGATATTCAAGGCAACGCCTTTCTAAGGGGCCGACCATTCAACTTTTGAGGGGGGTGGGCTTTTTTGGAAAAAAAATTCCTGCACGGCCCGAAGGGAGGAAAAAAATTTCCTGCAGAGCCAAATGGTGACTGAAACCCTTCTTTTTTTACTGGAAAAAAATTCTCACCGCATAACAGAGGTAGAAAAAAAATCTTGCACCGACAAAAAAGCCCCCCCCCCCCCCCCCCCCCTCAAAAGTTAAATGGTCGGCCCCTAAGGACTATGTGATTTCGTGTGCCCAAGGTTCGGACTCGCAACATTGCAGTCAAAGTACATTTATCCGGGTTTCCTATTGGTTGAAAGTGTGTCACGTGAAGAACACACAATTTCACTGTTTTCCGGCGAGTTGTCTGGGAGGGAAATGATTTGTTATTAAACCTGAAGTCACGTGATCAAGGAAACATCACAGGCGAAAGTAACACGCGCGTTTGCAAAACAAAATTTCATTCAGGAACAAAAACTAGTTTTAGCGAGGATCAGAGTCAAAGCCATTTGACTGGGACCTCGGAAAAGCAGTATATTTTGTGGCAGCGTTCGAGGGTCCACAACACATTATACTGCTTCCCTCGGTCCAGTCAGTAAGTGTTCATGTCCTCTCCTCATAGTCTGAGGTCCGCCTCTGCGCAGTACAAAGCTCGATAACCTTTCCTCTCCTCATAGTCTGAGGTCCGCCTCTGCGCAGTACAAAGCTCGATAACCGAGACGCTGCTCACCTGCGCTCCCTTGGGACCGGGAAGTCCAGCAGCGCCGGATTGGCCGTTTTTACCGGCAGGTCCCTTGGGTCCGGGCGTACCTGCTAGCCCGCTCTCTCCGTTGTAACCCACCAGACCCGTGCCTCCCGTACGTCCGCGAGGTCCCTTAGGACCACGTGGTCCTGGCAGCCCAGGGCACCTCCACGACCTGGGGAGCCCTACAATCAATGAAACAAAGGTTTAAAATAATTATTGCAACAGGCCCAAATGTTTTGGAGTCCGTGCATTCTTACATTATGTTCAGCAATTTGTCTTTTAAAGTAATATAGACCCCTTTACCTACATATGCAAATTGCCAATTTCAAAACACGTGATGTTTACATGAAAAACAAACGGTGCCTCAAATTTATAAGCCGGTTGGAGCCTCCTACTTATGGGCTCATAGTTTTGATACCGTCGATGTTTGATACCGTCGTAGCACTGACAGGGGTGGCTGTACAACATGATCGGTGAACAACACTTTAATGGTTATGAGAAAGTTGCTCTATAACATATTCTATATAAGAAGATGTAACTTACTGAGGCTCCAGTTCGTCCAGCTGGGCCGTTGGAACCCACAGCACCCTGCAAAACAATAGGAAGTCACCACTGGTATACCACGAAAGTCTTATTTGATCGGTTTTATTTGATCTTATGTGATCGGTTTAAAATAGCTGGAACGTCTCAGAATATGTTACTCACAACAAAATTTTTGCAGTGAAAAGTGATCAGTTTTTCGGATAATGAAACATTTACACATATCGCCGACGTTTGGCAGTCATTTATTATGTATGGGAGCACAACCTAATATAGGGAAGCTAAGTTTCTCTTTGCCTGGAAACAAACAAACAGCCCAACAGAAAAACAGACCAACAGATTAACAGAGAAACAAAACACGACATTTTGCTCCGAAAGGTAGTTCGAAGTAATCTAGAAATCCTCAAATCTTACCGCAGGTCCAGGAGGTCCCGCCATGCCTAGTGGTCCTCGTCGTCCGCGCTCTCCCTGTAAAACAAGTGTGCGGTAACGGTATAAAGATGCTGTTAATACAGACTGTACTCAACACGACCAACTTTACTTACATCAAGTCCATCGATACCATTGATTCCAACTGGGCCAATTTCTCCCTGTCAGTACAAAGAAAAAAAATTAAAATGGAGAGATACTAAAGCGGACAATATTTTGCGGCCGATTGCTGCCGTGTACCAGAGGTTCTCGACTTTCTCGCGTATTAATAGCAGGGGAGTGTGAGACGTTCCTGGAACAGCGATCACTACCTCGTCCAAAATTGAACCCTCTGAGAAGTACAGAACACCTATGAGCTTTTATCCTTTATATAACATTTTATGACAATTAGTTTCATATTCTGAATTTTTTTCAAGAAAACTATAAAAACGTCACCATTTTTTTTTGCGACATTCCCCTTTCAAACGTGCGCAACACGCCGCGAATAGGCAACGATTAATGATCCGAAACATAATCAATTGGAGATAATCGCCGGTTGGCTTAGAGAAAAATTGTCGTGGTTGGCAGTGATACGAAAACAGAAACTCCAGCAGGAAGCTGAAAATATGAGGCTGAGACTTCTACCTACACCGAGCGCGCGGTGTGTTTTTCCCTCTTGTTTCTAAGGACTTTCGCGGTATGACTAACAAGGATCCCTTTGTATCCTATATTTAGGCGCAAAGAAAAACTTTTGAACAGAAAAAGCACGGTTGTATGGCTTACCTTCTCGCCATCAGTGCCTCGATCGCCCTTCTGACCCTGTCGACCGCGCCGACCACGATGGCCGGCGCGTCCCTTCTGGCCTGACTTGCCACGGTCTCCGGAGGGTCCCTGGAAAAGAGCGAGTAAAAAAGTTAGTAACGTCCAGTGTAGCGTTGGTTTGACACCGCTCGAACAACAAGGCCGTCTACGAAGGTTGGGGTCGTCTATGCAGGCTATGATTCATAGCGTAAACCGAGTACCGCTTACAGCTATTTCAATGATTGTCGGCCTTGTAAGCGCTCGAGTCTACGCGCCCAGACCAAAAGGTATGGGTAGGGACAAAATATACTATTTTGATGATACCTCACTGGTGTGGCTGCTACATTCTACAAATCAGGGCTTTGTTCAAGGCAAGTAATGTAAAACAGTCAACTAGTAACTCGCGTACTCAAACAGTGAGCCGATTTAAGACCTACTACGCAGACAACTTTGCAGTCTGAGCGCCCTTGATTATACCTCACTGGACTACCTGCTAAATTCTACAAATCAGAGCTTTTAATGCGAGTAAGACCTACTACCCAGACAACTGTGCGGTCTGAGCGCGTACAGCTTTCGACAAGATTTTTAAAATAGCTGTATGTGTACAAGACACCACTCTCTTCATTGTAAAGACTGGCGCGGTGTTGATCAAACCCACGGAAAACGGACATTGTTTTGTCCTGTTTGGGAAACCTCAACTACACCATGTTCAAGCTCTTAGCTCGCGTAACAAAGTAGGTACTTCTCTCTTTGATAGCGCAGATTTAGTATGACTGTGAAAAGTGCAGCGATACGGCGAGGCGCGACACGGCACGGAATGTGGCCTGCTGTGTAGATATGGAATGAAATCGCGTAGTCGCGGTGCGGCATGGCTACGGTCGCGGCGCGGCACAACTTTGTCGGGCACTTTTCACAGTCTTACGAAATGTCTGGAGTCTCTGGTTCATGTCTAGTAACAGGCTCCTGACATTGGTCGATACACACCTTACCACCAGGGTCCCCATTTGGTCCTGCTCGTCCGGCCGGGCCTGGGTCACCCTACAAAACAGAAAAATAGAAAATGTTAAGGTGACTCAACACGGTTTCAACTGAGACACCATATAATAAGTAACAATGAAAAAATGGAACACGAAGAACACAAAATTCAGACACTTACGTCCACTGCATCTCGTCCAGGAGGTCCAGGGGGTCCCATGTGCCCGGGTGGGCCCTATAGAAGTAAATTCGACAAATTTCAACAGTTTTCAATACTCTGTCTGTTCCCGTGGTGCTGCCGTGGATGAGCACCTTTTCGATTCTAATTACGTCGTGACTGTACAAATGAAGTTAAGCGGAGGAGGCATAAACAAGCCAATATTCGTTTGGGGCTGCTAGGCCGACTGCTTTTGGCGCTTAAAGATCCTCAGATAATCACCCTTTTCAGGCCCGTAGCTCGCATTATTGGTTCGTTGTCCTCCGTTTTTCATAAAAACAACATGTAAAACAACCTGTAAAAACAATTTTATAGCATTTTTGTCGTGTTTCCTACCTGTTTTGTGACCAAAAACCTGATTTTTCAGGTCTCAAGGGGCTTCGTTCTAACCCCTCAAACCCTTTTGTTGTTTTAGCTTTAGTATTAAGACAGGTTATTTTACAACTTCGAGCAACGTTTGGCTAAAAATACTGTTACTCATGATTACTATCCTAATTTGGAGATTTGTGGTCCACATTTCGAAATATCACAAAAGGCAGAGGACTGGGTTCGCGCCGCCACAGATATAAGCGTTCAAAAATGGAAAAATTCTATAGAATCTATATAGGCTGTGATTGACATCACCATTTTTAGGTGCGAAAAATACGTCTATCTGTAAAAAGTAAATTTATTTTCTCAGCTTCCTCTGAAATTTTTACCGGCGCGATAATACACGAACACCACCATGAAGACCTTTGAAATGAGACTAAATTCAAAGCAACAACTTATTTTATTTCGAGTAACAAGATTTTTTGCCGCTTTCTGGCAAAATTGCTCGAAGTTCTAAAAAAATCTGTCTTAAATAAAAAACCCTGACAAAATTTGTCCTACCAATAAAATTGTTTTAAGTTGCGCTATTATTTTTGTTAGAGCAGATTTTTCAAATGCGATTGTTTTCTAGACAAAACTGATTAATCAGTTTTGTTCAGCATGCCCTGCTGTCGGTGTCATGTATACTGTAATTATTTTCGTGTTTCTAGGTGACCACGTCCCTTTATGTGGAAAATAGGCTTCTATAGTACAAATTCTGGTTGAACACACATTTTCTATGGTAAACAAAATGGCTTACAACTTCAGGAAATCAACTTTTGCAGTTTTCATCAAAACGTTTTCTGGCATAAAAAAAACAGTATCAAGTTAAAAACCTAATGAAATACCAGAAATTCGAGAAACGAAACTAACTAACTCTGCTGCAATGTTTTTGTCAATGAAGCTCGAAAAAAAAAAACTCATCTAACCGCGCATGCATCAGTTGCAGTGTACGCACCATCGGTCCTGGGTCTCCAGTTGGGCCTCGTCGTCCTGGGAATCCATGGTTGCCCTGTCAAACAGGAAACGATATTATTGAATACGTGTTCTACTTGTATCCAGAAAAAGTCTAAGTAAGGGGGAGTCACGCGTGCACGCAAGGAGAAAAAACAAGTGTGAATCAACGTCAGGCGATCGCGGGCCTTAAATCAGCATTACTTTTCTTTGCTAGCTTGAGAAGACATTTATATTATCCAGTTCGTTCACAACCTGAACCACAAGGAGCGCATCCAGTATACCGTTAACGTTCTGGGCTTCCGTTGAAATGCGCACGTGAGCGTGCTAGTGCACGTGCTCGTGCTATCGTGTTACTTATGATTTTGATATTCTTTCGCTAGCTTTTAAGTGTGAATAAGCTATAAGTGCTGCTCTGTAACATCACTATAGTCTCCTCGCAGCCACCAGGATCGGGGCCATGCAACGGCGCAGGGAGCGTTGCGTGACTCCGATCCGGACGGCTTTGAGAAGACTAAAATTACTACCGGTCACTACTCACATCATCGCCAGAGCGTCCCGATCGTCCTGTGGATCCTGGAGGTCCCTACAACACAACGATAACACGGGTAAGATTGATGGAATTTAACTCTTTGCGATGATTTTCGGATAGCTAACACAAGGGAAGAGTACAGACATCAGTACATCAAAGTGAGTTGTACATGGCTGCTAAGTGAAGGTCAAAATAACCGAGGCGTCGTGGCACAAAAACATTGACAATAACAGAAACAGTAATAAAGGCAGTGATGCTAGTAATCACAAATGGTTACTAAGGCTATGTACACATGGTTGCTAAGGCTATGTACAGATGGCTACTAAGGCGGTGTACATATGGTTGCTAAGGCGATGTCCAGATGGTTGCTAAGGCTATGTACATATTGTTTCTGAGGCGATGTGCAGATGGTTGCTAGGGCGATGCGCAGATGGGTGCGAACGCATGTCAGCTAAAGCGGGACACAAAAGGTCAACCAGGGTGTTATGCATACTCTTTGTGTCAGTAACGATGAGCTTCCTCTGTTGATCTGTGGTACCATCACGGGTCCTTTGGGTCCAGGGATTGTCTGGAAGAAAGGAGAAAAAACATAACAAATCACTGCTATGGCACTGATGGTATCAAATGAGTCTCCCAAAGAAATCTATTCAACCGGATACTATTGCAAGAAGTAAGACAACGTGAATCCTTCCCTTGTTCTCCGACACAAGAATAATTCCTCGTTCGTAATCCCCTTCACTTTCATATCCGTTGTTAAGAAGTCCCGAATTTACACCATGGAATAGGCTACAGATACTTTCCAACATTGCTCATTAGCGCAACAATGTGCCCCAGAAGCTCTCAGTAGACCGTTCCAAAGTCCGCTTTGGGTTTACAAATCAATTAAAATCACGCAGAGACCGAAAAAAAAACTGATTTCGCCGTCTTTGTGAAATCACACGGAAAATGTCCACGTGCGGCAATTTACGGAACCTCGAGAATAGAAATGAATGACATTGCGTCTGTATACTTACAACAACTCTAGGGTGGCCTGGGGCACCAGGGCTGCCAGGTTCACCATCAGGTCCGTTTGGTCCCTTGTCTCCCTTGGATCCTTTCTCTCCCTGGAAAAGGAGTGGAAAACGTTTATGCAAAAATACAATACTGAGCAGAAGGTCGTTCGTGCTGGTTGTGCATGACCAGATATCAAAACTTTTGTCGCATTTTGAAAAAAAAATTGCTTTTAACGATAGCCGGAGATGTAGCTGGGATATATGTTAGTGTAAGCGTAGTAAAAATTACATAACATTCTTGATTTGATCCTGGTCTTCATCCACTGATTGTAGTCGCAGACATTTGGCCTATTCATGGCACCATTTGACGCATCGTTTTCTTTTTGTCGTTCGTTGCAGACAGGTCTTCGCTCACGACCAAGATAGAAGTAACTAATGCGACATAACCACTATCTACAAGCAAAGCTGAATCCGAGAATCACTGAATTCAAACAAAAAGATTGTATTCCTTTTTAAAATCCAGCCGTTTGAAATAGATGCATTAACTCTTTTTCCTGGTCAACAATGTGTGTGTAGCTGGGTACTTACTGGTGGTCCAGGATCTCCTGGAATACCACGGCCTCCCATCAGTCCGGGTGCTCCCTAAATCACACAAACAGCACAAAATAAGTACATTTATAAGTAATAACATGGCACCGAGGGAAAGTAGGGATTAAATTTCCCCGAGGCCCGAGAAAGCCGAGGAAACACGAGGAAACACTTCCGAGGGTCTAGGGAAAATTTAATCCCTAATTTCCCGAGTGTGCCATGGTATTACTTTGTAATACTATGATCGCCGAGGAAATAAACCCGTAGTTCGAGTGCAGCTTAGCTCTGGATAAAGAAACATGGTTCAGTGAACAAGCGCAGCCGCTATTGTAATTTGGTCTCCCAAGAGACCTTGCATCGGGGAACTGAAAATTTCTGATCGCAATATTCATGCAAGAACCAAGTTTGCCTCACAGTTAAGGCTCCTTACACCACTGATACTCCGGGATTGAATAAGACATATAATTTTCTTCTCCTTTTTTTTCGTTACTCTTCATATGATCGCTCGTGGCGCAGTGGTTGCGTTTTTGTGACATCGCGACATAACTGAGAGCTTGAAATATATTTTCTAACTTTATCGGACATCTGTCCATTTTTTTTTTCTTGGTTGTCTCTGCTGGGAAATTGGCCGAACATAACTGAAAATTGTTCGGACACTTGGCGATTTTGGTCGGACATTCTGCAGTAATTACCAGCTCTATAATTGAACAGGAGTGAGCGAGAAGACAGCCCCAAACAACACCACCAACTTCAGAGCATGAGAGAAGGCGAAAAATTTTTTTCAAGAATTTGAAAAATGAAAAGTTGAACAGAAAGCACGACGTCATTAAAACCGAGCATGCGCGATGCATAGTTGCATAGTAATGAGAGTAGTAATGAGAGTAGTAGTAGACAAAAGAATCCTTTATCTTTTACTAAATTTCCCTCTGGTGACGTCACACCAGAGGGAAATTTTGTAAAAGACAAAGGATTCTTTTGTCTACTAAATTACCCTTGCATTTATGATTAAGGAATTTAGCTAGTTAATGTCCCTCGGAGAACAAAAGAAACCGAGGTGATCATGGTATATATATGTTATTTACTGGCTGGGAGGTCCGGACCGTGAACCACCGTGACCGAAGTCTTCAAAATACTGATCTTGACCTTCGTTTACGGTCACGATCACTCTCGTATCCAGACGCTATCCGGGGTCTTAGGGTGCGCAATGGTTTGTGGGATAGTTTAAACAGGGTTTAGCTCATGTCCAACAATTCATTGCGCGCCGTATCTAGTACTAACCCTAAAGGTTAAGCTCGCGTGTACCGGATGTTCGCAGGCTAAGTATTCTATCCGTCGAGTTTTTCTAATTATCGAACAGAATGTTTTGTTTCCAAGATCAAGGGTATGCTTTCACAGGGAATTTGTCTACAGCTTAAGGTGGGTTTAATGTGACGTGCCTTTTTCCACAATCAGTTTAAGCCTATCTTGCGAGTTCCCTCTCCCCGGGTGCGCACCCACGTGGTCAGCCGGTCCCCCATCCAAACAGGAAGTCAGTGGGGACTACCTTAACAACTTACCACTTTTCCATCAGGTCCAGGCGGTCCATCTGGCCCGATCACCTATAAAACAAGATACAACACTTGCTTTATTTCTTGAAAAAGTAACTTGCCCACATAACATTTACCTAAGACCATGGTATGGAAGGTGACACGACTCAGCACGCAGACACGTTGGCCTGCGTGCTAAAGATTTGCGTTACTTTAGTGATTTTGCGTGACATAGGAGTCACGCAAATCACGTTCAAGGTCAGTAAGAGGTGTGATGACTTCACACCTCTTACCTCCCCTCTAGGTTTGCTCTTCCACTTTGGAAAAGCAAACACAAGACCTGCAAGGTAATTTGGTTAGTAAGCTGTCGAGCTAAGTTTGGCGGTTAGTAGATATACTCCCTGGCTATACATACGTATTCCTTTTGATTGTTCGCGTGTGTGGCAGCGGAGTGTTTAGTTACGTTACCTTACCAACCTACAGGGCATCCAGGAAGAGGGCTGAAAAAGGAAGAAAGGTAAAACAGAAAAAAAGAATTAACAAAGAGAACAGGTAATCTAATTCAGAAAAGGTTGCTTTGGAGATCGGGCTTGAGTCATTTAGAACGGATTTCAGATAACTGTCGTTAGTAATCACTTTGTAATCACTCCTATAGGTTTTATTCAGAATTGGTGTAATTACTTTACGATTGGTTTCACTACAGTCACATGAAATCCGCTGTATGAGTCAATAGACCTCCTCAGCTTAGGCGTAATGTTTTCCCATTTCAGATCGCGTGGCATTCCCATGAGTATTTCTCTTTCGTTTTCTGCTACCCACCGAAGGATATATGAATATGGAGGCATCCCAAATAAAGAAATAAAAATCATTCAAATGAATGGCAAGTTATCTGAAATGGGGAACATTACGTCCAAGCCGAGGAGGTCTATTGGTGGTCACACAACTCAAGCAAAGCATTGAGCAATGCCTAAAGGGCCATTTACACGCTGCGATTTGTCGGGCCCGATTTTTTTGTGCCTTCGTTCGGTGTCGGCCCGACACTGAAAAATCTGTGGCATCGCATCGGATTTTTTCGTGTCGGGGCCGATTTTCCTTCGGACAAATCAAATAACTCGCGGGCCGACAAATCGCAGCGTGTAAATAGGCCTTAGAGCAACCTTATGAATTTCGTGTACACCAGGTTCATTATGAAATTTTGCTTTGGTCGATTGTAAACTCGTTACCAGGTCTTCCAGGCTGCCAGGTCAACGGATCGCCATGTGCCGAAAATACCCAGAAGACCTTGGGAATGAGGTTTGGTCGATTGGCAAAAGGACGATCGTAGCACGTCGATGAAAGCGGATTCGTGAATTGTTCTGTCTTCAACTTTCTTTCTGTCTGTTTCTTCCTTAGAAAAACCGTAATAATTTTCAAGTGAGCACGGCAACTGGATTAATTCTATACAATCACACCATATCCATGCGGGCTACGATCGCTCTATTTTCTATTCCCCGGGTGCAACCTTTAGAGCAGATTTCGTGAGACTGTAAAAATCCAAGGCAAGTCAAGGCACGAACACGGACGATCACGGCACGGAACGGACACGGCACGGAACACGGTCAGTCACGGTAAAGCACGGAACACGGTACGGTCACAGCAAAGCATGGTAAGGTCACGGCACGGAACATGGCACGACACGAAACGGTCACGGCAAGGCACGGAACACGGGACCGTCGCGGCACGGCACGGAACCTCGCCTTCTCGTTAACATTCAGCTAATCACATCGCGCAAAATTAGTGATCAACGAATCACGGCACACTGAACGCGCCGTAATTTTTCATATAGTCACGCGAAATCTGTCCTATCGAGCAAAGTACATTTCATCAACGCCGTTCACGGTCACTGGGTGAAAAACCTTCCAAATGTCAGCAGCTCGCCCCGAGGTCATAAACCGTGATCAGACAGGGGGCTTAACACTAACATTTTCGTTGAAAGAAGTTGTCAACACGCGGTTGGCGTCCAAACTAAGACCGGCTGCTGACGCGCTTACACAAACATGTTTGTTGTTTCCCCCTGCGATTTTCATTGCATGGTTATTATTATTACTACCCTGTATTTGCTCGGTAATTGATGCTTGATGGAACCTCTGGAACATCAGGTACTTGCAGTGGCTGTCGGAAAAAGGGGGAGATCCAATAAGAATAAATAATAGTCCCTAAGCTGTTTGTTCTTATATAAGTTAATTATATAAATTACGAGTGCACGTCGTGCCTTGTACGAACTCATGCGCATGCGCATTGTATTCAGTCAATTAGCATTAGCTTACACTTGTACGCAAGCGCAGAAGCAGGCATAAGTGCAACATTCTCGTACCCAGAGCTCCCCGGCTCGTCACCTCGCGGGGCGAGGCTCTGGTGACAGCGTATACGAAATAGACCAAATCGGCTAATGCTGTTTACAACTTGTTGCCACCCAATTCAGATCGTGTGATGATTCCTTTAGGTGGATACTTTTGTTAATTCTGCACAATAGACCTTTTCCGCTTGAGTGGGGGTCCTGTGGTTTGTTTTCCTAACTGGCATTCATGTGAAACAATTTCTTAGTTTGGTGACATGAATATTACAGAGATTGCTCGTGCGTTAAGGGGAAAACAAAATATTTCGTTCGCTTGAGTGGCAGTTGGGGAAACAAACCACAGGATCCCCGCTCAAGCTTGTATCCATCCAAAGGAATCATCACATGATCTGAATTGGGTGGCAACAAGATGTAAACAGCGTTAGCCGATTTGGTCTATCGACCTATTTGCGCCTTAAAATTACGTGAGTGTAGAAGTCGAAGGAATAGGTTGAAAAGACTAGCAAACGAATTCTGTGTTGTTTATCCATGTTCAACCAATTTTCGAAAGCGTGATAAAGCTAGTTCTATGTACGCATGCGCGCCATTTAAGCCAATCAGCGAAGACTCTCAAATGATTGTCAGCAGAGCCTCCTCTGCTATGAGATCGCGTACACAAGCAGAGAGCCGCTTCAAGGCTTTCCATCCAGACAACTTTGCGGTCTGGCCGCGTAAGGCTTTCGACAACTTTTTGAAATAGCTGTAAACGCTCTTAAAAAAAAAACGTTAAGGCTCGAAGAGAAGCAGAGGATAAAACACGACAATCTGAGGTCTCTCTTTTCTTTATTTCAAGTTGATTCTCACTAGTAGTCTCACTGCCAACGAACCGTTTGCGACGCATTTCATAAGTGTTACGATCAACGTCGTTGGTACCCTGGTTCCAGAGCCTCGAATGTCGCTTGATTTAGTGACCAGCCAAGCTCAGCGCCGCGATATCAAGCGACATTCGAGGCTCTGGAACCAGGGTACGTCGTTGGTGTATTCCTTTACGAAAAAAATGCGCCATCCTTTATCGTCGTTGTTGTGAACTATGGAGAAAAGTGCCTTTTTTACAGGAAACTTCGCACGACTAAAAGCCCGATGGAAGTTGGCACTTCTTTGTGCCTCAAGGGCAGGAATTTTCCTGTATTAATGCAAAAAAATATTTTTTCCCATAACACACCGTAGGCTCGCAATAACACAGAAAAACATGATGCAACCTTTGTAAAATAGGTGTATTACGCATTGTTTTCCTTGCATATTATCGTCTAAGAATGATTTGGGTAGGACGATTAATAATAGATGCTAAAGTCACGACGTTGACTTTAAGGATAAAGTTCAATTGTGACTGGGAGAATCGACATAGGGGAATAGACATACAGCAGACAGCCCCTAATTGCGTCCATCCTTTCGCGTTAAATGAATATGAATGTGTGCAAATGAGGATAGAAATCCCGATGCCATTATGTCAGTACTAAAATTATTGATCATTTTGTCAGAAATGATTTGTTTTACGGCGGTTTCTCGCTAATCCAATAAGACCCTTCAGTATACCCAGGAAATTTCTGCGGAAATCCATTCAAGGGAAAAGCTGAAGTTTCCCATCATGGAACAATAATGGGGTGTTCGGCTTTCCCGTGGACAAAAACATGAATGCCGAACGCTTCAAATTCTTGTGTCATGAAAAATTCAACCCATTCCCATGTATGAGTTTCTGCAGAAATGTCCTGTGATGTCCGTTCTCTGCTAGCAGAGTCAAGGCGAAAGATCTCTGCTAGCAGGGAATATCGCCCGCAATAGCAACTTCTATAGTAGCGACTACTTTTTAGGGAAGCTAAACTCTTTATAAGTGTCTTTCTTTTTAAAGAAGCGATAAGTGTTCCATCTTCTTTTTTCTGCTTTTTGTAATGGGGGAGGGGTGGGTAAGAATACCTCCTGGTAAGTCTAGGGGATGGCGAGCTTTTGATTCCTTATAGCATGCTGGTTTCTATAATTGTTTACAATTTCAAGACGATAACACTCTCGAATGCAAAATAAACATCAGTAATTATATTAAAGCTAATTAACTAAGTGCTACCACAGCAAACAAAAACGTTATTCTACAAAAAAAAACATTATAAATGGACAATGGAATAATAAATTGAATAAATGTATCATTAGAATGAGTTTCGCTCGAAAATATTTGCGCTGACCTTTTATCAAAAGGAATGCGCCAAGCTGCCTTTTTGCTGTAGAACAGTAGCTATCAGAAAGCTACGGCGAATGCATTCTTTAGTTAAAGACACCTTTGAGCAATGGCAGAGGAAATCTAGCGCGCGCATCACCAAAAAATGTCCTAGGTGAAGAAACATCCCGTGCTATAGCAATGGATTATTAGTTTATAACTAATAGCAAGAGAAATATTGACATGCGATTACTGTAACGAAAGAAATTCAGTTTCCCAACGTACCCAACTTACGCGCCAACGTCAAAAATAATTGTTAGCGAGCACGGATGTTTCCATTCAAACAAAAATGGATAAAAAACTAAAGGACTCATAGTAATCAATAGTTCATTACATAGAACAGCGGGGTCGGATTTCAGCCTCGGCTCGACTACAATCAGCTCCTTATGCCCTTTGAAGCTGTGAGGAATTTTGGAAATCTCATAGTATTATGTGTTATAATGCAACATTGCGCGCTTGTCGTAACAATTTAAGTAAACCATATTAATAATCAAAGATATATGGGAGAGTAGCAAACATAACGGGGCACTACCACACAGGGAAATGTCGAGTTCGATAAAGAATTGAGTTGCCGTGCGCTAAGCTGAATCGATAAGGATGAAACAGATCAGATGGTGATAGAGCAACGTGGTATTAAATATTTTTGCCGCTTATTCACCCGCTTCAACAGCCAAGGCATTAATAAATGAATTCTTTGGTTCTGTATTTCCAACGCCGCATCTGTTTCTTCCATTATTACCTTCAAAATGCAGCATCCCAATCAAAGTGCTCGTGTTTCCATCTATCCTGGTCGTCTTTGCTGTAAATCAGACCGCACTATGCTTCTAACCATGACGCATTTATAAGCAGAATCGGCAAGCGCCAGGCCGGGAGTGGAACTGCAGTCGTGTTGGAATGAAGACCAAGTATTTACCGCGATTCTCAGCTGCACAGACCCTATAGTAACAGCATATAGGAGTGCTTGGACGTTGAGATTGCACGGGCAGACAGGCTCGGTCACTAGTGGAGCTGCTTTGTAATCCGAGACTGGCTAAAACGCTACGAAACATGAGAGGGGCTTTATGCGTAGGTCTTTACAGAGGTCTGTCTCAGAAGCGCAGAACTTCGACAGTCTGGACGGACGGGTTTGCTACAATCGGCAGAGCTGAAATACGACCTTCACGTATATCGAGCGTCAAATCAATCAGAAATCATGTGCTTGCGTCGATGAGGGACCTTTATAGAAATATGTATCATGTACATTTATGATTTTAAATGTAGATAAATATTTCACAGCCAGACAAAAATTGATACTCGGAAGCCAGCCATGGCCATAAGGGCTTGTCACACAAAGCGCGGAATCATTTTTGGACACTATATTGGGTACCCTGTGCCCCACCATACCAATAATTCCAATAAGAAGAAGTTACATAATCGTCATAGCTAGCCCGGTACATCCAATCACATTCGCAACAACCTTGGCACATCGGGTTAATATCGATAGAGAATAATTAACTTCCGGGACCAGCCAACAATAATATAGGATGAAGGATAAACCAGATAAATTTGACTCAAATTCCAGCTTTATATGACAATATCCACCAAGAGAGAAGCATTGTACTTAAAAGTACCGGCGGGCAAAAGTCTTCGTTAGCACGTGACGTAATTCTAATAGTCCAAATTTCTAACTTCTAAATTATAGAAATGTATAGGATATATATTTTTTTCAACCTAATATGCCTTGCTGGCAAATTTAAACATTTCTTTATTTGCTTTGCCCAGGGAACATCGCTGGAAGCAATAGTTAACGCGCACAACGGATACGCGGTTACTCATGCCAGAGAGAAGAAAGAGAAAACTGTTGAGGGCGAGCTATACGTCCATATTATTTGCGCATCGAGCCCTCTTCCTTTTCGTTGGGTTTCTGCACGTGAACGCTTACAAAAGAAAGCCCAGTCCTTGGTGTTCTGGGTGGGCTACCTGTGGTGTAGGAGAGGTAACGTGAGATCGGCCCAGTCCTCATGCTTGCTCTCACGGTTTATGGCAGCACAGGAAGCACAGGTTGTTTTAGACCCGAAATCTCATGTCATGCACCTGACTTCAAGGAAGCCGACAATTAAGCCATGTGTTGTGAAAGGGCAAGGGGTTACCAGGAATCTTTGTAATATTCTCTGCGTGGTTTTGCGTTACCCGTTGTGTGGATTCTACAGCAGTTAGTTTTACCCGCGCAGATAAGAGAGGTCGTCACTTTCATCACCTTGCTTTATCTGGGAATTTTGTGTCTTCTAAGATAAGGCCCATGGGAATTGAACGCTTGCTACGAAGGATTCTGTCAGCGGGTGCAGCAAAAAAGCACTGCGATTGAATTTTTACTCTGTTGTTTTCTTTCTCTCCTGTCGTTATTTCTTCATTCTAGAGGCTCTGTTTCCATTTGAAGGCCTTCGCCATTCTCGTACCCAGAGCGCGAGATTTGATACAACAGGGGCACCCAACGAGACAATACCGTAAAACAGCTCAGAATACCTTTATAGCAATTGCTGAGCATACAAATGACTGTAAACTGGGTATTTTTAATCCCTACAAATTTTAGATCTGTTCGGATTTCATAGCTGAAAGTTTGGGTTGCGAAAATTTAGGGATTGAAATCAAGTCTTCCGAAAATGCCAGGGGAAAAACTCTATCCGAAAATTTTAGGGGACCTTTTTAACGGAAAAAATCCCCCCAAAATAGTAAAATTTCACCTTTTTGTGCAATTCGAAAAATCCAGGGGATCTTAGATTCTATATACGAAAGTTTAAAGCTTGACATTCTGAAGCGAAAGTTTCAGCTTTCATTGCACCATCTCCGAACAGATATTTTACCGAAAATAATCGTTGGGTGCCCCTGATACAAAACCGTTGAGAGAAAGATATTTCTGCGCATGCTCCAACGCTTAAAGTCAGCCAATCACAAAAGGTCCTCAAATGGCTGTCACCAGAGCCTCCCCTGACAAGGTGACGAGCCGGGGCCGGGAGCTCTGGGCTCGAGGGCTGTCGCTGATCTTTGGTGCAGAAAGCTCTTTCCTCAACGGCTCTGTATGAAATCTCGCACATGCGTCGTCAATGGCTGTCACCAGAGCCTCCCTCTCGAGGTAACAAGCCGGGGAGCTCTGGGCACGAGAATGTGTCTGGCTAAAGAGAAAGGCTAAAGAACGCTAAAATTCGTTTGGAAGTCTTCTTAGTAAAGGACGTATGCTTTCAACTCAATTTCTTCTACTTATGGCTTATCAAATAAGGGCTTATCATTTTACAGAAGGACCTCATGAGACGATAGTATATCACGATTTTTGTGAATTTTTAATCCACTCCATGACTTTTGGTGCATTTTTTATCGCTATGTCATAGTTACACCTCCTGGGAAAACTAATTCACCAGGTGCTCAGTCCTTATCTCTAATCATTAGTGGTTCACTTAGCGAGGTGTCAAGCGAAAAGCTGATATTACAGCAAACCCATGTTCCGGTCACTTGCTCCCGGGTTGCGCCCATTTTAGACCTCTAATGGCCAACGAAGGCTGACTCCAACATGCAGAGCTGTGAGCTGTTTGTTCTTGGATTTCTTGTTCTTGTTTTCCAACAAGTTGCGAGCCAAGAAGGTAAGATGTTGCATATACGGCGCGAGACTATTTTCGTTCGCTATCGGTTCGTTCGGGGACCAAACGCTACTAGAGGATCTAAGTTCTATGCTTTTTGTTCAAAACGTTTTTAATTCTATAATCATGCGTTCCCTCGAAGGGAAATACAGCAGCTTGGGTACCATTTCCTGATGGAAAGGTCTTTTTTAACGACAGGAGAAAACTTCAGGTATGTGTTTTGAATGATAACGTACACGGCGTAGGAGACCTATATAGGTAGCCCTTTTGCTTGAACAGACAATGTGACTATGTCCAACTTTGTGATTTTTCAACTACTTTGATGAGGTTGCCATCTCTATAAAAACAGCACGATAAAAGAGTTTCTAAACTCTTTAAATTTGCAAAGGGTCAACGAAAGGGATAGCAAATCATCTCCTCAAATTTTAAGATGCACGCAATACTTGGCCGTTGCTCGGAATGGTCATTACAGATTTACAGACGCAATATTCCGAAAGAGGATGCTCGCTTGCTCGTTATAGTAAAAATAGGTGATGCTCGGATTTGTGTGTTGAGCGATCGTATGCAGCACTTGTGAAGGATGCAGCACTTTGGCTTAATTTTTGCGCAGATTGAAGTTTTAAAAGGCAATATGAAGACTACTACTGTTAAAAATGTTGCAGATGTCTTACTACCGCCACCGTTTTTGTTGTGTGCTCGCAAAATAGCTCAGATGAACTCGATGCTCACGGAATGTTTTCAGGAAATGCTTGGTGCTCGGAGCTCTCCGAAAAACAAAGTGCTGGCTCCAATGCCACCAATTAAATGCCCACATGTTCGTTTGACCGTTTGCATGCTATCCAACGAAGACAACAAACTTGCTATGCCGATGATTGTTGACGAGGGATTGCGGTGGCGTCGATGTGTTCTATTTTGCAAGATCAAATAGAAACGCGTAGAAATGATGAAATGCAATGAAGTTCCCCAAAGATTTTTCTCCACATTTTCGGGTTAAATTTGACTTTCTTTCTTTGGCACGAGCTTCATACCCAAGCCGGCAAAACAACTTCGGATATCGATGACAGATCAGTGGCGAGTTGAACAGATGGTCCCATTGGACGCGCATTATTTTCCGTAAACGGTGATGTATTCGATTGCTAATGGACCATATCAGTTGTTTTTTCACGATTCATCGGGAGTTATTTATATGATACTTGTTTTGAAATACAGTATCTAGAGATATAAAGAATCTTACAGGTTGAAACAAACGATACGGTAAATACTGCTCTAGACTGCTTGCAGCCCCTTATCTTCGGCGAAGAACGTCCGTAAGAAGGGGCTGCAAGCAGGTCTAATAGTGCTCGTCCAACGAGAGCCTATCTGCCTCTAAAACCAATCTCCTATGACGACTTAGTAGAAACCCACTCGCACACTATCATGAATCCTGCAATCTGATTGGCTCCGCTACTCACTATATACATCACGTAATAGATAGTGAGTAGCGAAAACGCTAGGGCAAAACTTTGAAAGTAAATATGTTTTAGCAACAGCTCGAAGGTAGTATGCTAGTGAAGGTAGTATGCTATTCTATCAGTCAAATAGTCAACTCGGCGCTACGCGCCTCGTTAGAGCGGTTTTCATCGAACTGTGAAACAAAAATATTAGTCAGTGTTTAATAATGTCTACTAGTCATAATTAAAAAGGAGAATACAAGAAACATTACTTTCATAGTGTATAGCAGTGCGTATTTTGTTAGTATCTATTTCACAGTCGGATGAAAACCACTCGTTTGGGTAAACATTTTTAGTCTTTTTAGCTTTCACGCAGGCTGCTGGCGGTGGCATAATATATCTCGCATACTGTTGTTTGCTCGACGCACTTTAGGAGTGGGGCAATCGTCTATAGATATTTTTTCATTCCATTTTTGGCACTCAAAGGTCTCCATAATCGCTTATTACTTTAAACAGAGTCTTGAGACTGCCAGATGACGCCAACGTGACACGGACCGGCAGATTTCATCCAGTCTAGCCATATGCATAGAAATAGAAGAGTCTATTTTAACCTTGGTACTTTGGGCGTGAGAATGTTGGGTTCTCGCATGCACTGCGATGGCGGCGGTGATGTCAGCCATCTTTGAGAGAGGACATCTAAAAATAGATTCATCTACTTCTGTGCGTCGGACGCCCATGCCAATAGGTGATGGAGACTCCTGTTGATGGGCTCCCTGTGCGTCGGACGCCCGCCAATAGGTGATGGAGACTCCTGTTGATGGGCTCCCTGTGCTTCGGACGCCCACCAATAGGTGATGGAGGCTCCTGTTGATGGGCTCCCTGTGCTTCGGACGCGCACCAATAGCTGATGGAGACTCCTGTTGATGGGCTCCTGACGGAAACTCAACCTCTGGCCGGCTACGCTACTGTTTTGGTCTACCCGTCCAGTGGCGTAGCCAGGACCACTTGCAAGTGTAGGCAAAATATCGAAGCGAAGGGAGGAGTAATTCAATAGTCGAGATTCGAAGAGATGGCTTAAAGGAATGGACACTGAGCATGAACGAATTTCCAACCTTTAATGGACATGTTACCATCTGTACATAATGATAATACAGGGCTTGTGCCAAAATAAAACAAACATAAAGCTTTTCACTAACAAGCAAGATAGATGTACAATGAAATACTCGTTCGTGAATACCGAATTGTCTAGGAGAGAGCCATACACCTCGTCTTCATTTCCATGAATTTGGATCTCTTACTTTATTACTTTTTTCCCTTTCGTTAGGTGGAGATAACATTATATTTGGCAAAAACAAATTGTGTAGGCAAACGCCTTTTTGCCTTGAGGTAGCTACGCCTCTGCCGTCTACAGTAGAATGCTATGAAAATAGCTCGAAAGCTAACTGGCGCGGATGCGTATCTTTTCGCAAACGGAGGTTTCATAAAGCGGATTTCACGCAAAGTAACGCCAATCAGAAAACGAGACTCATTCAACAACCAACCAATAGGAGGCAAAGTACTTACGACTTGTGTTTAGGTACTTAGAAAATGATACAATATTCCCATGTTAAGCTTTCACTAATACCGGGAGGGAGGTCAGGATTTTTATAGTCTGGGGAGGTAGGACGGAGTTTTCAAGGTCCTGACTGCAGACACGGTGACAAGTGAGTTGGTAGAAACTACTGCAGTTTAGCCGTGACCCGCGAAAACACTGAAGAATGCAGGACTAAACGCATTCTTCAGTTGTTTTGGTTTCTGTTTGTAACCTGATTGGCTTGGAGAGCGATACTCAGCCAATCAAAACGCGAGGAAACGGAAGAAGTAAATCTGAGTTACTTTCGACACTCCATTGAAATATGCTCGATAGGTCGTACCATCCTGTATAAACCCATAGAACTCCAGGGGCCGGTTCCTAGAAGGTCAGTTAAGAGTTATCTGTAGATAAACGCTTATCCAACGGATAAATCCTGAACAAATCCTATACAACAGATAACATTTATCCACGGATAACTTTATCCAACCTTTCAGGAACCGGCCCCAGTTTGATATGGTACCCTCGTAACTTAAGGAATACTCGTGTCGTCGAATCATATCGCATCGTAGAATCAATACCAATCAGTAGATGATCAACACATTTTTAATCTTCGCACGGCAACTGGGGTGTGAAAATGTCTGTGCGTGGTGATGCGCAGACTGCACAGCGGAGTAGGTAGTCTGCGTAGATCCAAAGCGGAGTGAATATCATCTCGCGAATCATTCTCGTTCCCAGAGCTCCCCGCTTTTCACCTCGTGGGGGAGGCTTTCTGGTGGCGGTCATTTTAGGGCCTTCGCTGACTGGCTGATTTTGAAGGTTGGGGCGTGCGAAGAAAGTTCTTTCTTTCAGCGGCTTTCTATCAAATCTGGAACATGCGTCAATGGCTGTCACTAGATCCTCCCCCGCGAGGTGACGAGCTGGGGAACTGTGGGTACGAGAATGCTCGCGAACAAACCCTTAAACACACAACGCGCTATTTCCATAAGTCACCACTACCTACTAAGTATACAACATGCATACGTGCACAGTTCCAAACCGAAATGAAAGCGCATTTTAATTCAATGCATTCTTTTGAGAATCACTAGCCCTTTGTACTATTCCATAGAACTTCTCTGCGCCAAAGCCGCCGATCTTGGAATAATCCTCGACTCCTCCCTCGACATCGACAATCAATGGCAGAATGTGTTGGCGTTCAGTAACGCAATGGTCGACGCCTTCAACATCGGTCCCACCAAGACAAGGGTTGGAATAATAACCTTCAGTGACAAACCTCAGTTGGTGCTCGGCTTTAATACGCTGCGAGGGGAGAATGTGACGGCGCAGAATATCAAGGCTCGAATCGCTACTATGAAGCATTTGAGGAATGCAGAAAGGTTTATTGACAAAGCGCTGGAGTTTGCCAACAAGGAGTTGTTTGAGTATGGTAAAGGGATGAGGGATGACATTAATGTCCTCAGAGTAAGTCCCGCAACCCAAATTTCAGTACAGTAATATAGGTTAGTGCAATGTAATTACTTTTTGTTAGTGCATGTTATATATCTAGAGGAAAGAGGAAATGACTGCAGTGCAGTGAGCAAATAAACACAGCGTACCTAGCCAATCATAAACGCCGAAAAATAAGTTGCTGCTGAATGGTTTTCCTTCAGCCAATCAGAAGCCAAGTTAAACCACTGTCACTCATTGAACACGTGACTGGTCTCCTTGTAAGCCAAGCCAAGTACATTCACTATCACGCGGTGAACACGTGATCACTAAATACACAGTTGCGTTTCGTTCAAAACTTGATTTGGTTGACAGAAACGAGCGACCAATGAGAATGCAAAGTAAACACAAATACAAATAATCTTCAAAACTCGTCTGATACCTGCTCTATCGAGGCCGCAAGGCTAAAAAGACGCAAAATGTTGCAAAATAAAGAAATCATGAGCTGTAAATTATAACGTTTTCAAGAGAGTGTGAAAAAGAACAATCTTTGTATCCGTTTAACGTTTTTCCGAATTTTTCGATCTTTTGATTCCCAGGCTCTACTTTTCAAGAGAGTCCTTGAACGCCCTTCTCTATAAATGCATTATTGTTTTTTATTATCTCCAGATAATGGTAGTGATGATTGGAGGCAAACAGACGCGTAATGGTCTCGAGACAAATCTCCGCCAGGCTTCTCGCTCGCTCAGACTTAAAAGGGTGGACATCTTTGCGATAGGAGTGCCTCAGTTGGCCGAGGTTGATGACGAGGAGCTTGCGCAGATTGCTAACAAGCCAGAAAATATCATGAACGCTAAATCATTCAGCGAGTCGATCAACTTGGCAGAGGAGGTGGCGAAACTGGCGTGTGGTGAGTGTCATGACAAACAAACAAACAAACAAACAAACAAACAAACAAACAAACAAACAAACAAAAGAACCAGGCAAACAAATAGAGTAAACAAACAAATAAAGTAAATAAATGAACAAATAAACAAACAAATAATTAAATAAGCAAATAAACACACTGGCACGCAGACAAACAAACAAACAAACAAACTGAAGAAACCAACGAACAAGAAACTAAAAAACATAACGAACAAGCAAGCAAACAGACAAGACAACAACAACAACAAAACAATGACAACAACAGCAAAGATCTGAGAAACGATTTTCATTGGCGCGTTCAAGTCACTAAGGCTATTCCACTTTTTTTTGCAGGAATAAAAATACTGGAGGTGAGAAAATCGCTTACTTTCTATTTATTTCTCCAAAGTATTCAAAATATGGTTCAACAAAAGTAAAAATACTGGTATAGCTCTATTTTATGGTATTGAAGGTGCACGATTCTACTGATCCCTTTGGTAAAGAGATTCTACTCAGAAAAATCCGTTTACCATTGGGCAAGAATGGAATCATAAATGATATGTGAAGCTTTTAATGTGTGCTTTATTATTGTACATCAATTTGACTATGCTTGATTATTCCATGCTTGATTACCCAGCCGCGCTATATACTTGCTGGTCACTAAAGCCTGGTTCATACTAACGACATTAAACAACATTAATCATAAGCACGGAGTTACGCGAGCAAAATTCTTTTCCCACATTTTTGCCGTGTGACATGCAGTTAGTCGCTAATATGAGCCAGTCCACTGTGTGTGTGCGTGTGAGGGGGAGGGGGGGGGGGGGGGGGGGGGGGGGGGGGGTGGAAGAGATGGGGAAGGGTGTAACAAAGAAGGAAGCTGGGCCGCCAGGCACAAATTATTTGTGTTGTATGTTCACTTCTATCTGTCTTATATTTGTCTTCCTACTGGACACTTAGTGTGACGGGCACTCAAACTGCTGTAAGTGAAATGGGTAAGCAAGTATTTGTTTAAACGTGCGCTATTTCATTTGCGAACGAAGTGACTGTTGCTTTGGTTTAATGAAGTAAAACTATAATAGGACTCAGCGAGCACTGTAAAATGACTGACATGAATGGTCCAGTTGAGCCTTGATAGATAATAGATTTCAGAGGCAAGGCAATTACTCAGCATGCTGCCCAAAGCTGCCGGAAACAAAGCAAGGAACGGAGGTAAATAATCAATAACATAGGAACAATTTATAAATTGTTAATGATTCTGATGGTATTATTAATTAGAAATCACATGGTTTAGAAGCCTCGTCAGGTAACCACAGCTATCCCGCACGCAGCTCGGCCCTTCCTCCCAAATGCATTTAGCAAAAACGACAAAAGCTCTTTGAACGCGTGGTGGTATGGTGGTATGTGCTCTCCCAAGCCAGCAAAAATATCTGTGTTGTCATCAACATCTTTATTGATACACAGTCATAACACGAAAAAATAAAATCCGTATCTCCTGTGTTATGGACACTTTTAGCGTTTTATTTTAGTATCTACGAACAATGGACGTTATTTAGATTTAATTTGTTAATACATAATTTGTTAATGATTACTCAATTGTTTACTCTATGTTGTTGTAATACGAGAGCTACATAGAAAGCACGAGTCTTTAGTCAGTAGTGAAGAACCAGATTACGGAGTTCAGAAGTCTTATTGTGTTTCAAGTCGCGACCGCCGGGTGTATTAGTAATTGATTCTTTATTGATTGTACTTAGGATTTTATAAGCCCATTTAGTCGCATATTTTGATGTATTTTAGCATCGTGCTTTTATAATCCGTATGGTTTCAAAGTTATGTTCGGAATGTTAAGACTGTAGCTAGAATGTAGTCCTTATACTGTTAATTTCATGATCTATTTCAGAATTTATAATCGAGTTGTATTAAAAGGAAAAACCTGATTCCGGTTGCCATTCTCCTTTCGAGCGTCCACATCATCCTGAAGCGGCCATGTAATGTTCTGTTTATTATATAAACATCAGTGAAATACCAAATTCTAATTTTGAGTAAAACCTAAAAATCGAGCATGGAGCAAAGGCAATATTTCACATGTGAAATAACATGTTATTTTCACGTTAAAGATATCATGTTTTCGCGCGGGAGATCACTCCGGATTTCATTAATAAAACCTTTTCAGACGCGATATTCTGGACCCTTCCCCTCGCGACGGACCCCTCCCCTTGCGCTTATTCGCGAGAATAATTTACGTACGATAATTTTCCCGAGCCACTAGAACTTGAAGAATTGATTCTGGTCACTTCATAAGGTATCTCAATCTAACTCATGTAAGGTGATCAGCTTATACCATCGCAAAACTGTAAGTACCGTTGATCAGTTGACTAAAAAACCATGTCTCCTGGCAAAGCATCAAGTTGCACGGTGTGTTCGTAAACAATAGCCCTTTTATGGACTTTTGTCAATACCGATAAGATCGCGATACGATCCGTATACCGGGGTATTAGTAATTAGTCTACAGTCGCATCCGCTGGACACTAGCTCGACAGAAAATGGAGGAAAGGTGATTTAGCTGGTTCTGTGTGACTTAAACGTTTATCGCAGAGCGCGCTCTTGCGGCAGTGAGGTTTCCTGTTAGATCTTTTATGCCGCAGAAACAAGCCGTGAGCTAGAAGCCCCTCCTTCACAACATGCTGAATGTACTTGCTCTTCTCTTGACTGGCATTCTAACACTGCTGACGAGCAACAACGTGGCAAATGGACAAGGTAAGAACATTTAACTTTGCTCGATACATTCGAGGGATCCAAGCATGGTTCTACCAAAAAATAACAGCACATACTGGCGTCCAGCAATGCTAACTGTGCAAGCAACTCTTGTAGGTTTCCATTTATTCATGGCATTGGGAACCCAAGAAACCATTTTGTGGCAATTGAAGAGATTGAAAACCAAACAAAACTTTCCAAATGGCTTTCCTAGGCTGGGAAGAACAAATGAGCGTACTAGTACTGTAGTATGCCAGGGTTAATACTAAACCGCCAAATGCAGTCCGTGAATGGCAGATCACTTGGTAAAACAACACCATCAATCCCTCTCGCCGATCCCTCTCACTACGAACTGTATTTGAGATTTTCTTGAGGTTTCGAGTGCCCTACGGTTTAGCCGGACTTTTGACCATTTCCGGCCTCAATATGTAACCTCGTTTCAAACATAGGAGAGCCAATTGAATTTCTGATACAGGCATACAGCGATGCAAAACCTGTCGAAACATACAGCGTCTTACAATTGAATTCGCATGATGAAGTGTTTCTTACGAACACAAATCAAATGCAGCTAAAAATTATGTCAGTTGAAGTCGGCGCCATTGTGCTAGCATCACGTCAAAATCTGAAGTACGTAAGTGAGATCTGGCCAACTAAAAAGATTGATAAGTTTAATTAAGCTGAATCTTTGTTAATTAATTTTAGAGAGAAGATAGGAAAATCTATAGTACTTTTATCTATCTCAAGAGTCTTACCCAGTCTCGTTGAAACAGACTTAATAACATATTCAAAACAGCGGCTTATACTCAATAAAACATTTTGAACATTCCCCAAGATACTCTCTGGCATCTGTTTAACTTATGAGACTGTAGTTCCTAAACAGAACACGAGGAGAACAGACATCCAGACGTGAATAATATTGTCTTAAGATGAACGAGATTGTTTCTCTTGTCAGTATATTGTCATTGAGTGCACTATGGAGGAGAAGTTTATCGAAGAGTATATATTTAGCTTGGCTAAGTTTACGTCCTCAAAATCATGGTCGATAATGTAGATCACGGAGCTCCGCCTTTTAGGCGCCGCCCAATTTATATATTTCGGCTGTTGATATAGTTGCCTTGACAACGATCTTGCGCAAATATCAGTAAAAAAAAACATTTCGTCAGTGTTTTGTATGCGAAATGAACCGCGGAGTCGGAGCTAGTTTAGCGCAAGTCAATCGATGAAGAGGATCTCTCCATTGCGCACTAAAATATTTTTTTATACCAACCGTCTTTTCCTTCTTCAGTGTGCACGAAGCCCTCCGATGTCGCTCTGCTGATAGACGCTTCAGGTAGTATCGGCAGGAAGAGATGGAAGCAAGTCGTCGCTTTCACAGAAGCTGTGGTCGACTCATTCAACGTTTCAGAAAAAGGCTCGCACGTTGGGATTATCTTATACAGTTCGAAAACCTCCCTTCTAGTCGCGTTTAACACATTACAGGGCGCGGAGCTGACGGCGGAGAACATTAATGCCAAGATGCGAGGGGTAGACTATAACAAGGACTGGAAAGGGAAAACGTACATTGACCGAGCACTGAAGCTTGCTAACGAGAAGCTCTTTACGCCTGAAGGTGGCATGAGAGACAGCAAGGATATTCTCAAGGTACATTAGTATCAAGAAGTAGGGTAGTGCAACTCCCTGGCATCCTTCCTCTACGTTTTAAAGTTTCTCTTGAATAGACCTCTTTGGCTTGGGCGTAATGTTTTCCCATTTCAGATCACTTGGATTCATTTGAATAATCTTTCTTTGTTTGGAACGCTTCCATATTCATATATCCATCGGTGCGTAGCAGAAGAAGAAGGAAACAATACTCATGGGAATGTCATGTGATCTGAAATGGGTAAACATTACGCCCAAGCTGAGGAGGTCTATTCGACTTGTTTGTTTTAACGTATCTAGGGCACGTTACCATGGCTAATACTGAAACTGAACATGTTCAGACTAAACATGTTAAAGGGAGGCTGTCACGCAACTGTGCAGCTGTTCTGTGCATCAAAGAAAGAAGTATCGTCCCGTAACGATGGCCAGCGAATGCTGGAAACCACTAAAACAATCCGTTTTAATCTCGCTATTTCTCGATCCATCCGACCAAATGTTTACGTTTACATATTATTTAATAGTTTTCTGATAGGATGGTCTAAATAGTTTTGCTCAGTGATCGTCCCTGAGCATGCGCGTATCGTGACAGCCTCCCTTAAAACATTTAATTCGTCCATTAGCACCTCTTGCGAAACATCACAATGTGGTTTCTTTCTTTCTGCAACATTGTTCATGTGTCTGGTATTGTTTTGCGCAAAAAAAAACCACGCGAAATATGGTTAGCAACATGGTTAGCTAATAAAGGACTGACAGAAGCGACAGAAGGACACCTTTGCTCTAACGTAACCTTATGGAAGCAGTGTGTAGAGAGTGTAGAGCGGATCTGCTCGGGTTATCGTGAGTGAGTTTTAAGGTGTCTCGCTGGGCTCCGAGCGTTTTTCTCCGGCATTCCTCCCTCCGTGGTAAAATACCGTTCCGACATTCACTGTGTTCCCGTGAACGATTTGCGAGTGGCTGTAATGCGCCTTCACGTTCAGTCACGTTGCTCAGGTGCACTGTACATTAGACTTGGGTATGCGGGAGAGGTTATGAGTGACCTCCAGACTTGTGTATTCATTAGAGCGCGAGGCATCATTGTATAAGATTTGTCTAAATTTCTGCAGGCGGCGATTATATTTACCGACGGCAAGCAGACCAAGGACGAAGACCCTTTCACCCCCTTGGGTAAAGCTGCTCAGCCTTTGAAAGACAAAGGTGTCCAGGTATATGGGTTAGGAGTGGGAAGTAAGCAAAATATTGACGTGGCCGAGATGCAAGAGATGGCTAGTAAACCTGAGTACGTTCTTACGGCCAGGACGTTCGCAGAGCTCACCAAACTGGCGCAACAGATCACACAAGTGTCTTGTGGTGAGCAAACTGAACATAATTATTGACATTTTTTCTACTGCAAACTCATATAACGTTTTTGGCCAGCTGCAAACGGCTGCAGACAATAAGCAATTATTGGATGAGGTTGAGAGATAACACACACAAACCTTGACAATTATCGATATCTTGCGAAAACCAAATCCAATAATTGTTTTATTATTTATTGTCTGACACAAATGTCATCGAGATTTTCGTCGCAAAACAAGCAGCCATGGTGAAAAGTTCAAAATACAAAACAAGAATTACCACGCATTTATGATTTCACACAAAACACAACTGAAATTTCTCGGGCTCTGGCCAAGAACCTGTACAGACAACTGTTTCCGCTGATAAAACAAAGTGCTGGCTCTGGACAACAACCTGTATAACATACAACTGTTTCCGCTGAAAATAGCGCAGGCAGGCAGTGGAAAACAAAGACTCACTACTGACATTTTTCTGAAGTGTCAGATAATAAAACAATTATTGGATTCGGGTTTTCGCATGACATCGATAATTGCCAACTCGGTTTGTGTTATACAACACAACCCTCGGCCTTGACAATTATCGATGTCATGCTCACACCCTAATCCAACAATTGCTTATGGTCATACTCAGACTCATAGAGCGGGTTTTCATATGACTGTAGTGAAACCAATCGCAAAGTAATTACACGAATTCTGAATAAAACCTATAGGAGTATAAATTACAAAGTAATTGCGCGATTGCTCACGACAGTCATCTGAAATCCGCTCTATTATAAAGCGAGATAGGAAGAATTACACTAGACGTACATTTAATACGTGTGTCTCTTTTTCTTTTCTTAGCTATTGAATACAGACATGTAAGTATTTCTTCATTGCAACTTTGTACATTTATCTCGTGCGCAGTTTGACTCCATTCATTGGTTCCTGCTTTATGGGCTACTTGCCGAAGAATGACCTGACCAAAAGCGTTTATCAAGTCCCTTTTGCACACCCCGCTACCACGTTTATCCCTCCTCTCCCCTCCCCAGTCCTAAATTTGGTATGGAAGGTGAGGTCACATATTTTACAGCGCAAAATGTTATTTTACTTGACGCTTGGAATAGCAGAAGACACATCTGCAATTCCAAAATAATAGAGCTACAGTTAAAGACGATCAAGTGTAAGCTAAGAATTTATACTTGACATGAAGTAGGGCTATCGCGGAAAGCACAGATTAAGGATTAATTAGATAAATCTGGGCTTTAGAGCTGTGAGGCGGTCTGGTCAGTCTGGCTCGATTGACCCGCGGGCGAGGTCCCTTTTCATTGCACAATCTCGTGAACATTAATAAAATGGGGCTTTTATGAATGAGTGTCTATAGCTGATTCAATGTCTCACTTCAACATACAGCCCCTCAGCCAAGCTATTAATGTGGTAAGTGGTATGATCCAGTATGTATAGTGAAACTAATGCAACAAAGAGCATGGAACTAGACACGCGTCTACAGGTAGTAGACGCGTTACGCTGAAGCAGGCATTGACGAAAACGACACCTATCTTGATATGCCATAAGAAACCCTGGGGACAGGGCTGAACAACGCCAACGATATTAAAATTACTGCACCGGTTGCATATGAATGAATGCTTTTTGGACGGGTCCAGTGAACATGTTGTAGAATCAACATGGTCCCGGTTATGACGGGGCATTTGTTACAGCCGCCTGTTCAACCGGGCTGTAGATCTATACAACACCCAAGGGCAACATTGACGGGAAAAATACTCTTTTTTCACAACTACGTTTATAAGAACACAGGCACTTGAATTCAACGTTTGTCTCACCAGGATGGCGAAAAGGCCGGGTGTTAAATTCACCGATCCCTCGATCATTCATTGCTCTACCACCCTAGTTACTATTGCTACGTCGGACAAGCCAAAATGCTTGACATGGAGGATAGAAAGGGACATTACATTTTCTTTAGTAGCCCCTACCCCCTCGGAAATACCTACGGAAGAGCCTTTTATTCGGTTTGACCCCCTTGGAAAAGGCCATTTTGCTTTACCCCCTCTGAAAAAATCTTCTGTCTCTTCTATGTCTAATTAATTTGAGACGGAGAGCGAAACAGGTATTTCGCAAGATGAAAAACTACCAGATAAAGAACTTTTCAATTGAGTTCATCAAAACGTCAATCCTTTATATCCCAAAAGCCTCGAAAATTCAATAAAACAAGAGGTCAAAACTGCCGACTACGGTTTGCTTTGTATCCAAGATTAACCGCTTTGTTTAGTTTGAGCATATTCAAATGAATAGCAGTTAACTCAATAATACAAGTGATCTAAACACTGTCTTTGTCTTTTGCGGCACTCTTTAATGAAAATGACTTAATTGGTAACTGATTGTTTGGCGCTTTTGCCACGCTGGTTGGAAGCACCGCAAATGCTAGGAGACATTATATTTATGACAGATAATTGTTCGCCTCTATCAAGCACAGCGAACCTTTGACTTTGTGATTGCCAGAAATATCAAACACGTCTGATATCTAAACTTTCACTGGTGGCATTGGGATGGTAATTTACTGTTTCAATTATGTCCGAAAAGCGGCACAGAAGACTTCAACTGCAAAACCAGATAGAAGAAAAGCATTTACAACTACAAATCAAAGCTTTCGCGAGAGAACAAACTTACATCGACAGAGAGCTGCAGCGAATTGTACAAGCCAAGCAAAGTTTATTAGCAAGTATTGAACAGTTTAATATTGCATCTGACTCGGAGAGGCATTCTAGTAATCGAGTCAGCCACCTGAAAAGGGATAGCAACGCCGGTAAACAATTCCGACCGGAAAACTTCGGCCTACGGCGAACGGTCAGTGCTCCTTGGGGGCAAATAAACGTTACAAGAAAAAATTCTTACGAAGATGACGCTGGCCATGGGACAAGCAAGAAAGGTTTTGTTACATTGCCAGCTCGCCTAAGTAGAACTTCACAGAAAATTAAAAATCACGAATCTGGTGAAAAAAGTGCTAGTGATCTCGAAACTTTGTCCGGCGATTCCACTTCGAGTGTATGTACGATACCCAAAATGAGACCAAAGTGAGGTTTTGTATCCCTAGTCAATTAGAGGCTTGTAGTAAGGAACTTAAAATGGACGTAAAATCAGCGCAAAGGTTCCGAGGAAGTCCGCATGTCAGTGAAAGGAAGTCGGAGTTGTCGGATAACAAAAAAGAAAAAGTAGCGGCCGCGACTAATTGTAACGCCCGAGCTCAATCGTCGTTTGCTCTGGATATTGGTCGCTACAAAAGCAATATGGACACCATTCAGGAGATTAAGGCAAAAAGTAAATTTCAACAGATAGGGTCCGCTGTGCTGGCAACTGCGATCCTGAATGCCGCTGCAAGGAAGACTCGAGCTAGGAGGTGTTGGGCGGAAGAGGGACAACGCACATGTCGGGAGCCGGACTCAGTTTCAAATTTGCAAGAGTGCGCGTCAGACTCGAAAGCTAGTACAGGACAATCCCTTACACATCATACACGACCTAAAGACAGATTACTAAAACGAACAAGCACCGTAACAGCGCTGCAGACAAAGAAACTTCTTAACAGACGGAAATCAGTTAATTGAGGTTTTTCGCAATATGGAAAGTTTTTGGTTGTCGTTCGACCTCTAATTTTGTTCCAACTCTTCATAACATACTTTATAACCTTAGAGTACATACGTTTCTTTATGAAAATCTGGATCGTACGGAATTTTCTTGAACGAAGAAACGTATGTAAAACTAGTAAAACTGGATTTTTTGTACCAAAACCCAGACAATGACCACCTGGTCTGACAATCCAGACAATCGGCCAATAGCAGTAGGGCCTATCGCTCTTGGATTTCTTTCCAAAGGAATGACCAGGCCACGAATCCGTAAAATCCTAACAACTCTTAAACGAATACCGGGGCCCTCTCTTATTTTACTTATGATGAAGAGTTCAGACAGAGTTTGATAACACGTGCTAAGTTCTATTTTAGAGTGGTTTCCAACATCTCGCGAAACACGCTTTAGCATATTAGACTTTTATTACGCTCTAACGCCATTGTTTTCTTTTGTATTGTATGGGCTAGTACTCTTTGAATATTACACTTTGTTTCACGGGATTATGGAAACCACTCTTTCCAATAATTTGCTTCCGCCATCTAGTCTCCCCTTCCCTCAAAGAAACTGACTATTCGGCAGAAACATTTTATTTTGCGTCTCATAGGAGAGATGTCAAATTTTCTAAGAATATTCATACAAAACTATAAAGTATAAACAATTCTGTACAATGCGATTTGGTAATAGATTTTCTGTTCGACAACTTACATTTATCAGCTGACGGCTGTTACACATATTCCTGTTAAATTGTTTAACGCACTTTATCTACATCAAATAAAGTTGCTCCATAAGCATTATATATATTTATCTGCTAGTTTGTTTAACGCACTTAATCTCATAATTCCTATATATATATCATACAAAGGGGTGCGCCATATAGCAATCGTGCCAAAATACCACCATGCATTTTATGAAATGTAGTAAAATAACAGTCCTTACGTTTTTATAGTTTATTGATCATTATCATAGATAAATTCATTGTCCGATGAGTAAATTCCACGGTCACATTTCACGCGAGACACAATATCGCACTTGAGTCGCAAAGCGACGAGTTTGATATCGTGAAACGAGCTGGAGTGTTTTATCGGTCACTAGCACTAGTTCCGAACCCGGGTTCATGGCAAGAGTTCATCCATACTTACTTACTTACTTTTTATCCTGCCTTGTACACCCCTATGCGCTTTGAAGTGTCGATTAAATAGACACTTCATTTGGGGTACTGTGTCTATAACTACGATACAGTTAAAACCCCCTAACAGGTTCTTAAAATCCAGGTTCTTATATGCGAGTTTTTACTGTATACCCATTTATTAAACATATTAAGTGTCTTTATCGTAGTTATAAACACGGCACGCGACAAATATAGGGAACTTTTAGAACAAGTGTTAACGTGGAAGTCACTCGCCAGGCGATGAATCTTATTCTTGATTCCCATAGCCATAAAATAATTCAAAAGAAAGCCACAAAAAGTGCACAAATCGGGTTGCCTGTGCTTTGTTGAATTCAGCTTCAAGAACATTGAATTTCTTCAGATCCTATTTCTATCGTCAACCGTTTATTGTAAAAGTTACACTTAAAGAGCACGTGTCAGCCACTCTTTTGGTACGAATAACGTGTAGATATCTATAAATCAACATCTAAAAACAAAGTTTCAGATTTGATTTGCCAAATTCAATTGACAAAATTGCTCTATATTCTCTAAATCAGCCGATGGAAATGGATGCTTTCACCGACTTGTTATGTTGCTATGCTGTCAAAATGGCGGCTGACACAGCCTCTTTAATCCTTTATGATCGGCGTCTCAGTGGCCTAGAGGAGCCCTGGTCTTCAGGTTCTTTTCAACCAGAAATACATTGGTCTACATACAATGACCAAAACAAACAGTTGACAAAATAAAATCGCCCTCTAAGCCTCTGTTTGATTATCGTTTTCATTGTCCTCGTTTAGCTTCAGAACTGGGACTGTGGAATCATAGAGCGGACTTGAGAATCCACTAACATCATCACCAAACATGAACGGAACAGCTCTAGGGTACTCGTACACAGGTTTGTTTTCGTCCTCTCCGACACAACGCGGAGATTCATATATGTGGTTTTCCGTGCCCTCCCCTTCAAGAGTAGACCTCGGGGATTCGTAGATATGGTTAAGCGTGGATGAGGTGAGTTCCTCTTTGTTTTGGGGACATCCATTCATTGCGGAAGAAGCACACTGCTCGGAGGTCGAGGTCCTGTTAGTATGCCCGGGTTCGCCACCAGTTCCGCGTAGATGGTCGTACGCAGGATTCTCGAAAGCGATCGCACTACTCATCTCCATATCGTACAAATTCAAGTCACTGTGTGGCGTGACCACTACCCTAGGACCATTGCTATAGCGTGGCTTGTCACGCCTTTTACACAGGTATACCACACACACTAAGAGCATTACAAGCACAATAAATCCGCCGACACCAGGCGCGATGAAATTCAACGCAATCTTCTTCATGTCTGTGCTTGCTTTTGCTTCTCGGGGTTTCTGATAGCCTGAAAAAGAAAGCCACTTTTTGAAGCTACATTCGACGAGGGGATTTGGAATTTAGTGAAGCGCGTGCTGTTTTCAGAGATAATCATTGATGGCATGGCGTGACATACAACACTTCAGATCACAATACAAGACGAGATAACGTGACATGTCATGACAACTTGACATGATATGACGTTACACAACAACCAGTGCATCATATCACAATACATGGCGTGACATGCAACGTCACACAACAATACATGACATGACAACATGACAATGGAAGTATGTAGATGTTCAGGCAAGCCTGTGACAATGGAAGTGACGTGAAAACATGAAAATAGAAGAAGACATAACGTGACATGGCATGGAAACATGACATGATATGACGTGACAACGTGACAGCATGACATGACATGACATGCATGGCTGGACCTTGACAACGTGATAAGGGGTGGACCATTAGAATTTTTTTTTTTGGGGGGGGGGGGGGGGATGGCGAAAACGTTTAAAAGCTCTATTTCTTTTTTAACTCGACCAATATAAATATAGCATAAGAAAATTTGTGTGTACATATATAGATTTTTTTACTCTATTTCTGAACCAATTAAATAATAATAATAATATAAAATGTCTATAGCGCCATTTCCTGAAGCTCAATGGCGCTTTACAATTAAGTAACTTAGTTACTTAGAAGTAACTAAAACGAAGAGGTTAACGAAACAAATTTACAGTTCAAATATTAAAACGATCTAAAACATCATAAAAAGAAGATATAATAATGACAGAAATAACTTTAAAATGACTAAAATAAAATAAAAATATCTAATAAAAATGATTAATAAAAACTAAAAACTAAATAAATGTAGTATAACAATTTTTTTTGGATGCATATAGATACAGCAATAGGATTTGGACGGCCTGTGGGAACGGAAAGCCACGGGAACAGGTCTACTCTCTAAACCTCATGGGTTTATCTTTTCCCACTCTGTCTATACTTCTCAGTCTGAAAAGTTTCGGTATGTATTTATAACGTGTATGACAAATATTTTGTGTGTGTCTACGAAAAAAAATGAATTCGTACATGACCTTCGAGTCCGGAAAATTTTTTTGCTCAACCTGATTCCCGAAAAAAAAAATTCATACGCAAAAAAATTGCCACCACCCTTCCCTAATTTCTAATGGTCCACCCCTAAGACACAACATGACCGGATGTCACATATGTGACATGACATGGCGACTCACCCTCAATTTCAAAATTGACGGCCTTACTTCTCGGACCATCTCCTTTCCTTGTGAATGCCGTTACCTGGACTTGGTACTCCACGTTAGGCGTAATATTCTTTATTACTACCCGAGTCTTTGCTGGTCTTACTTGTATTGAAGTCTCTAGAAACTCCTCTCCTAGTCTCTTGTAAATCACCCGGTACCCAAGGAGGACGCCATTAGCTTTCTCCTTCGGGATAGCGGTCCATTGTACTATAATAGCACTTGCGTTGACTTGTTCCGTGGACACAGTGGCGGGTGAAGCATCTGGTACTAGAATCGGGTAGATATAGGATATTATAATAATATAATAATAGTAACTAGCTGATGCCCGTGAAAAATTCACGGAGTGTAAAGGGGAAATTTACTAAAAGTGTTCTCTGTTTAAAAAAAACGGGGAAAAAAATCACAATGGCCATATGGATGTGGGGAGGGGTTCATGATTTCCCCCTTCCATAAACTGCTGGATTTACATTACTAATAACCTCCCATCAGCATGAGTACCCCGTCCCACCATGCCGAAATAAATGAAGTGAGCCCAAAAGGATTTTTTTTTGCACTGGTCTCCCTGGTTTTGGTTTGACAAAATCACGCGTGTCAGTCTCTCAAATCGGTCAAAGAACCCGTGAAAATCGAAAGCGCAATTTGACTTCGGAATTGTTTGTATGTTTATCATATCTCAGCGAGGGGAGAGAAGAAACAGGTCAAGTAAAAATGGTCTAAGGACTAATTATTTTTTTTAGTTTATATTATTTATATTTTTTCTGCTTTATCCCTCGCTTAAAAAATTGCTTGAATTAGAACTTAGCCCAAAGTGAATCTTTTCCAACAAAAACATGCCCACTGGAGGGATTTCCTCTTTCTCTTCGGGATTGTGTCCTTCGTTTTGCGATAGGGCCGTCAGGATTTATACTTAGAGAATATTATTCATGACTTTCACGGACTTTGTTTTGTAAATGTGTCATTTCGACTTAGCATGACTTAGCGCGTGCTCCGAGGGAAGCAATGTAGTGTGTACGTTTGTTGAAACTTGAATGAAAATTTTTCTCAGCTCAAATCTTTCAAGTTAGAATTATCCCTGCACATTCCTGTATGTAATCTGTAAGAGAACCATTTAGGTTTGAATGTCAATGGTGCTTTCGGCTGCGCGAACCGAGTTCTTTTTTAGTTTCTGTGGGAGAATTCAAAATGGCGGCGATGGCGGCTTTGTCCCTCGCTTAAGAAATCGCTTGAATTAGAACTTAGCCCGAGATGAATCTTTTCCAACAAAAGCACGCTCATGGTCCAGATTTCCACCTTCCCTTCGGGTTTGCGAACTTCTTTTGGCGGCACAGCTTCAGGGCTGAGCGGAGCGAGTGTCGACACGATTTTCCTTACGGTATTAATATATAGATACTCGATTTACTAGCACCTATTATAAGATTAATACTTAAATTACACGTGTGACCAGTAGAGTGAAAACTGCAAGCGAACAATTATATATACTTTAACAGTTACAAAGTTCTTAGAGCGGTTTGTTCTGACAGTTTTGTGATAATGCGGAGCCTGGTGCGGATGGAGTACTGATGTGGATTTCCTGGTGAGATTCTGCTTATAAACCGTTGGCAGGCAGCCGCTCTACGTGACGCTAGAGTTTGGATGCCAGCCATCTGCAAAGCGTCCTCATAGGTGGAATTTGGGAAAATGATACTGAGACAGCATAATACTTCACACGCATGTTAAAGCGCGCGCCACAGAATTCTGCATGCACGTGACTCACCCCAAACACTGGGTTCTTTTAAGAAAAAGGGGCTCTCGCACGCTTAATATTCGTCCACCGTGGACATCAATTACGTAAAATTGTAACCGTGAAAACACATGTACATTTACCCGTAGCAATATAAATAATCCTCCAGATTAATAGAAAAACCTTTCAAGTGTTAGACAAATGCAATTCTAGGTTGTTTTGACCTGTTATCAAGAGGATGGAATTGGATTGCGATTTGAGCTATTTTCTTGTCAGAGAAGTGGCCAGCAAGCGTGCGAGAGGATTTCGGGCCGTTCACGAGCCAATCAGAATGTTTTGTACTGCAAATGTCTTCCTAGACCACATACGTACCATCCTCGTCTGTAGAGACATTTAAAGGTTTGCTGCGAGGTCCACTTCCTTGCCGGTTAACCGCCTCGAGCTGTACCACATACAGTGTAAACTTTCTGAGATCAGTAATGATGACTTTATGTTCACCGACTTTAACTGCTACTGCCTTCTCGGCGTCATTACCACCCAGTCGATGGTACCAAACCTTGTACCCCACAAGCTGACCATTGGTGTGGCCGTGCGGCAAGGGGTCCCATTGGACTAACAGACTTGTGGAGCTTTGGTTCACAGCACGAACGTTTAGTGGTGGGATATCTGGAACTAAAGACGATGAGTATTTGTTAACGTACAACTGCGCCCCGATGTCGATGATTAGTTTTCATACTGCGAGCATTTCTTGAAAACAAGACGGTATTCTTAGATATAGCTGATTTCATGAGACTGTGCAAAAGTGATTGGGCGTTCCGTGACGTGTCCAAGCGTTTTGAATGGTTGATGAGTCAGTTAGCGCGATGTAATTGGTTGAATGTTCACGACGAGGCGAGTTTCCTTGTCATGCCGTAACCGTATCATGTCCCTTGTCTGTTCGCAGTCGCACGAAATCTGCTCTAGTTTTCTACAATACCACGGTAAATTGGCGCAGGAGTCCACTAGTAGTAGAAACAGAGTTTTTGGATTTTAATTTCTGAGAAAACCGAAAAAACAGCGTTTCTCAAACAACTAAGTCTCCAATTCTGCAATGCATATCAATCCTCTCTTTGGAACTATCAATTTCTGCAATTTCTGCGGCTTCGTGCTGAAAATTTTCTGAAATTAAATTAAAAAGATCAAATAAAAAGCTCCCTGAAGTGAAAATACGACAGAAAGAAAATAAATTTACCTCCAGCATCGAGGGTAACGAGGAGTCCTTTAGACTTTGGACCACACCCTTTTTGGTGAACCCGCATACTTGGAATCTGTAGGTTTCGCTCTTTATTGGAGACCTCAATTGAAATCCCAACTCCTTCGGACCAGTATTGACTCGTTGTAATTGAAGATCCTTAGTTGAATTATAAGTGACTCTATAGCCCAATAAAATTCCGTTGGCTTTGTCTACAGGAATCTTATCCCACATAATGGCAACATATGTGGTGTTCTTGTCAAGAACGGCTAGATTTGGAGGAGCGATGCTAGGAGCTGAAAGAACAAGCGCGACAAGTCCATTCTAAATAATCCTTGAATAAAAAAAAGGAATTTGGAATAAAATATACCAATACTTTCTGGGGAACGATCTAAATTATCCCCATTGAATGCAGAGACCATATTCCAAGAAATTAAATTTAAGATCAGAGGTCATACATTTGCTGCCATTGAGCTCTCAGGTGCATTGGTTTATAGATGGACTTCCCGCTCAGTTTTAATTCCGCCATGTTGGATTTGGTTTTCGCCCAGGACTTAAGTTACCTGAGAACTCGATAGTATGCTAGTGGTTTTCACTAGTCCTCGTTTTCTTGCCTCGTATCTGTATCTATCTGGGTCATAGAAAACTCGAATTTGATACTTAAGTTGATCAATTCAATGAAAAGCTCGCGTCCAAAATCGGATGAATCAGTCATTTTGTGTCCAACAAATGGCGGTGTACCTGAAGCTCTTCCTGAAGCTAATTCAAGTTGATAAAAATATTTACCATCCTCATCCGTGTAAACCTCTACCGAAGGACTTGACGGCCCATTCCCCTTGGCAGTGAACGCAGCAACCTGTACACTATACAGTGAGTATTTATGTAGCCCTGTTATGAGGGCTTTAGTGACATTAGGTCCCACTGTTACAGGCTGCACGCTCGAGCGCACTTTGCGCACATAAAACACACGGTAGCCAAGCAAGATCCCGTTCAGCTTCTCCACGGAGACAGGAACCCATGTTATGACTATAGTTGTGGAGCTAAGATTTCTGGCTTGGACATTGGATGGAGCAGCTGAAGGCACTATTGAGCAGGAGAAAGGAGTTGGGGAATGCTAGCAAATGGAGTAAGTCAGATGGAGGGAGGGGAGGGGGCAGACAATGCATACAAAGTATCTTCTTTACCGGATAGTGACTAAACAGGCGGGGCACAATCGCCTGCTTAAAGTGTATATGAATGGATACTTATGACTCATGACAACTCATGACGTCACTGGAGGTATTGTCTGCAGAGCCAATGCTAGCCAATGCTAGCAATACCTCCAGCCCCGTCACAGTGAAAACCACAGGAACACTTAACAGATACCATTTTTAAGGACCCAAGACCTCGTGACCGGCAAATAAATGCGCATCTGGACGCTCGAGCATGTCAGACGGGCAGATCAGCAGACAAACAACATTCAGGACGACAGAGAGCTCAGACACAGAGAAATACAGCAACATGGAAAAGTACTGCGCATAATAATTCGCACAACACCTTTTAAACACAGAGCGTGAGACCACATGGTAACTAGAACAAATTTCATATGACTGTGAAAAGGCAAGGTGCAGTCAGGACATGGCACGGAACCTCGCCTTCTCCGTGAACATTCCGCCAATCATATCACGCGAATGACTGGTCAACCAATCAAATGCTCAGACACTGCACGGTTATACCGTTACGGCGGGGACACGGCACGAAACGCGCCGTAACTTTTTCATAGTCACGAGAAATCTGCTCTAGTGACAGTAAAACCGCGCCGCGTGTGTTCAGCCTATGCGCATTAGGTTCCTCCTGCTAAAACATATATTATAAATTCCATGAATTACCATTTTCTGCTGTCGTGACAGTCAGGCTAACGCTGATTGGTCCATTCCCTTTGCTAGTAAAGGCAGCAACACCCACAGTATACTGCGTGAAGGTTTCAAGCCCTGTTATGGCGACCGACGTGGGACTTGCTCCGCGCAGTAGAGTAATCGAGCTAGACATGTTATCGGCCTTGCTATATGTCACTCGATAACCACGCAAAATGCCATTGACTTGACTACCGGGCAATGGGTCCCAATTTATGTAGAAACTAGATGACGTGATATTGGATGAGCGCAGGCGTGCTGGAGCCATCGACGGGACTAGAAAACAAAAGATAAGAGAGGTATGTGTTGATTTCATGTCAAATGAGGGGTTCCCTAACCGGGGCTATACCGCTGTTCACGGTGACGTCATCCATTGTTATTAATGCGCCAACCAGAGATCGATTGGTTCACAGAACAAAGGGCGCTATTCAATCTAGTTGGCATATTAGCACTAGAATGGCAATGTTGAGAAACAGTGAATAGCGCTATACGTTATATGGAGCGAATAAAATGTAGAGTGGTGAACAAGGAAAGATAATTCAAATGAATGCACGTGATCTGAAATGGGTAAACATTACGCTCAAGCCGAGGAGGTCAGCATGTAAACTATCACATTACATTACTTTTCATGGCTTTATGGAAATACTGTAAACTGCCCAAGACACGTGTGCATTGTCTGTTGACAAAACGTTAAGAGGACGACACTATGAAGATATAATCACAATGTTCTACTTACCATCCTCGTCTGTTTTTCCACTCGAGGAGTTGCCCATGGTGCCGTCTCCTTTGCGAGTAAATGCCACGATTCTAACGTGATACAGCGTGTACTTGCGTAGACCCGAAATAGTGACCATGGAGTCCTGAGGGCCCACAGATAGGGTCTTCCAGGCACCTGCGCTATTAGGTGCCGGTGAGTATAGGACTCGGTACCCCAGTAGGACACCATGGAGCATATTGGTCGGAACAGGTCGCCATGCGACAAGAAGACTCGTTGAGCTCGTGTTTACCAGGCGATAGATTTTAGGCGCAGCGATTGGAACTTCGAACCGAAAAAAAGCACGGGTTATGCGCGTAAGCAAAGACTTGTACGTGAATAGAAAAGACCAGTAGGCGCAGTAGTATCGAACGCTCTGTCAGTATGAGGTGCAAGAGACTTAGGGTTCTTAGGGTTCTCAAAACATTTTAATCAAATTTATAACTGCGACAAGCGAACAGGAGCAATTGAAGGAACCGAGCGTGAGCATTTGAAGGGACCGAAGTTTTACGCACAAGGAAGCCGGATTTTTCAATTTCAAGAATGATTTATGGAACATAGAAATCACGTCTCTATATGTCGGTTAATACTGTGTATTGCAGAAACAGCAACAAAAAAATAATGTTCACTTACCACTGTATGCATTGCTACGCGACCTTCAAAATTCACTGTTGCGATGGGCGATTTTACGCAAGAAATTTTAATCTCAATTTTCTTGAACAGAGAGTTAAACATTCTAGGCAAGGGAAGCCAAAGGATAGCTTAAAACCATTTTAGTTGATTTGCAATCAATATCGATCCAGTAAAGCAGCCGAATCCAGCGTTTTGGTTTGATTGACGGCTAAAAATCGCCAATCGCCCATCGCAACATTGAATTTTGAGGTCGCGTAGCAATGCATACAGTGGTAATGCAATCAGGCATTTTTTGGGACTGATCTACTACTGTATGAATTATATATAACTGGTTTCGCTATTGTTATCACTAGTTTATAAGCACACCAATAATTTTCTGTGCGCTCCCTTCTTGATCGTCGGCTACGTTCAAGACCATGTGAAAATGCGGCATATACAGCATTTAGTACGATCGGAGCATCTAAAAGGGATTTGGAAAACGGAGAATTACATGCAAAACATTCTGCGTCGTTCAGCTCCTTGAAGTAATATATCAAACACGAGACAGAGTGTGTCATCAGGATTTCCATGCACTGAGAAGTGGGTTGGAAAACAAGGCAATGCCGACGTCTCGGTGTTTTGAAATCCCGATATTCCTTGATTTTGCGAATGATGAAATTCGTTTCAATAAAAATCAATACTTTCCAGGTTTTCCAGGAGCCGTACGATGCAAATTAAGATCACGTATCCAAACCTACTTCATGCTTATGATTTTCTTTGTTTAAGCTTCATAATGTATTAATGAGTTTGAGAAGTAAAGAACGAACCTTAATTGATAACTAATTTGTTCTTACCTCCTTCGTCAGTACTTGCATATACTGGTTGACTCGCCGGCCCATCACCTTTCCTTGTAAATGCCGTCACCTTAATACTATACCGGGCGTAGATATCCAGGCCAGTCAGTAATACATCATGGGTCATACACGTCTGCACACGGGACAGGGAGTCATTCACACTTTTATACGTCACATGGTAACCTAGCAACACACCCTGCACTTGGCTCGGGCGAAGTGGGTTCCAATGAACTCGTATGCTCGTGGAGCTCTGATTTGTGGCTTGGACTTGTTGTGGTGCGGCAATAGGTACTAGAAAGAGGAAATCGTGAAGTATGTAAATAAAGACGGAATCCTTTGGGAAGTCGATTAACTATTAGAAGAAAAAAATATATTGGAATAAAATAATTTGCATATTTTTAGAAACGTCTAATACTGTACTTCGGGCCAACACCGAATGAAGCTTACAAGTTAACGGCCCAACAAATCGCAGCGTGTCATTCAATAATTTGAAGTTTAACTGTAACATCACGCCCTATCTCAGACTGACGATTCAGAAGGCAAGATACCTACCACTTTCATCAGTGTAGATATAAACAGATGAAGACAAAGGTCCTGAGCCTTTTCTCGTGAACGCAGCTACTTTGATGGAGTAAACCGTGTAGACTTGTAGAGAGTGTAGTGTTATTGAGCGCACGCTGGGGACGACCGTCTTCGTGACATTCGATGTGCCATTGAGTTTGGTATACACGATCGTGTACCCTAGTAGAATCCCTTGGACTTTGCTGAGTGGTAGTGCAGACCACTGAACAATGATACTTGTAGTGCTGAGATTACTCCCATGAATGTTCGTTGGCGCGGATATAGGCACTATACGATAGAAATAAAAAGGGTCAGGTTTGCATAAAGTCATGATATGCAATCCAATCACTAATAAATATACAAATGCAATAGTTATAATCAAATAAAAGTTTGCTTCTTCCAAAATTTTGCATCACCCGAATCGAACTTGAGAGGACGTAGCATAAATTTAAGCCAGAATTTCTTGCAAGAAGAAGCCTCTTTTCCTTGTTTTTTTTACAGGCTGGATCACGTGGAGATTGGTCGCTGGGTAGCAAATGCGCATGCGCGATAGAGAGTTGAAACCCATTTTCGTACCCCCCGGCACGTCTCCTCTCGGGAAAGGCTCTGGTGACAGCCACTGACGCAGAGTCACTGAGGGAAGGAAGTTTCTGCTCACGCTCCAACGTTTAAAATCAGCGAACGAGCAAGAACCCTTCAAATGGCTGTCACCAAAGCCTCTACCAAACAACGCCTGAGTGCTAGCAATAAACGTCACCTCATCAAACATGATCTAAAGATCACAAGTGTACTTCTATATAATCATGTAATCCAGCCTAAATTGTTCTACTCATCACCAGCACTCCTAACTCCCTCATCAGAAGAGGAACGCACCCCAAATACCAGCACTCCAAACTCCTTCATCAGAAGAGTAACCGACCCCAAACACCAGCAGTCCCACCTCCTTCATCAGAAGAGTAACCCACCCCAAATACCAGCAGTCCTACGTCCCTCATCGAAGAGTAACCCACCCCAAATACCAGCACTCCCAACTCCCTCATCAGAAGGGTAACCCACCCCAAACACCAGTACTCCTAACTCCCTCATCAGAAGAGTAACCCACCCCAGACACCAGCACTCCCAACTCCCTCATCAGAAGAGTAACCCATCCCAAACACCAGCACTCCTAACTCTTTCATCAGAAGAGTAACCCACCCCAAATACCAGCAGTCCTACGTCCCTCATCGAAGAGTAACCCACCCCAAATACCAGCACTCCCAACTCCCTCATCAGAAGGGTAACCCACCCCAAACACCAGTACTCCTAACTCCCTCATCAGAAGAGTAACCCACCCCAGACACCAGCACTCCCAACTCCCTCATCAGAAGAGTAACCCATCCCAAACACCAGCACTCCTAACTCCTTCATCAGAAGAGTAACTCACCCCAAATGCCAGCACTCCTACCTCCTTCATCCGAAGAGTAACCCACCCCAAATACCAGCAGTCCTAACTCCCTCATCAGAAGAGTAACTCACCCCAAATGCCAGCAGTCCTACCTCCTTCATCAGAAGAGTAACCCACCCCAAATACCAGCCGTCCTACCTCCTTCATCAGTAGAGGCGATCATATCTTGACTTGCTGGCCCCAGGCCTTTGCTGGTGAATCCAGCCACCCGGATACTGTAAGCCGTAAACACGGATAGACCAGAGAGCAGGACCTGTCTGACATCTGCCGCTGCGACAACCTGGACCTGCTGTCGGAGGTATTATAGGTGACACGATAACCTAGCAGAATCCCGTTGATCTCAACTAAGGGGATTGCTTTCCACGTGACCATGATGCTCGTCGAGCTCTTATTAGCAGCTTGAATATTGGCAGGGGGCAAGGAAGGGGCTGAAAATAACCACAAATTAACATGTTGTACTTGATGCCCATGAAGTGCTAAAAAATTGCGAAGGGAAGCATCATCTTTAATGAAAACGGGAACGTGAGCCACACTAACAACTCGATATGTTCAGCAACTTACCGTCCTGATCTGTCGAGGCCATAACACGACTAAATGGGCCTTCCCCTCGTCTGGTAAACGCTAGAATGCTAATTACATATGAAGTGTACTTGTGAAGACGTTGGAAAGTCAGCTGTAAAGTGTTTGGTCTGGTAACATTCGTGTACAGAGCTGTTCCATTCGCACGGGATAGAGTAACTTTGTATCCAAGTAGAACACCATTGATCTGATTCTGAGAAATTGGTTTCCACGAAACCAGAATGCTCGTGGAACTGGCATTGCTGGCTTGTACGATTGTTGGGGCGGCACTGGGAGCTAAATGAACAATTACATATTATTAATATTAATATTAATATTGACGTTGTTAATGTAGTGAATGGGGGTTTAGAAAAGCTGAATGAAAATAATTTTTTTCCAGTATTCATTAAAGAGCTCGCTTTGAATCAGCGCCGAAGCTTCCTCAAAGCCCGTCCCACTCCCTTTCTTATAACCCAAGTTTGTGACCCGTAAACCTAAGCGCTCGAAGCTGTGGATATCAATCACCATGGTCTAGTTTGTTTTAAATATGAGCTGACCTTGAGCTCATGTTCTAAACATAGTACCTCTCTTAAATGTCATTCTGTAACAGTGTAACTCACAGTCACGGGTGTGAATAATTCAAGACTGCCATATTGCATACTATCGAAAGCAGAAACCCCATTCACTATACCGTCTTCATCCGTCCGCAGTACCAATGCTCGACTACGCGGTCCGGATCCTTTCCGTGTAAAGGCCGACACTGTTAACGTGTAGGAAGTGTATGGCTTCAATCCCGATAAATTAATGCGCCGTTGAGTTGGTCCAGTACGTTGTGTCTGGTTTTGAGACCCACTCAGATCCGCATAAGTCACTTGGTAACCCATAAGTACACCATGTACGAGCGAGTAAGGCACTGCATCCCACTGAACAATGATACTCGTCGAGGTGATGTTGATCTGGTGGAGATTTGGTGGAGAACCCGTAGGCACTGTCATATAGAAATAACAACAAAAATTTGCAACTTGCAACGCAGCCACTGTAAAATAACAATAGTTTGAAAACACGAGAACAAGAAGTGTCCTGATTGGCTCATTTCGGAAAACCATTACGTTGCAGGTTGCAGAATCATATCACACGCGGCAGTCTGTCTCACAACGTTGAAACAAATCCAATTATATTTGTTGCGTTGCAGGGTATGTCCACGCGCAATTTTTGCTGCAACCGGCAACGCAACAAAATGCCTTGCGAGCTGCAAGACAAATTGCCTTGCGTAACATGGCTTTTACCAGTAGTGGAAATTGCCTGGAAATATGCATATACTCGAGGTGTACACACACAGTGAATCTGTAAATCGAATTTCGCAAAATATTTTTCATGGCATTCCATGGTAATTTTAAATGAATACTGTGGAATACGCAGTAGGTAAACAAGTGACTACAGAGTAAAGATTACGTAACTATTATATATAACGGCCTACGTTGCTAGCACATGTTTTATCTGCTACACTGGATTTTACTAAGACCTCGTCCACACTACACCGTTTTCAAACGAAATAGGATACTTCTTGCTCCGTTTTCAAAAAGATTTGCGTCCACACTTATCGTTCGTATTGTTTTGCCGTTTTCGGCGTTATAGTGTGGACGATAGCCGTATTCGGAGCAAAAAGTATCCGTTTTCGTTTGAAAACGGTGTAGTGTGGACGGGGTCTAAAACATTACATATCAGCTATGCAATCGTTGAAACCATTAACGAATTGTATTTCATAATAACATGCCGGAATCCGTTGGATGATACGCAAACAATAACGTTGAAAAATCAAAAATCCCTTAATATCGTTGAACGCTATATTTCTTCCCTCCTTATTATTGTGAAATTGTCATACCATCGTCATCTGTCCTGACGGAGACCAAACTACTGCGTGGTCCGTGTCCTTTGACAGTGAAAGCGTCAACATAGATATCATAGATAGAGTAGGCCTGGAGACCAGTCAGTAATATATCGAGTGTGTGAGCTCCTGTCTGATTGGTAAACTGGGTACCACTCCCTCTCCTGCTGTACGTCACGCGGTAGCCAAGCAAGATGCCGTGCACCTGAGATGAGGGGACTTGGTCCCAGTATACAGCAATACTGGTCGAGCTTTTGTTGACTGCACGCACATTGAGCGGAGGAGCACTGGGAACTATAGAATAAATGGTAATGAGCTTAACTTAGGCACACGTTGCAACTGTTCTAGGAATGGATTGAGGTGTGACGAAGGGGTATAAGCCTACATACTATGGGTACAAAGGTTTTGCATGCAAAAGATAGTATGGATCCATCCACTACCTCGATGTTGATTGGCCTAAAGTGATCAACGAAACCGTGAAATGACGTCATATTGCAGACAATGCGTTTGAAGAACACAAAATCGTCATAGCCGCCATATCTGCTTTGGATTTTGGAAATAGAAGCCAAATTTTCCCAATATCCCGTTGAATATATTATGATTTTCGCCCCGACAGGTTTGTTCAGGTTTTCTAACGCCGACTATGGCTAACAATTAAAACTGAGCTGTACGATTAAATTCAACACAAATCTACCATCACATCCCTTCACTCACCGTCCTGACTTGTGCTTGCTATAAGACGAGTGCTTGTAGGTCCAACCCCTACACTAGTAAACCCACTCACGGTAAACCAGTACGTCGAGTGCTTCTGTAAACCGGTTATGGTCACTTGCATCCAGTTCGTACCAGTTTCACTAGTTTGTACTGACGAGCGATTGACAAGACCATACGTCACTCTGTATCCTAGCAACACGCCATGTATCTTATCCACAGGGATCGTCTCCCATCTGAGGACAACACTACTGGATGTTTGGTTTAGGACGCTCAGGTTTGGTGGAGGTGCACTAGGAACTAAAAAAAATAAATGCCCTTGTTTGACAACAATTGTAAATGTAAATGTCGGTGACCGACTCCCCAGACTTGCAGCTCGTAAGTTGAATTACGCTGTGTCTCCACGGCGCCACTGGCAGCCGGTCATAAGCACTACGAACACTGAGGGTGGTCACTGCCAGAGGATTTATTACGTCCTCTACGTGGTTCTTTAACGTCCAACCTGGAACTAGGTAGGCAGTGAAGACGAGATGGTACCTCGGTTTATTGTCTCGCAGGAAAGACACGAAACACAGTAGGACAAAGTTCAAGCCACAATATGAACCAGTTTCGTCCGAGACCCGAACAAAAAGAACATTTCCATGTCCCGCCGAGGTGTCGAACTCGGACTCAGCGCCGTAACACTGAACCAACCGTGCTTCCACTAGGTACAAGAGAGCAAAGATTGTCTGTCCTTTAGCTACAGTGCTACAAGTTACATTTTGTACGTTTTGTATATTTACAACAAACAACGACCATTATTAAACAATATCCTTAGGCATAGTGCTCGGCGGTCGATGTCATGTGTGATACATTCTTTCTTAACAAAGCCAAAAATCAGAGGAAAAAGCCTACATACCATCTTCGCTGGTGTATTTAATCACACTGCGACGTGGACCAGCTCCTTTGCTTGTAAACGCCGCCACTTGTACTAGATAAGCCGTGAACTTGGCCAATCCACGTAAGGTATAATTTAGTGTAGCAGGGCTTGTAGTGATGGTAACGTGAGGGGTGGAGGAGTTGACGGGAGAGAACTGGATACGGTAACCTAGCAACACACCACGGACCTGGTCTGTTGGAAGCGCGGACCAAGAGACTTGTAAACTTGTAGAAGTCTGGTTCACTATGTTGACTGCAGTAGGAGCTGAGAAGGGAACTGAATATTGGAAAGAAAAGGGAAACCAGTTAAGCAGTTCTCGAGTTTAGTTGCTTCATATTCAAAGGGAACGAAAAGCGGAAAAGGGCTTTAAAGAGATATTACAGCGATCACAAAGTCATACCATCCTCATCTGTTCTGACGGAGACCAAATTACTGCGTGGTCCGTGTCCTTTGACAGTGAAGGCGTCAACATAGATATCATAGATGTAGTAGGCCTGTAGACCAGTCAGTAATATATCGAGTGTGTGAGCTCCTGTCTGATTGGTAAACTGGGCACCACTCCCTCTCCTGCTGTACGTCACGTGGTAACCAAGCAAGATGCCGTGAACCTGAGATGAGGGGACTGGGTCCCAGTACACAGCAATACTGGTCGAGCTTTTGCTGACCGCACGCACATTTGGTGGGGGAACACTGGGAACTAAACAACAAAGGACCAGACACAAGTGTTACAAGAAATGCATAGAGCAGATTTTGTATGACTGTGAAAAGTGCCGCGAAAGAGTTGTGCCGCGCCGCGACCGTACCGCGACTACGCGATTTCATTCCGTATCGACAGCAGGCCAGGTTCCGAACCGCCACCACGACAGTACTGCGCCGTCTCACGGCATTTTTCACAGTCATACGAAATCTGCTCTATGAATAAATCGCAATGCTAATTGATGTATGAAAATACACATCTCACCATCTTGCTGTGTTATAACCGTGAGTGCAGGACTAGCAGGTCCATCGCCAATCCTAGTGAACCCTCGCACGGTAATAACATATGGACGGTGCTTCTGTAATCCAGTTAACACGGCCTGTAGGTCACCAGGACCTGTTTGTGTTGAATGTGTTGTAGAGTCATTCACAAGGCGGTAATCAACTCGGTAACCTAACAGAATACCACGTATCCTGACTATAGGGAGCCCATTCCAGGCAACCGTGATAGTGGTGGATGTGTGATTCAGCAGGCGGAAATTTGCAGGGGGAGAACTGGGAACTAGAAAATAAATAAACGGTTATTAGTATTCTGGACAACAATGGGCGTTCGCACTCAGTTTCCACCAACTTTTAAATTTCCAAGGTCAAATTTTATAGAATTTTCACGCTCTAAAAATTAAAAAATGCATAACTTTTGAACTAAACAAAATTTTAAAAAACGCAGACACGGTTTTTGAGAAACACCTTTAAGGATTAAAACAATGTGTTTCTTGGGAGTCAAGCGCAAGCAGTTCTGCAGCGATAGCTCTTGAAAATATCACACTCAGATTTTTTATAAAACCTTATATTTATTATATTTATTAAAAAGTTACTTCTTTTTGCCATAACTCGCTAGTCCATTCTATAAGCTTTCCAACGATATAAAAGTTGACATGTTTTGGTTAAACTGAGGACGAGTATGATTTTTTTCCCGAGGCGTGCGCGAAGGTTCTCAGTAACCTTAAAGAGCCTGTGTCAGCCGCCATTTTCACAGCATAGCAACATACCACGTCGGAGAAAGCATCCATCTCCATCGACTGATTTAGAGAATATAGAGCAATGTTCTCGATTGAATTTGGTAAATTAAATCTGAAACTTTGTTTTTAGATGTCTTAAGAAATTTCTACACGTAATTCGTCTGCTAATATTAAACGAAAACAATAACAATGGAGTGGCTGACACAGACTCTTTAAGTTATATCATTAATCAATATCTCTTCCTTGACTATATTACATTATTATATAGCTCGTGTTTATTCGATCAAAGCGCGCGCTCTGATTGGTTCTATCATGGTCACGTGGCGGGCTACAAATTCAATGTAGCCCGCGCGGGCTACAATTAAAAAATTGTTGCCCGCGCGGGCGACATCGCTAGAGCGAGAAATTTCGGCGGACTATTTTTACATATGTTTACCGTATTTTCTTTTTGCTATATAATAAAACACTTAATGACTGCACCCTCGGGAAACAGCGAGTTTTGTTTTCCTTCGAATCCCGATGTTTCCCTCGACTTCGTCTCGGGAAAAATCGAGATTCTCGGGGAAACAAAACTCGCTGTTTCCCTCGGAAGCAGTCATTAAGTGTATAATGTACAATTGCCATACCATCCTCATCTGTTCTGACGAAGACCAAACTACTGCGTGGTCCGTGTCCTTTGACAGTGAAGGCGTCAACATAGATATCATAGATAGAGTAGGCCTGGAGACCAGTCAGTATCATGTTCAGTGTGTGAGCTCCTGTCTGATTGGTAAACTGGGTACCACTCCCTCTCCTGCTGTACGTCACACGGTAACCAAGCAAGATGCCGTGCACCTGAGATGAGGGGACTGGGTCCCAGTAAACAGCAATACTGGTCGAGCTTTTGTTGACGGCACGCACATTGGGTGGAGGAGCACTGGGAACTAATGTGAAATAAATCAGTTCGACTATGAACTATTTTAGAAAGACTACTTTAAAGGTGGCTTCATTAGGATGACCGTGTCACTAGCGTGACATTGCTTATATCGTGAACGTGTCAGTGGTGTGTCAGTACCGTGATTTAGGTGCATCGTGACCGTGTCAATGCGTGAACGACAGACGTCCGGGCTAATGTTATTACCGTGACCGTGTCAGTACCGTGGCCGTGTCAGTGTCAGTACCGTGACTGTACGTGCATCGTGACCGTGTCAATGCATGAACGAGACAGACGTCCGGGCTAAGACCGTGTTAATACCGTGACCGTGTCAGTACCGTGGCCGTGTCAGTACCGTGACTGAGGTGCATCGTGACCGTGTCAATGCGTGAACGAGACAGGCGTCCGGGCTAAGACCGTGTTAATACCGTGACCGTGTCAGTACCGCGACCGTGTCAGTACCGTGACTGAGGTGCATCGTGACCGTGTCAATGCGTGAACGAGACAGGCGTCCGGGCTAAGACCGTGTTAATACCGTGACCGTGTCAGTACCGTGGCCGTGTCAGTACCGTGACTGAGGTGCATCGTGACCGTGTCAATGCGTGAACGAGACAGGCGTCCGGGCTAAGACCGTGTTATTACCGTGACCGTGTCAGTACCGTGTCAGACGATAATCCATGATGATGCACGGTTACAACAATACGCGGTCGCACCACTTAACTGAATGTAATGTATTTATCTTCCACTCACCGTCCTGACTTGTGCTTGCTATAAGACGAGGGCTTGTCGGTCCAACTCCTACACTAGTAAACCCACTCACGGTAAACCAGTACGTCGAGTGCTTCTGTAAACCGGTTATGGTCACTTGCATCCAGTTTGCACCAGTTTCACTAGTTTGTACTGACGAGCGATTGACAAGTCCATACGTCACTCTGTATCCTAGCAACACACCGTGTATCTTACCCACAGGGATCTTATCCCATCCGAGGACAACACTACTAGATGTTTGGTTCAGGATGCGTAGGTTTGGTGGAGGTGCACTGGGAACTACACAAAATAAGTGAGTTGTCAGTCAACAGAAGAGTAACTTAGGGCGGATATCAAACTTATCATTTAGCAATTGTTAAAATAGCGTATTCAAGCTTTCATACGTTCAATTATCTCAAGCCAACCACAGCAAAGCTGACGAAAATCTTCACCAGTCAATCTGTGACTAATCAGTCACACTTGATTCATTTAGGCTGGGACAGCAGAGCTCCAGCTTGCTCTTTGTCCGAATGCAACCCTCTTACTCAGGATTCTCAAATGTGATTCTATGACAGTGGCAGTCTTGCGAAATATACCGAAATATACCGATAACTAAACTTTAGAACATTCTAGCGTACAATTTCAGACGTATAGCGCAATAGTATTTCGCCGGTCAACGACATTAAGACTATAACCTACCATCTTCATTAGTATAATGGATGACACTACGGCTCGGACCAGCTCCTATACTTGTAAACGCCGCCACTTGTACTAGATACGCCGTGAACTTGGCCAATCCACGTAAGGTATAATTTAGTGTAGTAGGGCCTGTAGTGATGGTAACGGGAAGGGTGGAGGAGTTGACGGGAGAAAACTGGATACGGTAACCTAGCAACACTCCACGGACTTGGTCAGGCTGGAGCGCGTTCCAAGAAACTTGCAAACTGGTTGAGGTCTGGTTGACGAGGTTGACTGCGGCGGGAGCTGAGATGGGAACTGAGTATTGGAAGGAAAAGGGAAACCAGTTAAACAGGTTGAGGTCTGGTTGACAATGTTGACTGCGGCGGGAGCTGAGATGGGAACTGAGTATTGGAAGGAAAAGGAAAACCAGTTAAACAGGTTGAGGTCTGGTTGACGAGGTTGACTGCGGCGGGAGCTGAGATGGGAACTGAGTATTGGAAGGAAAAGGGAAACCAGTTAAACAGGTTGAGGTCTGGTTGACGATGTTGACTGTGGCGGGAGCTGAGATGGGAACTGAGTATTGGAAGGAAAAGGGAAACCAGTTAAACAGGTCTCGGGTTTAGTTATTTCACATTCGAACGGCAACGAAAGCGGAAAAGGGCTTTAAAGAGATATCCCAGTGATCACAAAGTCATACCATCCTCATTTGTTTTAACGGAGACCAAACTACTGCGTGGTCCGTGTCCTTTGACAGTGAAGGCGTCAACATAGATATCATAGATAGAGTAGGCCTGGAGACCAGTCAGTAATATGTCCAGTGTGTGAGCTCCTGTCTGATTGGTAAACTGGGTACCACTCCCTCTCCCGCTGTACGTAACGCGGTAGCCAAGCAAGATGCCGTGCACCTGAGATGAGGGGACTGGGTCCCAGTAAACAGCAATACTGGTCGAGCTTTTGTTGACTGCACGCACATTTGGTGGGGGAACACTGGGAACTAGGAAAGAAAGAAAAAGACACAAGAGTTACAAGAAATGCATATGAATAAATAGCAGTGCTAATGATGTATAAAAATACGCAGTTACATCTCACCATCTTGCTGTGTTATAACCGTGAGTGCAGGACTAGCAGGTCCATCGCCAATCCTAGTGAACCCTCGCACGGTAATAACGTATGAACGGTGCTTCTGTAATCCTGTTAACACGGCCTGTAGGTCACCAGGACCTGTTTGTGTTGAATGTGTTGTAGAGTCATTCACTAGGCGATAATCAACACGGTAACCCAACAGAATACCACGTATCTTGTCCACAGGGAGCCGATTCCAGGCAACCGTGATAGTGGTGGATGTGTGATTCAGCAGGCGGAAATTTGCAGGAGAAGCACTGGGCACTAGAAAATAAGTAACACATTATTAGATTAAAGGAGCCTAATAAGCGTTTTCACTCGCATTTTACCGCTGATCTTAGCTGGGGACGATAACTTTCACGACAACTTGAAAGATATATGGAAGGTCATACAATTTTAGTAAATCTTGATACCCCGAATCCTTTCACATCGTTGAACGATCAGTATCTCTTCCCTCCTTATTACAATGAGAAATTGTCATACCATCCTCATCTGTTCTGACGGAGACCAAACTACTGCGTGGTCCGTGTCCTTTGACGGTGAAGGCGTCAACACAGATATCATAAATAGAGTAGGCCTGGAGACCAGTCAGTAATATGTCCAGTGTATGAGCTCCTGTCTGATTGGTAAACTGGGTACCACTCCCTCTCCTGCTGTACGTCACACGGTAACCAAGCAAGATGCCGTGCACCTGAGATGAGGGGACTGGTTCCAGTAAACAGCAATACTGGTCGAGCTTTTGTTGACGGCACTTACATTGGGCGGAGGAGCACTGGGAACTAAGGTGAAAAAAATCAGTTCAACTATGAACTATTTTAGAAAGACTACTTAAAAGATTGCTTCAGCAGGATAACCGTGCCACTGGCGTGCCATTTCTTATATCGTGAACGTGTCAGTGGTGTGTCAGTACCGTGAGGTGCATCGTGACCGTGTCAATGCGTGAACGAGACAGGCGTCCGGGCTAAGACCGTGTTATTACCGTGACCGTGTCAGTACCGTGACTGTACGTGCATCGTGACCGTGTCAATGCGTGAACGAGACAGGCGTCCGGGCTAAGACCGTGTTATTACCGTGACCGTGTCAGTACCGTGTCTGACGATAATCCATGATGATGCACGGTTACAACAATACGCGGTCGCACCACTTAACTGAATGTAATGTATTTATCTTCCACTCACCGTCCTGACTTGTGCTTGATATAAGACGAGGGCTTGTCGGTCCAACTCCTACATTAGTAAACCCACTCACGGTAAACCAGTACGCCGAGTGCTTCTGTAAACCGGTTATGGTTACTTGCATCCAGTTTGCACCAGTTTCACTAGTTTGCACTGACGAGCGATTGACAAGACCATACGTCACTCTGTATCCTAGCAACACGCCGTGTATCTTACCCACAGGGATCTTATCCCATCCGAGGACAACACTACTGGATGTTTGGTTCAGGACGCGTAGGTTTGGTGGAGGTGCACTGGGAACTACACAAAATAAGTGAGTTGTCAGTCAACGGAAGAGTAACTTAGGGCGGATATCAAACTTCATTTAGCAATTGTTAAAATAGCGTATTCAAGCTTTCATACGTTCAATTATCTCAAGCCAACTACAGCAAAGCTGACGAAAATCTTCACCAGTCAATCTGTGACTAATCAGTCACACTTGGTTCATTTAGGCTGGGACAGCAGAGCTCCAGCTTGCTCTTTGTCCGAATGCAACCCTCTTACTCAGGATTCTCAAATGTGATTCTATGACAGTGGCAGTCTTGCGAAATATACCGATAACTAAACTTTAGAACATTCTAGCGTACAATTTCAGACGTATAGCACAATAGTATTTCGCCGGTCAACGACATTAAGACTATGACCTACCATCTTCATTAGTATAATGGATGACACTACGGCTTGGACCAGCTCCTTTACTTGTAAACGCCTCCACTTGAACCAGATAAGCCGTGAACTTGGCCAATCCACGTAAGGTATAATTTAGTGTAGTAGGGCCTGTAGTGATGGTAACGGGAAGGGTGGAGGAGTTGACGGGAGAGAACTGGATACGGTAACCTAGCAACACTCCACGGACTTGGTCAGGCTGGAGCGCGTTCCAAGAAACTTGTAAACTGGTTGAGGTCTGGTTGACGATGTTGACTGCGGCGGGAGCTGAGATGGGAACTGAGTATTGGAAGGAAAAGGGAAACCAGTTAAACAGGTTGAGGTCTGGTTGACGATGTTGACTGCGGCGGGAGCTGAGATGGGAACTGAGTATTGGAAGGAAAAGGGAAACCAGTTAAACAGGTTGAGGTCTGGTTGACGAGGTTGACTGCGGCGGGAGCTGAGATGGGAACTGAGTATTGGAAGGAAAAGGGAAACCAGTTAAACAGGTTGAGGTCTGGTTGACGAGGTTGACTGCGGCGGGAGCTTAGATGGGAACTGAGTATTGGAAGGAAAAGGGAAACCAGTTAAACAGGTTGAGGTCTGGTTGACGATGTTGACTGCGGCGGGAGCTGAGATGGGAACTGAGTATTGGAAGGAAAAGGGAAACCAGTTAAACAGGTCTCGGGTTTAGTTATTTCACATTCGAACGGCAACGAAAAAGGAAAAGGGCTTTAAAGAGATATCCCAGTGATCACAAGATCATACCATCTTCATCTGTTTTAACGGAGACCAAACTACTGCGTGGTCCGTGTCCTTTGACAGTGAATGCGTCAACATAGATATGATAGATAGAGTAGGCCTGGAGACCAGTCAGTAATATGTTCAGTGTGTGAGCTCCTGTCTGATTGGTAAACTCGGTACCACTCCCTCTCCTGCTGTACGTAACGCGGTAGCCAAGCAAGATGCCGTGCACCTGAGATGAGGGGACTGGGTCCCAGTAAACAGCAATACTGGTCGAGCTTTTGTTGACGGCACGCACATTTGGTGGGGGAACACTGGGTACTAGGAAAGAAAGAAAAAGACACAAGAGTTACAAGAAATGCATACGAATAAATAGCAGTGCTAATGATGTATAAAAATACGCAGTTACATCTCACCATCTTGCTGTGTCATAACCGTGAGTGCAGGACTAGCAGGTCCATCGCCAATCCTAGTGAACCCTCGCACGGTAATAACATATGGACGGTGCTTCTGTAATCCAGTTAACACGGCCTGTAGGTCACCAGGACCTGTTTGTGTTGAATGTGTTGTAGAGTCATTCACAAGGCGATAATCAACACGGTAACCCAACAGAATACCACGTATCTTGTCCACAGGGAGCCCATTCCAGGCAACCGTGATAGTGGTGGATGTGTGATTCACCAGGCGGAAATTTGTAGGAGAAGCACTGGGCACTAGAAAATAAGTAACACATTATTAGATTAATGGAGCCTAACAAGCGTTTTCACTGTCAAGTTACCGCTGATCTTAGCTGGGGACGAGAACTTTCACGATAACTTGAAACATGTATGGAAGGTTATACAATTTCAGTAAATCTTGATACCCCGAATCCCTTCATATCACGCAATATTGATTATTAATATATAATAGTTATCCGAACATGAAATCCAGTTTCCAATTCTACACATCCGTATTAGTAAAACTGTAAAGTTTCAAAAGAATTACTTGAAAACTGACTGAGATATGAATTTTCAAAACTTCCAATTCTGACTTCCTTTTTACAAAGAAATGTATGGGCAAATACGTCAAGTCGAGGCTGGACGGGCATCGATGCCCGTCCAGCCTCGTTTCGATTTATTTTCCCATACATTTCTTGTTAAAAATAAGCCAGAATACGAAGTTTTGAAAATTCATATCTCAGTCAGTATTGAAGCAATCTTCACCAAACTTTGCAATTTTACTAATACGGATGTGTATAATCAAGAGTGGATTACCAAGAGTTTCCATATTTACTATGTACGCCCGAATCACAATCAGAAAAGTGTCTATTTTTCGAACTAGGATGCCCGCGAAAATTCGTCATCCACAGGGTTCCCACTTTCTCGCCACGCGAACAGTTGTGAGATCCAGCCTAAAATTAAATCGCAGATTAATGGAAAAACCGTTAAAATCGCAAAGATAAGGTAGGATATTCTCTGTTTGTTGTGTATTGGGTATACGAGCATTCGAACCTGAGCATTCGAATACTTTCGCGCGCGAAACTCAAATCTAAAAATAGACACTTTTCTGACTGTGATGTGGACAAATACAGTAGGGAAAGATTCTAACTCTTGTTAATCCACTCTTGGTAGAATTGAATACTGGATTTCATTTTCTGATAACTATTATATATTAATAATCAATATTGCGTGATAATTAAGGTCTATTACAATGAGAAATTGACATACCATCCTCATCTGTCCTGACGGAGACCAAACTACTGCGTGGTCCGTGTCCTTTGACAGTGAAGGCGTCAACATAGATATCATAGATAGAGTAGGCCTGGAGACCAGTCAGTAATATGTCCAGTGTGTGAGCTCCTGTCTGATTGGTAAACTGGGTACCACTCCCTCTCCTGCTGTACGTAACGCGGTAACCAAGCAAGATGCCGTGAACCTGAGATGAGGGGACTGGGTCCCAGTAAACAGCAATACTGGTCGAGCTTTTGTTGACGGCACTTACATTGGGCGGAGGAGCACTGGGAACTAAGGTGAAAAAAATAGGTTCAGCTATGAACAATTTTAGAAAGACTACTTAAAAGATTGCTTCAGTAGGATAACCGTGCCACTGGCATGCCATTTCTTATATCGTGAACGTGTCAGTGGTGTGTCAGTACGGTGATTGAGGTGCATCGTGACCGTGTCAATGCGTGAACGAGACATACCTCCGGGTTAAGACCGTGTTATTACCGTGACCGTGTCAGTACCGTGTCTGACGATAATCCATGATGATGCACGGTTACAACAATACGCGGTCGCACCACTTAACTGAATGTAATGTATTTATCTTCCACTCACCGTCCTGACTTGTGCTTGCTATAAGACGAGGGCTTGTCGGTCCAACTCCTACACTAGTAAACCCACTCACGGTAAACCAGTACGTCGAGTGCTTCTGTAAACCGGTTATGGTCACTTGCATCCAGTTTGCACCAGTTTCACTAGTTTGTACTGACGAGCGATTGACAAGTCCATACGTCACTCTGTATCCTAGCAACACACCGTGTATCTTACCCACAGGGATCTTATCCCATCCGAGGACAACACTACTGGATGTTTGGTTCAGGACGCGTAAGTTTGGTGGAGGTGCACTGGGAACTACACAAAATAAGTGAGTTGTCAGTCAACGGAAGAGTAACTTGGGGCTGCAATTGTTAAAAATAGCGTATTCAAGCTTACAGAAAAGCTGAAGAAAGTCTTCACAAGTCAATCAGCCACATTTGATCAATTTAGGCTGAAACAGCAGAGCTCCAGCTTGCTGTATGTCCGAATGCAACCCTACTACTCAAGACACTCAAATCTGATTCTACGACAATGTGCGAAATATACAGATCACACTGATAACTAAAATTTAAAACATTCTAGCGTACAATTTCAGACGTATAGCACAATAGTATTTCGCCGGTCAACGACATTAAGACTATGACCTACCATCTTCATTAGTATAATGGATGACACTACGGCTTGGACCAGCTCCTTTACTTGTAAACGCCTCCACTTGAACCAGATAAGCCGTGAACTTGGCCAATCCACGTAAGGTATAATTTAGTGTAGTAGGGCCTGTAGTGATGGTAACGGGAAGGGTGGAGGAGTTGACGGGAGAGAACTGGATACGGTAACCTAGCAACACTCCACGGACTTGGTCAGGCTGGGGCGCGTTCCAAGAAACTTGTAAACTGGTTGAGGTCTGGTTGACGATGTTGACTGCGGCGGGAGCTGAGATGGGAACTGAGTATTGGAAGGAAAAGGAAAACCAGTTAAACAGGTTGAGGTCTGGTTGACGATGTTGACTGCGGCGGGAGCTGAGATGGGAACTGAGTATTGGAAGGAAAAGGGAAACCAGTTAAACAGGTTGAGGTCTGGTTGACGAGGTTGACTGCAGTAGGAGATGAGATGGGAACTGAGTATTGGAAGGAAAAGGAAAACCAGTTAAACAGGTCTCGGGTTTAGTTATTTCACATTCGAACGGTAACGAAAAAGGAAAAGGGCTTTAAAGAGATATCCCAGTGATCACAAAGTCATACCATCCTCATCTGTTCTGACGGAGACCAAACTACTGCGTGGTCCGTGTCCTTTGACAGTGAAAGCGTCAACATAGATATGATAGATAGAGTAGGCCTGGAGACCAGTCAGTAATATGTTCAGTGTGTGAGCTCCTGTCTGATTGGTAAACTGGGTACCACTCCCTCTCCTGCTGTACGTAACGCGGTAGCCAGCAAGATGCCGTGCACTTGAGATGAGGGAACTGGGTCCCAGTAAACAGCAATACTGGTCGAGCTTTTGTTGACTGCACGCACATTTGGTGGGGGAACACTGGGTACTAGGAAAGAAAGAAAAAGACACAAGAGTTACAAGAAATGCATACGAATAAATAGCAGTGCTAATGATGTATAAAAATACGCAGTTACATCTCACCATCTTGCTGTGTCATAACCGTGAGTGCAGGACTAGCAGGTCCATCGCCAATCCTAGTGAACCCTCGCACGCTAATAACGTATGAACGGTGCTTCTGTAATCCTGTTAACACGGCCTGTAGGTCACCAGGACCTGTTTGTGTTGAATGTGTTGTAGAGTCATTCACTAGGCGATAATCAACACGGTAACCCAATAGAATACCACGTATCTTGTCCACAGGGAGCCGATTCCAGGCAACCGTGACAGTGGTGGATGTGTGATTCAGCAGGCGGAAATTTGCAGGAGAAGCACTGGGCACTAGAAAATAAGTAACACATTATTAGATTAAAGGAGCCTAATAAGCGTTTTCACTCGCATTTTACCGCTGATCTTAGCTGGGGACGATAACTTTCACGATAACTTGAAGCATATATGGAAGGTCATACAATTTTAGTAAATCTTGATACCCCGAATCCTTTCACATCGTTGAACGATCAGTATCTCTTCCCTCCTTATTACAATGAGAAATTGCCATACCATCCTCATCTGTTCTGACGGAGACCAAACTACTGCGTGGTCCGTGTCCTTTGACGGTGAAGGCGTCAACACAGACATCATAGATAGAGTAGGCCTGGAGACCAGTCAGTAATATGTCCAGTGTATGAGCTCCTGTCTGATTGGTAAACTGGGTACCACTCCCTCTCCTGCTGTACGTCACACGGTAACCAAGCAAGATGCCGTGCACCTGAGATGAGGGGACTGGGTTCCAGTAAACAGCAATAGTGGTCGAGCTTTTGTTGACGGCACTTACATTGGGCGGAGGAGCACTGGGAACTAAGGTGAAAAAAATCAGTTCAACTATGAACTATTTTAGAAAGACTACTTAAAAGATTGCTTCAGTAGGATAACCGTGCCACTGGCGTGCCATTTCTTATATCGTGAACGTGTCAGTGGTGTGTCAGTACCGTGATTGAGGTGCATCGTGACCGTGTCAATGCGTGAACGAGACAGGCGTCCGGGCTAAGACCGTGTTATTACCGTGACCGTGTCAGTACCGTGTCAGTACCGTGTCAGACGATAATCCATGATGATGCACGGTTACAACAATACGCGGTCGCACCACTTAACTGAATGTAATGTATTTATCTTCCACTTACCGTCCTGACTTGTGCTTGCTATAAGACGAGGGCTTGTCGGTCCAACTCCTACACTAGTAAACCCACTCACGGTAAACCAGTACGTCGAGTGCTTCTGTAAACCGGTTATGGTTACTTGCATCCAGTTTGCACCAGTTTCACTAGTTCGTACTGACGAGCGATTGACAAGACCATACGTCACTCTGTATCCTAGCAACACACCGTGTATCTTACCCACAGGGATCTTATCCCATCCGAGGACAACACTACTAGATGTTTGGTTGAGGACGCGTAAGTTTGGTGGAGGTGCACTGGGAACTACACAAAATAAGTGAGTTGTCAGTCAACGGAAGAGTAACTTGGGGCTGCAATTGTTAAAAATAGCGTATTCAAGCTTACAGAAAAGCCGAAGAAAGTCTTCACCAGTCAATCTGTGCCTAATCAGCCACACTTGATCAATTTAGACTTGGACAGCAGACCTCCAGCTTGCTGTATGTCCGAATGCAACCCTATTACTCAAGGCACTCAAATCTGATTCTATGACAGTGTGCGAAATATACCGATCACACTGATAACTAAAATTTAGAACATTCTAGCGTACAATTTCAGACGTATAGCGCAATAGTATTTCGCCGGTCAACGACATTAAGACTATAACCTACCATCTTCATTAGTATAATGGATGACACTACGGCTTGGACCAGCTCCTATACTTGTAAACGCCGCTACTTGTACTAGATAAGCCGTGAACTTGGCCAATCCACGTAAGGTATAATTTAGTGTAGTAGGGCCTGTAGTGATGGTAACGAGAGGGGTGGAGGATTTGACGGGAGAGAACTGGATACGGTAACCTAGCAACACACCACGGACCTGGTCAGGCTGGAGCGCGTTCCAAGAAACTTGTAAACTGGTTGAGGTCTGGTTGACGATGTTGACTGCGGCGGGAGCTGAGATGGGAACTGAGTATTGGAAGGAAAAGGAAAACCAGTTAAACAGGTCTCGGGTTTAGTTATTTTACATTCGAACGGCAACGAAAAAGGAAAAGGGCTTTAAAGAGATATCCCAGTGATCACAAGATCATACCATCCTCATCTGTTTTAATGGAGACCAAACTACTGCGTGGTCCGTGTCCTTTGACAGTGAAAGCGTCAACATAGATATCATAGTTAGAGTAGGCCTGGAGACCAGTCAGTAATATGTCAAGTGTGCGAGCTCCTGTCTGATTGGTAAACTGGGTACCACTCCCTCTCCTGCTGTACGTAACGCGGTAGCCAAGCAAGATGCCGTGCACCTGAGATGAGGGGACTGGGTCCCAGTTAACAGCAATACTGGTCGAGCTTTTGTTGACCGCACGCACATTTGATGGGGGAACACTGGGAACTAGGAAAGAAAGAACAAGACACAAGAGTTACAAGAAATGCATATTAATAAATAACAGTGCTAATGATGTATAAAAATACGCAGTTACATCTCACCATCTTGCTGTGTTATAACCGTGAGTGCAGGACTAGCAGGTCCATCGCCAATCCTAGTGAACCCTCGCACGGTAATAACATATGGACGGTGCTTCTGTAATCCAGTTAACACGGCCTGTAGGTCACCAGGACCTGTTTGTGTTGAATGTGTTGTAGAGTCATTCACAAGGCGATAATCAACACGGTAACCCAACAGAATACCACGTATCTTGTCCACAGGGAGCCCATTCCAGGCAACCGTGATAGTGGTGGATGTGTGATTCACCAGGCGGAAATTTGTAGGAGAAGCACTGGGCACTAGAAAAGAAGTAACACATTATTAGATTAATGGAGCCTAACAAGCGTTTTCACTGTCAAGTTACCGCTGATCTTAGCTGGGGACGAGAACTTTCACGATAACTTGAAACATGTATGGAAGGTTATACAATTTCAGTAAATCTTGATACCCCGAATCCCTTCATATCACGCAATATTGATTATTAATATATAATAGTTATCCGAAAATGAAATCCAGTTTCCAATTCTACACATCCTGCCTCGTCCCTAGGCGTCTCTATTTGGTAGAAACAGAGAGAAAAGCCTCTTGCGAGTGTTCTGGTAGCGAGCGCGCAATGCATCTTGGGAACGGTTCGATTTCGCAATGCATCATGGGAAGGCTCAAACCAGAGAAAGAGACCTGCCTCGTACCCAGGCGCGTTCTAGTGATTTTCGAGGCGAGAGCGACTGGGAGCGAGCTAGCGCGAAAGGCATCATGGGAAGGGCGAAGAAAATAACGCGCCTGGCAGATTACGTTTTCAAAATGGCGGAAATTAATTTATGCAAGGACATGGAGCAAAGAAAACGAGCTATTACAAAGCTTTCTGACACTCAGAAAGCTCACGAATTCTTCAAAATGGACAAGATATATTTTCCTCACAACTAGGGCGAAGAAATAACCGACTTTTATTAGGAACGTCAACGGTCGCTCAAGAGTCTTGTGTGATTTACAAGATCAAGACAACTTTTAACAGTTGAAGATCACAGTAAACTCACGAGAGCTTGGTTTTTGCATCCTCTACATGAGATGAAAGGCGACGAGTCATCAAAAGGCGGCTCTACACGTTGTAGTATCCTTCTGCATGCTTATAAAGTGCCACAGGGAACCTACTCTTCAATATTTTAGTGACAGCTCTGTAAGAATGACAGAGGCTCAATAAAATCTCTGTCAAACAAATAGCCCTGACCTTCAAAGCGTCGAGGTTCAAGCGAGGAGTTAAAACAAGGACAAGGGATTCCGTGAATTTACCATTCTCTTCCCCGGTGTATGTTGTTCACGAGTTGTCACAATTGCAATACGTCTATTGTTTAGAAGAATTCATGATGAAATAAAAACTGAACACAAAGATGTCCTCTAGGAATGATTTTGTTTTTGCACCAGGTTAAGCCCGGAATAGGCCACGGTCGATCCAGGAATGATGCTGATGTAATGAAATTCATACATAAACTGACAGTATTCAAGGAGTCCCTGTGGAAAATCTACAGTGCCTATACATCTGCTTTACCCCTTACTTCACTCTTGGGAACAAAGCACAGCTGCTCGGAGATAGTACACTAGAAAACTGACACACAATGGATATTGTTTACCACATATCATGAATGACTTCGATAAAGCTTAGCACCCTTGATAGGAACGTTGAAACAATATTAGTTCTAAAAATAATAGTAATTTTGTTAATAGCCAGTTTAATTTTGACTAGCCAGTTGTTCTTTACTATTCAAGTATTTCTTCACTAAGGCTACATTCATAATGAATAGTAGAGGGGAGGCAGGATCAGGAAAATTTTTATCAGTAAAATGGGGAATCAGGAGATAGATTTCTAGCCTTGTAGGAGGTGCTATCAGGATCACTTAAAGGTTGGTGTTCCATGCTTTTGGTATTTAAAGCTGTTACCTCCCCCTTTGCCACATTATTTTGAATCCACCAGTTTTTCTTTCTGGATATGGCTTTTGTCCACACTCATCCAGGCAATTTCGGCAAGAAATCCATTATTAATCCTCTCCCCAGAGTGGAAAAAATAAATTGGTGACAAATCTAATAACGTGTAATCCAGACACTATGAAAACCACTAGAGTGGTAAAACAATGCTTTGAGATCCAGTCCCCAGGCTAATGATTTTCTATATTGTTTGGTAACAAACTTGAGATTGCTCACCTACTTTTGATGCTTATCAAGCAGTAACTCACCAAAAAACAAAACAAGAATACTTTCTCTTTTCTCCTAGCAAGGCCTCCCAAGCACAGAATATAAATAACTGTGAGATGAAGAGACAGGAAAGTGGAATTTCCAGCTGAATTCCTTGGATCGCCTAGGAGAAACTCATTGGGTTCAATGCTACTTGAAAAGACAATCATGTGGTACATCAAAACAATGATCACATGGTACATAAAACCATTGGCCTGGGACTGGATCTTGAAGGGGTCGATTTACCATGCCACTGATTTCCATAGTATCTGATGATGTATCAAAATAATGAATGAGACAATTTGTTCAGCAAATCAGGATGTAACAAAATCATGGCAGAATAAAACAATAATATAAACAATATTGTGTGAAGATGACCATTGGATGCTTGTGGATGGGTGAATTTTAATTTTAATACAATATGACTTGTGGATGGTGAGTCCACTTTCCTATTGCTGTCACAGTTGCAACTGAACAGACTACTGAATATTATAATAGAGAGAGCTCCATTCATTGTCAGTAATTATTCAACAGGGAAAATGGGATCTGTCTGCTATAATTTGGTGTGTTTTTGTTACGAAATCAAGCAAAAAAAAAACATTCAAAATGATTAGTCTTGGTAAATTCACCAATGCCTTAGGAATGGAAGTCAACCCATTTCTAGCTGCGGCCATGATTACAGCAGATGGAGCACACTCATTGCTCACTACCGATTCCAACCATTATTATAGCTAAAAAAATGTCATGCAAGTGGGAAAAACACCTACTCTGCAAGAACATATTTATAGTATAATCATGTAAGCACAGGGGTTGAATGATCCAGGAATTTCAGAAGTTGGGGGGGGGGGGGGGGCAGATAGTGAAAACATGGTACAAAAATGAACAAATTTCCTTCATCGAATACAGTAGATGTTTGGGAAAATCTCCCGTGAAAGGGGGGCTACAGGCCCAAAGTCAACCCATTGCCTTTTTCTTTCTTAAGGGTTTGTGCTAATATTCACTGTAGGCAAGTTCTTATTAGATTGTGTGATTCCAGATAATATCCACCTCCTCCCATTAGTGTACAGGAAAAATAATATCATAGATTTCTCAAGCTCTTTTATTTACTCATTAATTTTCTCTTTTTGGGATGATATACAGTATTGTTGTTGCCATGATCTCCTGAAATTTTTCCAGCATGTTCAACACAGCCTGATACTGCTGTATCAAAGTTGCAGTTCTTGGTGCCTGCTGAAAAACATCCTGTAGTGCAAGATCAGAGCTGCTGGCTCCCTCTTATAGCCTTCAATTAAAAGTGTATCCCACTCATTTTCTTCCAGGCTGTACTCTTATACCTTCTATATCATGCTGTATTTCTGGCAATATGTCTGCAATTAAAGCAAAGCACTGCCATTTGCTTCAGCCTGGGGTAAAGAATTTTCTGGTTAATAGTGAAGGAAATACAGCAATTCCATTTAGTCAGCAGTATGACCCCATAACCCAGGAAAGGCTTCAATTAAACCAGCCAATTAGGGCCAAGAAACTAAAGCAATAAAATCTAAAAATAAAATGTTCTTTCAAGCCAAAAATTGTATAGAGATTTGCTATTTCACTACACTTGGTGCAGGAAAAAAATATCAAGCAATAGGTGTTGATGCAGCTGTCAAACAACATGCTCTCAAGTTAAATTCCACAAGTGATAACATAAAAACTGCACACCCTAGGATAGAGTGGAATAATGCTGTATACAGTGGAGAAAACACCATTTTCATGCTATTCATGAGCAAATCTGCTCACTATGCATTCTCAGGCAATGCTGTTTAATTGTTAGAAAATTGTGCCACTAAAACGCAGAAAAAAACAATGAGTTCTGACAAAATTTCTATTGTTAATTAATGTACAGGACTGAATAAGGTTCGTATAGAGTCGACATGGCTGAAATCAATAAACATACAGGCCTGAATAAGGCTGTATAGAGTGGCAACATTTCTCTATTTTCACCATTTTCATGCTATTCGTAAGCAAATCTGCTGACCATGCATTTGCAGGCAATGCTGTTTAATTGTTAAAAAATTGTGCCACTAAAATGCAGAAAAACACAATGAGTTCTGCCAAAATTTCTATTGTTGATTAATGTACAGGAATGAATAAGGTTTGTATAGAATCGACATGGCTGAAATCAACAAACGTAGAAACCCGAACAAGACTGTATAGAGTGGAAAAATTTCTGAACAAAAAGAAACAAATACAACATGTACTATCATTCAGAACTTCAGAGTAGTGAGGATATCGGTCAAAGCAAAAGTGCTCAGAAATCAATTTCGAATAATTATTTCTGGTTTGTCCATATAATAAAAAGAGAATTACAGGGTGGCTTGAAGATTATCTATATTTGCTACACTCGTTTGTAAAATATTGTTCTTGCAATGCAAAAATAAAATTCATATCTTCGTGCCACCCTGTTATTTTCCTCTATGTATTTCATCCGAATATCTCTCTGTTTTGATTGCATTGCTCTGTCAATAATGAGCTCAGTAAAACTGTTGTTGATTTATTTCCTATCACTGCAAATATGTTGGTCAAACATACAAGGAAACAGTGATAATGTACCTAAAGAGGCAACAGAAAAAATAATTATTATTAAGGATACTGCTTGTCATCTTTAACAGACACCTTCTTCTTTTTGGAGTGTGAAAAGGCATGTGACAGGAGGCTTAAATTCTCCTCAACATTCATTTCCAAAATAAGAACCTAGCACCTTCTTATTTGTTGACTGGGGAAATTATTGCTGAGTGGCATGGGAGAGACAACTTTTTTGTCCAGGTTTAATGCATGTAACCTCTAGGAGAAGTGCTTGTGGAATGCTTCTATTGCATGGGGCATCCAGAGGTTCAAGGGTTTTCCTTCAGTTGGGCACACAGCTGCTCCCATCTAACAACAGTCATATCTCCCTTAAGTGAATGCTGTAAAAGTCAAAATAATGTTTGATTGATGAACTAATGCCATTTCAAACTCTTACTACATCACTCCAAAATTCAAGCAAATGATTGATATGTGGTCATAGACAGTAGATATATTGAGAGTCAAGCAAAATTAGGTGCAAAATACTCGCTTTGCTTTCGACTGGGCTGTTCTTGACTCAGATGTGAGGAAAATATGCTTCCCTGCACCTACTAGCCCTTGGGTCTGGGATATTGGCTTGACATTTCTATTGCATTATTTTATTGCAAAAGGAAACTTGTCTAACAAATAAAAACAAAAACATTGCAATATTTCCATCATTCTACTTCAAATAAGCTGAAAAGGTAAATCGTATTCTGACAGCAGCGTGTTCGCGGCAGATCGGGAGATCAGGGTTTTGTGCAGGCCGGCTTTTCATAGGTTTTTCTTTCGAGAAGTAACTATAAGCTTATTCAAGGAAAACAAGAACCGAACAAGAACCGGGTTCAAGCAAGGATATTTTCCCGTTTCAAAGGAGTTAAAATGGTATTTCTTATTCAAGTACTTTTCAAGGACTTCCAGAACCTGCATACACCCTGAAAACTTCAATGATAAAACGCTTTTACCTTCTAAATGAAGTTCTTGTAAGTACACATCAAGTTCCTCGATATCGCTCTCCGCCATGTTTCCACTCATCGGTCATATTCAACGACTAATTCCAGTTTTTAACTACATTCTGATACGCTTTCTTGCCAAAAAACGATGCAGTGATACTTATTGATTACATCTGCAAACGAAACAAGTCATTTTCCCTGAAGATTCGTAAAGAAAGCGGCTATATTGGTCCAGGTCCAGAAATCGGGATTTTTGACCCAGAAATCGTGTATAATCTGCGAGGCGTCTCTTTCCTGCCTCGTCCCTAGGCGTCTCTATTTGGTAGAAACCTCTTGCGAGTGTTCTGGTAGCGAGCGCGCAATGCATCTTGGGAACGGTTCGATTTCGCAATGCATCATGGGAAGGCTCAAACCAGAGAAAGAGACGCCTCGCAGATTATACACGATTTCTGGGTCAAAAATCCCGATTTCTGGACCTGGACCAATATAGCCGCTTTCTTTACGAATCTTCAGGGAAAATGACTTGTTTCGTTTGCAGATGTAATCAATAAGTATCACTGCATCGTTTTTTGGCAAGAAAGCGTATCAGAATGTAGTTAAAAACTGGAATTAGTCGTTGAATATGACCGATGAGTGGAAACATGGCGGAGAGCGATATCGAGGAACTTGATGTGTACTTACAAGAACTTCATTTAGAAGGTAAAAGCGTTTTATCATTGAAGTTTTCAGGGTGTATGCAGGTTCTGGAAGTCCTTGAAAAGTACTTGAATAAGAAATACCATTTTAACTCCTTTGAAACGGGAAAATATCCTTGCTTGAACCCGGTTCTTGTTCGGTTCTTGTTTTCCTTGAATAAGCTTATAGTTACTTCTCGAAAGAAAAACCTATGAAAAGCCGGCCTGCACAAAACCCTGATCTCCCGATCTGCCGCGAACACGCTGCTGTCAGAATACGATTTACCTTTTCAGCTTATTTGAAGTAGAATGATGGAAATATTGCAATGTTTTTGTTTTTATTTGTTAGACAAGTTTCCTTTTGCAATAAAATAATGCAATAGAAATGTCAAGCCAATATCCCAGACCCAAGGGCTAGTAGGTGCAGGGAAGCATATTTTCCTCACATCTGAGTCAAGAACAGCCCAGTCGAAAGCAAAGCGAGTATTTTGCACCTAATTTTGCTTGACTCTCAATATATCTACTGTCTATGACCACATATCAATCATTTGCTTGAATTTTGGAGTGATGTAGTAAGAGTTTGAAATGGCATTAGTTCATCAATCAAACATTATTTTGACTTTTACAGCATTCACTTAAGGGAGATATGACTGTTGTTAGATGGGAGCAGCTGTGTGCCCAACTGAAGGAAAACCCTTGAACCTCTGGATGCCCCATGCAATAGAAGCATTCCACAAGCACTTCTCCTAGAGGTTACATGCATTAAACCTGGACAAAAAAAGTTGTCTCTCCCATGCCACTCAGCAATAATTTCCCCAGTCAACAAATAAGAAGGTGCTAGGTTCTTATTTTGGAAATGAATGTTGAGGAGAATTTAAGCCTCCTGTCACATGCCTTTTCACACTCCAAAAAGAAGAAGGTGTCTGTTAAAGATGACAAGCAGTATCCTTAATAATAATTATTTTTTCTGTTGCCTCTTTAGGTACATTATCACTGTTTCCTTGTATGTTTGACCAACATATTTGCAGTGATAGGAAATAAATCAACAACAGTTTTACTGAGCTCATTATTGACAGAGCAATGCAATCAAAACAGAGAGATATTCGGATGAAATACATAGAGGAAAATAACAGGGTGGCACGAAGATATGAATTTTATTTTTGCATTGCAAGAACAATATTTTACAAACGAGTGTAGCAAATATAGATAATCTTCAAGCCACCCTGTAATTCTCTTTTTATTATATGGACAAACCAGAAATAATTATTCGAAATTGATTTCTGAGCACTTTTGCTTTGACCGATATCCTCACTACTCTGAAGTTCTGAATGATAGTACATGTTGTATTTGTTTCTTTTTGTTCAGAAATTTTTCCACTCTATACAGTCTTGTTCGGGTTTCTACGTTTGTTGATTTCAGCCATGTCGATTCTATACAAACCTTATTCATTCCTGTACATTAATCAACAATAGAAATTTTGGCAGAACTCATTGTGTTTTTCTGCATTTTAGTGGCACAATTTTTTAACAATTAAACAGCATTGCCTGCAAATGCATGGTCAGCAGATTTGCTTACGAATAGCATGAAAATGGTGAAAATAGAGAAATGTTGCCACTCTATACAGCCTTATTCAGGCCTGTATGTTTATTGATTTCAGCCATGTCGACTCTATACGAACCTTATTCAGTCCTGTACATTAATTAACAATAGAAATTTTGTCAGAACTCATTGTTTTTTTCTGTGTTTTAGTGGCACAATTTTCTAACAATTAAACAGCATTGCCTGAGAATGCATAGTGAGCAGATTTGCTCATGAATAGCATGAAAATGGTGTTTTCTCCACTGTATACAGCATTATTCCACTCTATCCTAGGGTGTGCAGTTTTTATGTTATCACTTGTGGAATTTAACTTGAGAGCATGTTGTTTGACAGCTGCATCAACACCTATTGCTTGATATTTTTTTCCTGCACCAAGTGTAGTGAAATAGCAAATCTCTATACAATTTTTGGCTTGAAAGAACATTTTATTTTTAGATTTTATTGCTTTAGTTTCTTGGCCCTAATTGGCTGGTTTAATTGAAGCCTTTCCTGGGTTATGGGGTCATACTGCTGACTAAATGGAATTGCTGTATTTCCTTCACTATTAACCAGAAAATTCTTTACCCCAGGCTGAAGCAAATGGCAGTGCTTTGCTTTAATTGCAGACATATTGCCAGAAATACAGCATGATATAGAAGGTATAAGAGTACAGCCTGGAAGAAAATGAGTGGGATACACTTTTAATTGAAGGCTATAAGAGGGAGCCAGCAGCTCTGATCTTGCACTACAGGATGTTTTTCAGCAGGCACCAAGAACTGCAACTTTGATACAGCAGTATCAGGCTGTGTTGAACATGCTGGAAAAATTTCAGGAGATCATGGCAACAACAATACTGTATATCATCCCAAAAAGAGAAAATTAATGAGTAAATAAAAGAGCTTGAGAAATCTATGATATTATTTTTTCCTGTACACTAATGGGAGGAGGTGGATATTATCTGGAATCACACAATCTAATAAGAACTTGCCTACAGTGAATATTAGCACAAACCCTTAAGAAAGAAAAAGGCAATGGTTGACTTTGGGCCTGTAGCCCCCCTTTCACGGGAGATTTTCCCAAACATCTACTGTATTCGATGAAGGAAATTTGTTCATTTTTGTACCATGTTTTCACTATCTGCCCCCCCCCCCCCCCAACTTCTGAAATTCCTGGATCATTCAACCCCTGTGCTTACATGATTATACTATAAATATGTTCTTGCAGAGTAGGTGTTTTTCCCACTTGCATGACATTTTTTTAGCTATAATAATGGTTGGAATCGGTAGTGAGCAATGAGTGTGCTCCATCTGCTGTAATCATGGCCGCAGCTAGAAATGGGTTGACTTCCATTCCTAAGGCATTGGTGAATTTACCAAGACTAATCATTTTGAATGTTTTTTTTTTGCTTGATTTCGTAACAAAAACACACCAAATTATAGCAGACAGATCCCATTTTCCCTGTTGAATAATTACTGACAATGAATGGAGCTCTCTCTATTATAATATTCAGTAGTCTGTTCAGTTGCAACTGTGACAGCAATAGGAAAGTGGACTCACCATCCACAAGTCATATTGTATTAAAATTAAAATTCACCCATCCACAAGCATCCAATGGTCATCTTCACACAATATTGTTTATATTATTGTTTTATTCTGCCATGATTTTGTTACATCCTGATTTGCTGAACAAATTGTCTCATTCATTATTTTGATACATCATCAGATACTATGGAAATCAGTGGCATGGTAAATCGACCCCTTCAAGATCCAGTCCCAGGCCAATGGTTTTATGTACCATGTGATCATTGTTTTGATGTACCACATGATTGTCTTTTCAAGTAGCATTGAACCCAATGAGTTTCTCCTAGGCGATCCAAGGAATTCAGCTGGAAATTCCACTTTCCTGTCTCTTCATCTCACAGTTATTTATATTCTGTGCTTGGGAGGCCTTGCTAGGAGAAAAGAGAAAGTATTCTTGTTTTGTTTTTTGGTGAGTTACTGCTTGATAAGCATCAAAAAGTAGGTGAGCAATCTCAAGTTTGTTACCAAACAATATAGAAAATCATTAGCCTGGGGACTGGATCTCAAAGCATTGTTTTACCACTCTAGTGGTTTTCATAGTGTCTGGATTACACGTTATTAGATTTGTCACCAATTTATTTTTTCCACTCTGGGGAGAGGATTAATAATGGATTTCTTGCCGAAATTGCCTGGATGAGTGTGGACAAAAGCCATATCCAGAAAGAAAAACTGGTGGATTCAAAATAATGTGGCAAAGGGGAGGTAACAGCTTTAAATACCAAAAGCATGGAACACCAACCTTTAAGTGATCCTGATAGCACCTCCTACAAGGCTAGAAATCTATCTCCTGATTCCCCATTTTACTGATAAAAATTTTCCTGATCCTGCCTCCCCTCTACTATTCATTATGAATGTAGCCTTAGTGAAGAAATACTTGAATAGTAAAGAACAACTGGCTAGTCAAAATTAAACTGGCTATTAACAAAATTACTATTATTTTTAGAACTAATATTGTTTCAACGTTCCTATCAAGGGTGCTAAGCTTTATCGAAGTCATTCATGATATGTGGTAAACAATATCCATTGTGTGTCAGTTTTCTAGTGTACTATCTCCGAGCAGCTGTGCTTTGTTCCCAAGAGTGAAGTAAGGGGTAAAGCAGATGTATAGGCACTGTAGATTTTCCACAGGGACTCCTTGAATACTGTCAGTTTATGTATGAATTTCATTACATCAGCATCATTCCTGGATCGACCGTGGCCTATTCCGGGCTTAACCTGGTGCAAAAACAAAATCATTCCTAGAGGACATCTTTGTGTTCAGTTTTTATTTCATCATGAATTCTTCTAAACAATAGACGTATTGCAATTGTGACAACTCGTGAACAACATACACCGGGGAAGAGAATGGTAAATTCACGGAATCCCTTGTCCTTGTTTTAACTCCTCGCTTGAACCTCGACGCTTTGAAGGTCAGGGCTATTTGTTTGACAGAGATTTTATTGAGCCTCTGTCATTCTTACAGAGCTGTCACTAAAATATTGAAGAGTAGGTTCCCTGTGGCACTTTATAAGCATGCAGAAGGATACTACAACGTGTAGAGCCGCCTTTTGATGACTCGTCGCCTTTCATCTCATGTAGAGGATGCAAAAACCAAGCTCTCGTGAGTTTACTGTGATCTTCAACTGTTAAAAGTTGTCTTGATCTTGTAAATCACACAAGACTCTTGAGCGACCGTTGACGTTCCTAATAAAAGTCGGTTATTTCTTCGCCCTAGTTGTGAGGAAAATATATCTTGTCCATTTTGAAGAATTCGTGAGCTTTCTGAGTGTCAGAAAGCTTTGTAATAGCTCGTTTTCTTTGCTCCATGTCCTTGCATAAATTAATTTCCGCCATTTTGAAAACGTAATCTGCCAGGCGCGTTATTTTCCAACCTCGTTCCCAGGGTCTCCTCGGTCAGTTTTGAAAATGGCGGGTCGTGCCAGAGGAGACCCTGGCAAAGGCTGAACCACGTGACTTTGGAGGGACCACAGGAAACCCGAATCATATAAAACCATGAGAAAAACATGGCGACGATCAGCGTGAAAGAAGACGGATAAAAATGAAGTATAACATGCAGAATCATTTTCCTCCAGGCGTGAAAGCGTTTAACGGTAAAAGAGAAAGCGATAAGACATATTCTATCTTTAATTCAAATCCAAACCGCTACTCGTTGAACGGATTTTTAAGAATTTTCGGGTCAATGAAGGGGCACCTGTCAGAGAAAGAGGTTGGTTTGCAGTGTCAACGATTTTGAGGCAAATTTAGGTTGCTTAAATGCAGTCAAATACAAACGAAATGAGCACAATAATCATCTAGTTTTGTTAAATAACCTTTTAACTGCTAGTTGAGCACAAATTTGGAGTATTTTTTTGTGTTATCGAGCGGATTACGAAATGACATAATTTTTGATTTCTGTTCAGGCTGAACAGTTTTCAAACTTGGAAATTTGATAGCGAAAGCTATAAACTTACGTAAAATGATGTCTATATAATGCAAGTTTCAGTTCCTTTTTCTTTATAACACTAAATAATAGTATAATGTAGGATTCTGAGATTTATGTAGATCACTGGTCTTATTTTATAAACAACCGTGACACAGCCCCTTCCTTGAAGCACGGCCCTTTAAGCTTATTTAAGCTTATTTACTAAAATTTAGATTGTTAGCAGGGACTCATAGGGAGCCGAAGCTCACAGTCTGTACAGAGCGAAATAATTCGGAATTGTTCGAGTAGAAAAGACATGATAAGAGTTTGTAGTCTTGTTTGCCCCTATCCCTTATGCACTAGTCATTTGTTTCCACCGACCCCCAACCCCCGCGATATAGCAGGGGAATATGAAACAGATGTTGTCAAATTTGAAATAATTCCACCGCCTACCAGGGGAGAACACCTTGGAAAATTCCCTACACCCAGGGGAAACATTTCCTCCACCCAAGGGACAAATTCCACCCTCCACAAGATGGATACAAGAAACTTTCCTAATACTATCAAAACCAGTAGAGTGTCTTTTCCGAAATGAAAAAGACAGATGTTTTGTTTCTCCCGCCATTCCCCTGGCTGGTTATCTGAGCCGTAGCAAATTTGAAGTAAACTCCCTGGGGATCGGGGCACCAATACAAGACAAGCCACTGATATTTCCCCCACTATTGCCTGGCAAAATCCCCGCATGTCGTGGGGGTTGGGGTCGGTGGAAGCAAATGTGAGAGTTTCAAGAGATAACGCTGACGAACTGCTAGAACTTGACTCCCAAGTAACACATTGTTTTAATCCTTAAAGGTGTTTCTCAAAAACCGTGTCTCCGTTTTTTAAAATTTTGCTTTGCTCAAAAGTTATCGAACTTTTAAATTTCGAAGGTCAAATTTTGTGGAATTTTCACGCTCTAAAAATTGTAAAAATTCATAACTGTTGAACTAAACAAAATTTAAAAAATCGCAGACACGGTTTTTGAGAAACACCTTTAAGGATTAAAACAATGTGTTACTTTTGAGTCATGGTCCAGCAGTTCGACAGCGTTAGCTCGTGAAAATAGCACACCAAAATATTTCATCAATGCTTTAAAAAAATAAAAGGTATCAATAAGTGATTTCTTTTTGCCATAGCCCGCTAGTCCATTCTATAAGCTTTCCAACGATATATAGGTTGACATATTTTGGTTAAACTAAGGACGTGTATGATTTTTTTTCGAACAACGTGCGCGAAGGTTCTCAGTAACCTTAATGGAAAAACCGTTAAAATCGCAAAGATAAGGTAGGATATTCTCTATTTGTTGTGTATTGGGTATACGAGCATTCGAACCTGAGCATTCGAATACTTTCGCGCGCGAAACTCAAATCTAAAAATAGACACTTTTCTGACTGTGATGTGGACAAATACAGTAGGGAAAGATTCTAACTCTTGTTAATCCACTCTTGGTAGAATTGAATACTGGATTTCATTTTCTGATAACTATTATATATTAATAATCAATATTGCGTGATAAAGGTCTATTACAATGAGAAATTGACATACCATCCTCATCTGTCCTGACGGAGACCAAACTACTGCGTGGTCCGTGTCCTTTGACAGTGAAGGCGTCAACATAGATATCATAGATAGAGTAGGCCTGGAGACCAGTCAGTAATATGTCCAGTGTGTGAGCTCCTGTCTGATTGGTAAACTGGGTACCACTCCCTCTCCTGCTGTACGTAACGCGGTAACCAAGCAAGATGCCGTGAACCTGAGATGAGGGACTGGGTTCCAGTAAACAGCAATACTGGTCGAGCTTTTGTTGACGGCACTTACATTGGGCGGAGGAGCACTGGGAACTAAGGTGAAAAAAATAGGTTCAGCTATGAACAATTTTAGAAAGACTACTTAAAAGATTGCTTCAGTAGGATAACCGTGCCACTGGCATGCCATTTCTTATATCGTGAACGTGTCAGTGGTGTGTCAGTACGGTGATTGAGGTGCATCGTGACCGTGTCAATGCGTGAACGAGACATACGTCCGGGTTAAGACCGTGTTATTACCGTGACCGTGTCAGTACCGTGACTGTACGTGCATCGTGACCGTGTCAATGCGTGAACGAGACAGGCGTCCGGGCTAAGACCGTGTTATTACCGTGACCGTGTCAGTACCGTGTCTGACGATAATCCATGATGATGCACGGTTACAACAATACGCGGTCGCACCACTTAACTGAATGTAATGTATTTATCTTCCACTCACCGTCCTGACTTGTGCTTGCTATAAGACGAGGGCTTGTCGGTCCAACTCCTACACTAGTAAACCCACTCACGGTAAACCAGTACGTCGAGTGCTTCTGTAAACCGGTTATGGTCACTTGCATCCAGTTTGCACCAGTTTCACTAGTTTGTACTGACGAGCGATTGACAAGACCATACGTCACTCTGTATCCTAGCAACACACCGTGTATCTTACCCACAGGGATCTTATCCCATCCGAGGACAACACTACTGGATGTTTGGTTCAGGACGCGTAGGTTTGGTGGAGGTGCACTGGGAACTACACAAAATAAGTGAGTTGTCAGTCAACGGAAGAGTAACTTGGGGCTGCAATTGTTAAAAATAGCGTATTCAAGCTTACAGAAAAGCCGAAGAAAGTCTTCACCAGTCAATCAGCCACACTTGATCAATTTAGGCTGAAACAGCAGAGCTCCAGCTTGCTGTATGTCCGAATGCAACCCTATTACTCAAAACACCCAAATCTGATTCTACGACAATGTGCGAAATATACAGATCACACTGATAACTAAAATTTAAAACATTCTAGCGTACAATTTCAGACGTATAGCACAATAGTATTTCGCCGGTCAACGACATTAAGACTATGACCTACCCTCTTCATTAGTATAATGGATGACACTACGGCTTGGACCAGCTCCTATACTTGTAAACGCCGCCACTTGTACTAGATAAGCCGTGAACTTGGCCAATCCACGTAAGGTATAATTTAGTGTAGTAGGGCCTGTAGTGATGGTAACGGGAAGGGTGGAGGAGTTGACGGGAGAGAACTGGATACGGTAACCTAGCAACACACCACGGACTTGGTCAGGCTGGAGCGCGTTCCAAGAAACTTGTAAACTGGTTGAGGTCTGGTTGACGATGTTGACTGTGGCGGGAGCTGAGATGGGAACTGAGTATTGGAAGGAAAAGGGAAACCAGTTAAACAGGTCGAGGTCTGGTTGACGATGTTGACTGCGGCGGGAGCTGAGATGGGAACTGAGTATTGGAAGGAAAAGGGAAACCAGTTAAACTGGTTGAGGTCTGGTTGACGATGTTGACTGTGGCGGGAGCTGAGATGGGAACTGAGTATTGGAAGGAAAAGGGAAACCAGTTAAACAGGTTGAGGTCTGGTTGACGATGTTGACTGCGGCGGGAGCTGAGATGGGAACTGAGTATTGGAAGGAAAAGGGAAACCAGTTAAACTGGTTGAGGTCTGGTTGACGATGTTGACTGCGGCGGGAGCTGAGATGGGAACTGAGTATTGGAAGGAAAAGGGAAACCAGTTAAACTGGTTGAGGTCTGGTTCACGACGTTGACTGCGGCGGGAGCTGAGATGGGAACTGAGTATTGGAAGGAAAAGGGAAACCAGTTAAACAGGTTGAGATCTGGTTGACGACGTTGACTGCGGCGGGGGCTGAGATGGGAACTGAGTATTGGAAGGAAAAGGGAAACCAGTTAAACTGGTTGAGGTCTGGTTGACGATGTTGACTGCGGCGGGGGCTGAGATGGGAACTGAGTATTGGAAGGAAAAGGGAAACCAGTTAAACAGGTCTCGGGTTTAGTTATTTCACATTCGAACGGCAACGAAAGAGAAAAAGGGCTTTAAAGAGATATCCCAGTGATCACAAAGTCATACCATCCTCATTTGTTTTAACGGAGATCAAACTACTGCGTGGTCCGTGTCCTTTGACAGTGAAAGCGTCAACATAGATATCATAGTTAGAGTAGGCCTGGAGACCAGTCAGTAATATGTCCAGTGTGTGAGCTCCTGTCTGATTGGTAAACTGGGTACCACTCCCTCTCCTGCTGTACGTAACGCGGTAGCCAAGCAAGATGCCGTGCACCTGAGATGAGGGGACCGGGTCCCAGTTAACAGCAATACTGGTCGAGCTTTTGTTGACTGCACGCACATTTGGTGGGGGAACACTGGGAACTAGGAAAGAAAGAAAAAGACACAAGAATTACAAGAAATGCATATGAATAAATAGCAGTGCTAATGATGTATAAAAATACGCAGTTACATCTCACCATCTTGCTGTGTTATAACCGTGAGTGCAGGACTAGCAGGTCCATCGCCAATCCTAGTGAACCCTCGCACGGTAATAACGTATGAACGGTGCTTCTGTAATCCTGTTAACACGGCCTGTAGGTCACCAGGACCTGTTTGTGTTGAATGTGTTGTAGAGTCATTCACTAGGCGATAATCAACACGGTAACCCAACAGAATGCCACGTATCTTGTCCACAGGGAGGCGATTCCAGGCAACCGTGATAGTGGTGGATGTGTGATTCAGCAGGCGGAAATTTGCAGGAGAAGCACTGGGCACTAGAAAATAAGTAACACATTATTAGATTAAAGGAGCCTAATAAGCGTTTTCACTCGCATTTTATCGCTGATCTTAGCTGGGGACGATAACTTTCACGATAACTTGAAACATATATGGAAGGTCATACAATTTTAGTAAATCTTGATACCCCGAATCCTTTCACATCGTTGAACGATCAGTATCTCTTCCCTCCTTATTACAATGAGAAATTGCCATACCATCCTCATCTGTTCTGACGGAGACCAAACTACTGCGTGGTCCGTGTCCTTTGACGGTGAAGGCGTCAACACAGATATCATAGATAGAGTAGGCCTGGAGACCAGTCAGTAATATATCAAGTGTGCGAGCTCCTGTCTGATTGGTAAACTGGGTACCACTCCCTCTCCTGCTGTACGTCACGTGGTAACCAAGCAAGATGCCGTGCACCTGAGATGAGGGGACTGGGTCCCAGTAAACAGCAATACTGGTCGAGCTTTTGTTGACGGCACGCACATTTGGTGGGGAACACTGGGAACTAAAATAAAAGCAATGATCAGCTGTCGTATCATGTAAATCAACGGCTAAATTTTAAAGACAACGTCAGGGCTTGCGTTTCAGCGCGAGATTGCGAGAATTTGCGCTCTAAATTTTTACAAATCTCCCCCAAATTGGTCAGTCAGGGGAGCCAAGTCTCCCCTCATTTCAGAAGATGTCTCCCTCTTTCATTCTAAAAGAATGCTTACTTGCAGTTTAATTGTAAGCTTGTGGTAAGACGTTAGACTCAAGAGTAAATGTTATGTTCAAAATCTTCATGGCCATGTATTACTACCGAGTCTAAAAGCCGACTCTTATTCCATGTGTGATCTCCCCCTCACGATGAAATTATCCGCCATACAATTTTCAAGATGGAGGGAAGACATGCTCTCCCTAGCCGTATACAGCTCCCTGGAACATAAACGTAACTAAAATGGCAACGAATAATAAAATGAAAACCAAATAGCGAATGCGGTATGTGGCGTGTCGCAGCGTGACCATGACACACGGTAATTATGTTGCGTATTGCTATATTGCTACTGGTTACCCCTTCACTCACCGTCCTGATTTGTGCTTGCTATAAGACGAGGGCTTGTCGGTCCAACTCCTACACTAGTAAACCCACTCACGGTAAACCAATACGTCGAGTGCTTCTGTAAACCGGTTATGGTCACTTGCATCCAGTTTGCACCAGTTTCACTAGTTTGTACTGACGAGCGATTGACAAGTCCATACGTCACTCTGTATCCTAGCAACACGCCATGTATCTTATCCACAGGGATCTTATCCCATCCGAGGACAACACTACTGGATGTTTGGTTCAGGACGCGCAGGTTTGGTGGGGGTGCACTTGGAACTATACACAAAGTGACTTGTCAGTATCTTGGAGCGGCCATCAAACGTAATATTTAGGAATACAAGATTTTGCTAATGCATGAAATGTCTAATAACCATACTCCTCAGGGACAAATATCTCAAGTCTGGTTTTACGGTATCTTGTGAGGAGGTATACACCGGCGGAAAGATGGCCTTCAGCTAGCCTCTAGGACATAGTCAGACATAAGGCCACAAAATTACCTCGAGACGTTTCCATTTTTTTTACCTACGATGCTCCGCACACGTCGACCTAAATGGAAGCTCCGCAAAGAAGAACAAAGAAACAAAATACGTACCATCTTCGCTAGTATAATGAATGACATTACGCCTTGGACCAGCTCCTTTACTTGTAAACGCCGCCACTTGCACTAGATAAGCCGTGAACTTGGCCAATCCACGTAAGGTATAATTTAGTGTAGAAGGGCCTGTAGTGATGGTAACGGGATGGGTGGTGGAGTTGACGGGAGAGAACTGGACACGGTAACCTAGCAACACACCACGGACCTGGTCTGATGGGAGCGCAGTCCAAGACACCAGTAGACTGGTAGACGTCTGGTTTACTATGCTGACAACACCAGGGGCTGAAACAGGGACTGAAAGAGGAAAGAAATACCGTACTTCACAACACAGAAAGGAGCACATCTGTTTTTCCTCAATAAACTCACCATCTTCATCTGTTCGTGTAAACACAACTGCACTTCTTGGTCCATCCCCTTGCTGATTCCAGCCTGCTACTTGTATTTCGTACAACGTATAGCTCCGTAAACCTGTTAGTATGATCTTCGTGTCGTTGCTTTGCGTAAGATTGGACCGAATGATGGATGAGTTGGCTACCCGGTAGAATACCCGATATCGAATTGGCGAGGCTTGAGTGGGTTGGAGAGGGATCCGATCCCATTGGACCAGGATTCCGGTCGAACTGACGTTGTGAGCTTTGACGTTTCTTGGGGCAATGGTTGGGGCTGTATTCAAGAAATAAATGATAATCTTAGCTATTGAGGAAAATAGCTAGAAAATCTATCGGATAAGGTACTACTTCAGAGCTAACTTGATGTAGTTATGGTAAAAATTGGTGAAACTCTAACGTGAAACTCTGGTGTCTCAGAAACGAGTATCAGACGCAAATAGTCTAGTTACTCTACTCTACTGCTGAATGTGCATCAACGGCGCACAAATACAGTGGAAACCTCAATGAAGTCGTGAATACCAACGAGTCCGAAACGTTTCCTCAAGATTGTCTATTATATCATTCAAGCTTCATCAGTTTCTCGTCGGTATTCGCAAGTTTTTCGACTTCATATTGAGGCTTCAGCGGTACAGTAGAAAATTCGAAACTGGACTATTCCTAAGCACTTTGTAGGATTCAAATTTTGTCCAGTCTCGCATAAACAACAAAACTGAAATAGTATAGACGAGGAGAATGGCAAAGGGATGTTCTAGTAAATAGCTCGGAACACGAATTCCTTTGTTATCAATTTCATCAGAGTTACGCGTAGACAGCCTGTTCTGTCAAAATAATCGTGTCAGTCTACCTCAGTCACTCCATGGAACTGAGGCTCAACAAAAAGCTCGGCTAATTGTCGGCTAAAGTTGACAAGCACATGTACAGGGCGCCGCGCGAAAAGGTGCGCAGTTTAGATAGGATTATATTGTTATTCAGTCGACTAACAGCAACAAAAACGGAAAACAAATAGTAAACAACAACACTGGGGTCTACAAACACCAACACGAGTACAATCGGAGTATATTATCTTTAAAACTTACATCTTCCTTACCTTGTAGACGGCACACGACGCCGGCATCTTCGCTATGTCCGCAGTTATGGACACCCCATCCTCGAGACCGACACTTAGATATGTCTTTCTCTACTCCAGTACAACCAACATCATCCAACCATATCTTTCCACGCCCTTGACCAAAACGTGCACTGCCAACTGCTCGAACTGCACCATATCCCAGCATTCTACAGATGACTTTGGCATCATTCAAGTTCCAGGAATCATCACATATCGTGCCCCAGGTCCCGTTATAGAATACCTCTACGCGTCCTTCTAAGGAACTTGAACCACCAACTAAGCGAACTGAGGAATGAAAGGAGAATAAGAAGCACAATAACAAAGCCTGGTTGCAGAAATATTATAGTTTTTGAACAGTTAGTTGTAACATGGAATGCATGAGAAAAATAGAAAAATGTTGAAAAGGAAATTAAAAAAACAAGACTATGTTGCCATTTGGCTTACCCGTAGGACTACACGCAACACCAGCATCCCTTCCATGAGTGCAGTTGGAGAGTCCCCAGCCCTTTTGAGGGCAGGAAGCCAGAGAAGATTCAGATCCTCTACATTGCACATTCTTCATCCATACGGTACCATTTCCAGATCCAAACTGGCCACAGCACTGGACAGCAGACACAGCAGATGGAAAACCAAGTTGACGGCAGACGACCGTGGCGTCTTGTCTGTCCCATCCCTGATCACATATTGTACCCCATTGGTTAGCGATTTGTATCTCCACACGACCTGTACTAGGAATTTGGCCGCCGACCACCCGAACTGTGAAATGCGAAGAAATTTCATATAATCCGGTCATTTATATCGTTGTCAGAGAAACCAAAAAACACACAATACAACACCATATCATATCATAACCCTAGCATACCATTCGAGTATGAAGGAATGCAGGAGACACCAACATCCATCTGGTGGGTACACGTGTGTGTGCCCCACCCATCATGTCTACACGAGGTGAGCGATGTTTCTGTTCCACTACACGTCACATTCTGTAACCAGATAGTTCCGTGTCCTTGTCCATAGCGACCACAACAAGATCCGGATACAGCTCCAGAGTAACCTAGCGACATGCAAACTACTGTAGCTTCGTTCAGTCCCCAACTACCGTCGCTGCATATAGTTCCCCATCCTCTGTTCTGGTAGTTCACTTCAACGCGGCCAGCAAATGGCACTGTTCCACCGACAAGACGGAAGGAGGCTGAAATATAAAAAATAAATAGACACCATCAGAGAACGTCGGAACATCAGATAAAATCCCAGGGGTTTCAATAAGTTTTGTTATAGGCGGCTGGGTTTTGGGGCCCCATACGAAGGGCGTAAGGCGTGTGCCTTCTATGAGGGTACGGGGGCATGCCCTCGGGAAATTTTGAAATTTCGGAGCACAAAAAGCGTTATCCTGCAAGGCCGTATTGCCTGAGCCCTCTTGGCGGGTATGGGAAATGTTAAAATTTCGGTAGCAGAAGAGGCGTTTTCCTGCGTTTTGAGGGCAACATAATTATCATATTCATGTTCTATTGCTTTAACATTTTTCTTGAAACTGATCAGTTATACAGCCTACGAAAGTTGCCGGCGTTCAGCAGCCAAAGTGGACGGCGGTTCACCGCCGGTAGCTGCCTTCTATTGAAACCCCTGAAATCCATGCGCCTTTCTTAAAAAAGGTTTGATTGACGGAAGCTAAAACGCAGTCTGGCGTTCGGAAATGTAAGTGGGAGTTCGCAGAATTATGAAAATCGCAGTAACTCCCTATGAATAAACCTAACATTTTTAATCGGAGAATGCAATGCAATTGCAAAATAATGGAATGAGAGGCATAAATATTCAGTAAACTTTCGCGATTACTCACCGACTACCCTTGTCTTCGCTCTTATTATACTTGTCGGCCCATTACCACGCTGATTGAACGCCGCAACTTGTATCTCGTAGATCGTATTACCATCTAAGCTTCTGAGTAAGACTTGAAGCGTGCTGGGCCCAGTCGACATGTTAGTAAATCCCGCTGACGCATTGAGATTGCGATAGTACACGCGGTACCCCATAAGTGTACCGTATACATCTGCTGGCGGAATAGGGTCCCACTGAACCAAGATGGTCGACCATGTACGGTTGTACACTCGGATGTTTCGAGGAGCTGAGCCAGGAACTATTGTTTCAACAAAATGTTGAAATGAGACCACTGGTCTACAAAACAACTCAGAATCCTATATTATGTTTCAACTTAGTCTTAGAAAGAAAAACGGAACTGAATTTGCATTAAACAGGCATTCTTATGTAAGGTTTAATAGCTTTCGCTATCAAATTTCCAAGTTTGAAAACAGTTCAGCCTGGTAAGAAATCAATGCCAATTCACAATCCAATTCAATCCACTCGATATCACACTAAAATGCCCAAATTTGTTACTTATCTAGCAGCTAAAAGGTTAGTTAACAAACCTAGACGATAGATTTTGCTCATTTCTTGTGAACTTGACTACATTTAAAGAAGCTACTTCAATAAACTCGTGACAGCACTGAGGTTTTGGGCCCTAAAATTGTGTTCAAGGCCTGAGTAAAGGAAAATATGACAGTTTTTGAACTGACGACACAAAAATATTCGACTGAGCAGGCTTAAATTATCTCTACAAAATCCATTAGCGATTGCGGAGACATTAAAACAAAATTCGGGTAATGGGCTCACAGCTTAAATGTGGAGATGTGGCTAGTAAACTAAGATATAGCAGATGTTTAACCTTACAGAGGGGAGGGAATATTTGCACATTCTTGACACTTTAATTTGGTATTATTATAATAATAATTTATTTATTCATTCTTCTATTTTTCTATTCATGATAAAAGCTACCCGGCTCGATTAGCTCTGCTATTTTGCGGGTCAGCTTAAAAAAAAATGTTGTAAACATGATAAAAATCAAATAAAATGTTGTTGTTGTTGTTGATTTGGTCTGAGTATGCCGCGAGTTAGTCCCCTGGCAAAGGTTATGAAATTTTAAGGGTACCAGATATGAAATTGGCAAGAAATTGTTTCTGAACAAAATTCATTGGTATACAAGGTAACAATATTACAAAGATTGTTGACCATTACGAAGAGGGTCAATTTTGCTACTATGATATATCGGTTAAAAACGTTTTAAGAGTAAAAAACAAACATTATATCGATATTTACTATTAATAAATTATTAATTAGTGACTTTAATAATTATTTATCAAATACTAATTTTCTCGCTCGGGCGGGTAAGTATTATTCCGTCAGAATTCAATAGAACCACCAAGTTTTGTAACATCTTGAGTAACATTAAGGGCAGAATTTGTCAAAATTCCCCATACCTCATAGACTAGAAACGAAACATGCTCACCATTTTCCCGACAGACGACGCCAGCATCTTCGCTATGTCCGCAGTTATGGACACCCCATCCATTGGACCGACACTGAGATATGTCTTTCTCTACTCCAGTACAACCCACATCATCCAACAATATCTTTCCCGTTCCTTGACCAAAGCGAGCACTACCAACAGCTCTCACTGCTCCATATCCCAGCATTCCACAGATGACTTTGGCATCATTCACGTCCCACTGGTCATCGCATATTGTGCCCCAATATCCTTTATGAAATACTTCAACACGGCCTTCCGAGGGCTTTGAACCACCAACTAAACGGACTGAAAGTAGAATAGAAAAACACAGTGGTTACAAAACTAAAGGAATAACAGGGAAAGTAAAAAAATCAAATCAAGTGTGATTAACTCATCATCAAAATACTGTATATTTATTCCACATAATTTCACCGTCTTCCTGCAAATTTTTAGGCCCGCGGTCCGTTCCCCCAGCAACGGCTGGATCACTGTCTGGATTTGGGACGATCAGCCAACCAGCTAAGAACCTGCCCTCTTTTGGGGGACAAGTACGCTTACCGAATAGTAATTGGCTCAAACGACACAACGGATAATGTCACGAATGTCGAAAGGCTTGCAAAATCCGTCTTGCATTCTTTAATGTCAAGCTGCAGCACAGAATTTTCTTCAGGGAAGAGATGTTATGGCTTGTAGCGTAATACAGGCTTTTCGAAATAGCTGACTTATACTAAGTATTTTCTTCGCTTCATGATACGGTGTGACGTCATTGACAAGCGAGCGAGACCACTGATCCAGCCATTTGTCGGGAGAGGATCGCGGACCTACACAAACAACGGCTGGAAATCGAGCCTAGCAACGGGGATTTACTGCCACTTCCTTATTTAGTAAAAAGACCAATTGCTAGTCATTTAGCAGATGTTGGTATCGGCAAACTCACAACACGTGACAATGTTCCTAAGCCACATTGCCTCTAAAGAGCTACACGCACTGACCTTTCGGGCTACATACAACACCAGCATCTGTTCCATAAGTGCAGTTAGAGAGTCCCCAGCCTTTTTGAGGGCAGGATGCAAGAGAAGCTTCAGATCCTCTACATTGCACATTCTCCATCCATACGGTACCATTTCCAGATCCAAACTGGCCACAGCACTGAACAGCAGACACGGCAGATGGAAAACCAAGTTGACGGCAGACGACCGTGGCGTCTTGTCTGTCCCATCCCTGGTCACATACTGTACCCCATTGGTTAGCGATTTGTATCTCTACACGACCTGCACTTGGAGTTTGGCCATTAACTAGTCGAACTGAAATATTAATAGACAAAGTGTGTAAAAAAATGTCATGCAAACTACCATTAGCACCATGAAGTAATAAAAAATACATTTACAGCATAGCATTTACAATGGAAGATGTTAGCTTGTTAGCCCTGAGACTCCGTCCACACTACATCGTTTTCAAACGAAAACGGATACTTTTTGCCCCTTTTCAAAAAGATTTGTGTCCACACTTATCGTTTTCGTATTGTTTTCGCCGTTTTCGGTGATCGTTTTCGGCGTTGTAGTGTGGACGATAGCCGTATCCGGAGCAAAAAGTATCGGTTTTCGTTTGAAAACGGTTTAGTGTGGACTGGGTCTGAGTTGCACCCAGACAGCCGGAACCTTTTATCCAAGATCTAAACAAACATGTTGGCTTATTAAGTGATGGTCCGTATAAGAACTACCCAGGCCAACGGCAAAGCATGCTGGAATGCAATTAATTTCTATTGAAAATATAGGCGATTTCGTTGGCTTAGACACAAATATCAGTGAAATTACCATGCTAGGAAAACTTTTCTTGGGATTTATGGATATACGAGTTTTAAAGACTTCGTATATGGGGAACCTAGCGTAAAATAGTGATTCTCATTCCTTTGTTTTTCTTTAATCTGATTGGTCTGGAGACGTTTTATCGCAAGATTTCAAACAAATTGAAATCTATAATTGTTTCACTTGTATTTTGTTACTACTCATGACAACTTTTTGTGGTAAGAAAATGGGACATATCCTATGTGGGGAACCTTCAATGCCGTAGAACAATGGAGTTTCTTTTCCTTCTTGCATGGATGACTACTTAAACAAAACTTGGACGCAACGGAAGCTTGATCTCGTCTTTAAATATGTTGCTTTATAAAGTACTTCTCGCTTATTATATGGATGCCAGTGTTTTACCGGAAACTAAAACACTCGTATTTTCCATATCTTCACAGTGGTGAAAACATGAAAAAGTTATGTCCCGGTTGTGTACGCGCGCTTACACTATTTCCCGCCAATCTTTCAGTGTTGTTTTCCTCACTTCGTCTGCAGTGAAATCTCGCTCGGTCACTCGGGTTTTAAGCCACAAAACTATGTTTTGTTCTAGTTCTAAAGAGAAAAGCCTTAGTTCAACTCAATGGCAGAGAAAATTACAGCAACGGAAGGGGAAATAAGATCTTAAAACTGGGAATCAGAACGATGAGGGAGCATTTGACAAAGAAGCGACTTTACCAAGTGAGTTGCTCAATTTATCCATATAATAAAAAGATATCCATATAATATTGTTCTTGCCACTCGAAAATAATATCTCCGCGCCTCAATATACTCTATGTATTAATTCTTCTAATCTTACTCTCTAGAGTTATTCAAGGTAGTTCCAAACTTGATGATAAGGTTACGGAAAAAAGGCAATAAAAAGAGGGTGTCACCCTGCTCGTTTACATGGTTTACGGGCCATCAGTCAGTCAATTTGGTGTACTTATACTGGTTGTGCGAACATCAAAAATGCACAATTTTGGACAACTTCCACTATAAGCTTTCGTTCGTATTGCTTTGCCCAAATAGGTCGTATAGCGCCAGAGTCAAACCACGCTCATTGCATAAAGCAATGCCATACAACAGCATACAATTTACATACCTTGAGATGTTGCCGGGATACACGAGACACCAACATCCATCTGGTGGGTACACGTGTGTGTGCCCCACCCACCATGTCTACACGAGGTGAGCGATGTTTCTGTTCCACTACACCTCACATTCTGTAACCAGATAGTTCCATTTCCTTGTCCATAGCGACCGCAGCAAGACCCAGAAACAGCTCCAGAGTAACCTAGCGACTTGCAAACTACTTTAGCTTCGTTCAGTCCCCAGCTTCCATCGCTGCAAATGGTTCCCCACTGTCCTGTCTGTCTAATTTCCACTCTGCCCGAGAAGGGTGTAGCACCACCGACGAGCCGGAAAAAGACTGTGGATGATACAATAAATAGAACTGAGAAGAGAGCTTTTTAAAAAGACAAACTTTGAAATTATAATTGACCAATTATGTTTTTCTTCAAAAGCTAATTTAACTTGACCTCAAGGGTTTGGCAGCAGAACCAGACTGTCTACAAGGAACAGAAAGGACGGCCATGAAACTCATTCCAAGCGTTGATAGCAAACCAATTTTCAGAAAGGGAAGAAATACCGTGAAATTTTTGATTTGAGTAAAATGTTCCTTAGAAATGCGGAACATTTGATAGCTAAAATAGATTACCTAAAGGAGCGGATTTCACATGACTGTCAAGACTTGTTATGTAATTGCGATTGCTTTGCGTTCTCATTGGCTATTCGTTTTTCTCAGCCAATAAAATTCTGTAGTAAATACAATTGTGTCATTACTGAGTGATTGTTTCGGCAAGTCATGAATCTCTCGATTCTGATTGGCTAGTGTTTGCTCAATTGCAATTGTTTTCATGACAGTCATGTGAAAACCGCTCTAACGATCTCTATAACAAGCGGACAACTGCGAAAAGTCGTAGGATAAAGTTTCTTTTTAGGCGTAAAAACTTCTGCCCGTTAGTGAACGTAAATTGTAAGGCCTGGTTCTCTCAAAAGCAAAACTAAACAAAATCAAATACCGCGTAGCCATAAATCGCCTGATAATGAATACAAGTTCTCTGACTCAATAATTTTCTGAGCATCAAAGTGGCATTGGCATGGGAACGCAGATACTTACAAGCGTCTTTGCAAACGACGCCGGCATCTTCGCTATGTCCGCAGTTATGGACACCCCATCCGTTAGACCAACACTGAGATATGTCTTTCTCTACTCCAGTACAACTAACATCATCCAACAATATCTTTCCCGTTCCTTGACCAAAGCGAGCACCACCAACAGCTCTAACTGCTCCATATCCCAGCATTCCACAGATGACTTTGGCATCATTCAAGTCCCAGAGGTCATCGCATATTGTGCCCCAATATCCTTTATGAAATACTTCAACACGGCCTTCTTTTGGATTTCTACCACCAACTAAGCGCACTGAAAAATAAGTTTGAAGCAAAATGAAAATGCTACACAATGGTACAGAAACCCATGTCATGATAGTGCAGATTTCATAATTCTGCAACTCAAAGTCAAACCGGGGTTTAGCCGCTTCCTTCGAACGTACAACTATACTACTAACCACCATCAGTGGGAGTTTTTACAAAAATTACCGGGGTTGCTTAGAAGTTTGATTCAGGGAGTGTTTTGTAAATTAATCAGTAGGCGCAGAGTTCGCAGATGAAAACTGCAGTAATTATGCAAATGATAGATATTGGGGTTTTGAACTAAAATTTCACTTCTGTAGTACCCCTTGCTTACAACTTTTCGATTACAGACGTAACAATAATTCTAGCTAATTGTGCCATTTTCATGAAGAAAACTATATCGCAATTTCACAATAATATTCAACAATTAGTATCACCCAACTAGTGGACTATTGCCAATGCTGCATTCTGATTGGCTACGCTACTAGGGGACTATTATCAATAGACTAGTAGCGAAAGCGCCGATTTTGAACATAGCAACAATGGCGGCCGCTTCTCGTTTTGTCGAGGTTTCTGGTAATTTTTTAACACAATTTTTCACTTTTTTGTCCAACTTGGGTGATACTAAAACAATTAGACCTCTCGCCCGCAGGCCACGGGTCAATAGCCCATTCGGCCGCTATTGGCCCGTAGCCCTTTTGGACTCGAGGTCTAATTGTTAATTATTCCTCGAGTCTGATTGGGCTCTGAGTCAATTCGACCTTCGGCCTCATGGGCTTCTGACTTAGAGGCCATGAGAGGACAAGGGGAATAATTGTTTTAGTCGAATCACACTAGTATGTCAATTTGTATGGCCAAATATTTTCTGGTCTGGTCATTTGCCATTTTCTGGCTTTCAATTCAGACACCCACAAGAATCATCATAATTGATGGAGGTGGAATAAATGGAAGAAGACTTTTCGCCACTAGTAGCTATAACTTATAGCCTACTAGTAGTTCAACCAATCAGAACGCAGCATTGACAATAGACCACTATAAGTGTGATTTGACTAAATCGCGATATCCTCAATTCTTTACCTTTCGGGCTACATACAATACCGGCATCTCTTCCATGAGTACAGTTCGAGAGTCCCCAGCCCTTTTGAGGACAAGAAGCAAGAGAAGATTCAGATCCTCTACATTGCACATTCTCCATCCATACGGTACCATTTCCAGATCCAAACTGGCCACAGCACTGGACAGCAGACACAGCAGACGGAAAACCGAGTTGACGGCAGACGACCGTGGCGTCTTGTCTGTCCCATCCTGATCACATACTGTACCCCACTGGTTGGCGATTTGAATCTCGACACGACCTTCCCTGGTAAAATGACCGCCGACTAAACGAACTGAAATAAAATGAGGATACCAATGCATTCTTGAACTGAAGGAAGCTAGGAAATAAATAACACCTACAAGATTCAGGATTCCCGCGGGCTAATTTCTTCATGCAGCCCGCAAGTCAGCGATGGCAAATTTAAAAAAAAAACATTGCCAGTCGCAGCAGCGATGTTACACGCTCGCAATTTCTCCCCACTGTAAAGTTATGAAATTTTAAAAACGTCAAGAACAAGAAACGCCCTGATTGGCTCCTTTCAGAAACCATTGCGTTGCAAGTTGCAGAAACATGTCACGCGCAGTCACACACCACAACATGTCTCGCGTTGTGAAAATTATAGATCCGATCTACTTTTCTGAAACTTGCAACGCAATATTTGTTACGTTGCCGCAGTATGTTACACGCGCAATTTTAGTTGCAACTGGCGTGGCAACAAATATTGCGTTGCGAGTTGCATGAACAATTGCGTCGTGAAAGATGACCCGTCTAAACACAGGTTTTAACAAAGTTCTTTGTTGTTGGTAACAGATTTCGTTGGTAATATATATTCTCATACGCGATGACTTTGCATTCCAGCATTTGACTCACGCGTATGTTGATCAACGAGGGTGTCAAACCAATTCAACTTTGTTCAACATCATTCGACAAGTTGAACGTGCATGTTGATCAACGGGGGTGTCAAACCAATTAAACTTTGTTCAACATCATTCGACAAGTTGAACGGTCATGTTGATCAACGGGGGTGTCAAACCAATTCAACTTTGTTCAACATCATTCGACAAGATGAACGTGCATGTTGATCAACGAGGGTATCAAACCAATTCAACTTTGTTCAACATCATTCAACAAGTTGAACGTGCATGTTGATCAACGGGGGTGTCAAACCAATTCAACTTTGTTCAACATCATTCGACAAGTTAAACGTGCATGTTGATCAACGAGGGTATCAAACCAATTAAACTTTGTTCAACATCATTCGACAAGTTGAACGGTCATGTTGATCAACGAGGGTGTCGAACCAATTCAACTTTGTTCAACATCATTCGACAAGTTGAACGTGCATGTTGATCAACGAGGGTATCAAACCAATTCAACTTTGTTCAACATCATTCGACAAGTTGAACGGTCATGTTGATCAACGAGGGTGTCGAACCAATTCAACTTGTTCAACATCATTCGACAAGTTGAACGTGCATGTTGATCAACGGGGGTATCAAACCAATTAAACTTTGTTCAACATCATTCGACAAGTTGAACGTGCATGTTGATCAACGGGGCTGTCAAACCAATTAAACTTTGTTCAACATCATTCGACAAGTTGAACGTGCATGTTGATCAACGGGGGTGTCAAACCAATTCAACTTTGTTCAACATCATTCGACAAGTTGAAAGTGCATGTTGATCAACGGGGGTGTCGAACCAATTCAACTTTGTTCAACATCATTCGACAAGTTGAACGTGCATGTTGATCAACGAGGTGTCAAACCAATTCAACTTTGTTCAACATCATTCGACAAGTTGAACGTGCATGTTGATCAACGGGGGTATCAAACCAATTCAACTTTGTTCAACATCATTCGACAAGTTGAACGTGCATGTTGATCAACGGGGGTGTCGAACCAATTCAACTTTGTTCAACGTTGTTGAACTGCGATGTGAGCGTGCACTGAGTCACGCGTTCAACACTATGTTTAACGGGGTGTGCCAAAACATTCAACGTCGCTCAACATGGCGCGTCCAACGTACGCAAATGTTGAATGATGCTGAATCAAATGTTAAATGGATTTGGCCGCAGCCTAAACCTTGGAGACTCTACCGCAGCCTAAACCTTGGAGACTCTACCGCAGCCTAAATCTTGGAGACGCTACCGCAGCCTAAACCTTGGAGACTCTACCGCAGCCTAAATCTTGGAGACTCTACCGCAGCCTAAACCTTGGAGATTCTACCGCAGCCTAAACCTTGGAGACTCTACCGCAGCCTAAACCTTGGAGATTCTACCGCAGCCAAAACCTTGGAGACTCTACCGCAGCCTAAACCTTGGAGACGCTACCGCAGCCTAAATCTTGGAGACTCTACCGCAGCCTAAATCTTGGAGACTCTACCGCAGCCTAAATCTTGGAGACTCTACCGCAGCCTAAATCTTGGAGACTCTACCGCAACCTAAACCTTGGAGACTCTACCGCAGCCTAAACCTTGGAGACTCTACCGCAGCCTAAATCTTGGAGACTCTACCGCAGCCTAAACCTTGGAGATTCTACCGCAGCCTAAACCTTGGAGACTCTACCGTAGCCTAAATCTTGGAGATTCTACCGCAGCCTAAACCTTGGAGATTCTACCGCAGCCTAAACCTTGGAGACTCTACCGCAGCCTAAACCTTGGAGACGCTACCGCAGCCTAAATCTTGGAGACTCTACCGCAGCCTAAATCTTGGAGACTCTACCGCAGCCTAAATCTTGGAGACTCTACCGCAGCCTAAACCTTGGAGACTCTACCGCAGCCTAAACCTTGGAGACTCTACCGCAGCCTAAACCTTGGAGATTCTACCACAGCCTAAACCACAACAACTATCAAAATTGTATGATGATCTAGGAGCCCCGCTATGTTCTCGTCTCTTTCATTCATATCAGAAACGTACCATTAGATGTTCGAGGAATGCAGGAGACACCAACATCCATCTGGTGGGTACACGTGTGTGTGCCCCACCCACCATGTCTACACGAGGTGAGCGATGTTTCTGTTCCATTACACCTCACATTCTGTAACCAGATAGTTCCATTTCCTTGTCCATAGCGACCATAACAAGATCCAGATACAGCTCCAGAGTATCCTAGCGACCTGCAAACGACTTTAGCTTCGTTCAGTCCCCAGCTTCCATCACTGCAAATGGTTCCCCACTGTCTTGTCTGTCTAATTTCCACTCTGCCCGAGAAGGGTGTAGCACCACCGACAAGACGAATAAAAACTGCAAAAGAAACGCAAATAGTTAATTCCGGACAGTCATCAGATTTGATCTGGCCTCAATCAAGGTTCGTGCCCTTTTGTAAAGAAAAAAAAAATCCAGCATTTTCAAGGATTTTTCCAGGAGTCTTGAGAGCATATTCTACGATCATTAGCTTATGCGGTACACGCCACGCGAATCCACTACAGGCCATGCCTCGCCTCTAACAACTGGGCTCCACCTCCTGCCTTTTTCTGTTTTTAACAAAAACACTCCGCCACATCATTATTCATAGTTTACCTAATATATCTTGCAGAGACCATACACGCCCCTGATGTGAAATACCCCAAGAACAAGAATCAATCATTACAATATAAATTATTATAATTGACGAACTACTGCAATAAAACCAAATATTTGACACGGAGATACATATGAATATACTTACAAGCCTCTTTGCAAACGACGCCGGCATCTTCGCTATGTCCACAGTTATGGACACCCCATCCATTAGACCGACACTGAGATATGTCTTTCTCTACTCCAGTACAACCAACATCATCTAACAATATCTTTCCCGTTCCTCGACCAAAGCGAGCACTACCAACAGCTCTAACTGCTCCATATCCCAGCATTCCACAGATGACTTTGGCATCATTCATGTCCCAGTGGTCATCGCATATTGTGCCCCAGGATCCTTGATGTAAAACTTCAACACGGCCTTCCTTTGGATTTCTACCACCAACTAAACGCACTGAAAGGAAAAAACGCACATATACCATTCTATAATGTAGCGACGATACAACGCGCGCTCTGATTGTTCCAAATATATGCTGTATTTCATCGATAAAGTTATTGTATCTCCCCCGCTATATCATGAAAGCATTACAGCACAACTTTCTATGACTTTATCGGCGAAATAGAGCACTTGTGAGAGAGACATTCGAAACGTTTCAAAATCACGACCCGTACGTTCTCGTGTCTCTCCCAACATATCACGCGTGTTCTATTTTGCCGATAGTCATAGAAAGTTGTACTCTAATGCTTAAATATTAGAAAGCACAAAAAGTTGATCACAAAATGGTCAAAAACAAAAATAAAGATAGCCAGAGTAAAGTCTACACGTTTACTGCTAACCTTTCGGGCTACATACAACACCGGCATCTCTTCCATGAGTGCAGTTGGAGAGTCCCCAGCCCTTTTGAGGACAGGAAGCAAGAGAAGATTCAGATCCTCTACATTGCACATTCTCCATCCATACGGTACCATTTCCAGATCCAAACTGGTCACAGCACTGAACAGCAGACACAGCAGATGGAAAACCGAGTTGACGGCAGACGACCGTGGCGTCTTGTCTGTCCCATCCCTGGTCACATATTGTACCCCATTGGTTGGCGATTTGTATCTCTACACGACCTTCATTCGGTGCATTGCCACCAAGAAGACGAACTGGACAAACAAATATTTATATGAGGTCTATGCAGTACAGACAAATACAGTAACTTTGAAGGAATAGGGTGTTTTCGGTCAGTTTCCAGGGAAGGAAATCTCAAGTGCTTGAACAACACACCGTTTTGGGAGACACGCGCGCGCGTTTTCACTCACAGAATTCACAGGAATTCTATGATCCGCTGTTCTAGTATCAATAATTGAACCGTAGAAGAGAAAATGAAGAAACGACAGGATTCTCAAAACACGTTTAAAAAAAACACGTTACCGTGTCACCGTTGCTATTTTCCGATCGCTTCCCAGACGATCTCTTCGCTGACAATCCGCGATGGTGTTTTCACATATTCAGAGCAATTTTCAGATGACTGTAGTAAGACCAATCGGAAAGTAATTTCGCCAATTCTGAATAAAACCTATGGGAGTGATTAGAAAGTGATCACCAATTACTCACGGCAGTGATACGAAATATTGTAAGACTGGGATTGACGGAGATTGTCAGGAAATCACCGTTAGTCGCTAGTGAGCATGCACGCTCTGGTAATACAAGCATTCTTGTACCCAGAGTCTCCCGGCTCGTCACCTCACGGGGGAGGGCGTAAGGCAAGGGCACATTCTGGTACCCAGGGCTTCCCGGCTTGTCTGCTCGCAGGGGAGGCACTGGGGACATCCATTGAGGGCCTTAGCTGATTTTGAACGTTGGTGCATGCGTAGAAAGGTGTTTCTCTCGACGGCTCTGTATCAAATCTCGCGCATGCGTCCGTGGCTGTCACCAGAGTCTCCCCCATGAGGTGACGAGCCGGGGAGCTCTGGGTTCGAGAATGTCACCAGAGCTTCCCTCGCGAAGTGACGGGATGGGTAAGCTCTGGGCACGACAGTAAATTGAACCCGTTAACGAGAGGCGCTCAAATGGATGTTACCAGAGCCTCCCTTTCGAGATCACGAGCTGGGGGCACGAGAATGTATTTCAAGATGCTAGTGCATAATTAGCATTCGGCCAAAATGCTTGAACTAAACGTACCATTAGATGTTCGAGGAATGCAGGAGACACCAACATCCATCTGGTGGGTACACGTGTGTGTTCCCCACCGACCATGTCTACACGAGGTGAGCGATGTTTCTGTTCCACTACACGTCACATTCTGTAACCAGATAGTTCCATTTCCTTGTCCATAGCGACCACAACAAGATCCAGAAGCAGCTCCAGAGTATCCGAGCGACCTGCAAACTACTTTAGCTTCGTTTAGTCCCCAGTTGTTGCCGCATATTGTGCCCCAACGCCCTAAATGGTTGATTTCCACTCGGCCAGCAAGAGGGGCAAGACCACCACTAGTCTGCTGCTATCTGTAAACCAATCAAACAATGGTCAAGGGCATGCTGTGGTCAAGGATTATCTTACATCTGAATTTGATAAAAATAATAATAATACGTTCTAGGAGCATTATACAAGCTCAATGCTCTTACAATAAAATACAAATTTCTAAGTAAGATATAATATATAGATAAGATAAAAATAGCAAAATAATTAGGACAACTTCGTAAGTTGTTTAAATATAAAAGTCTTGAGTTTTGATTTGAATGTGGCAATGTTGTCAGCGTTCCTAATATTGCAGGGCATGGAGTTCCAAAGCTGAGGAGCACAGATAGAGAAAGCTCTGTCACCGTAATTGACAGTGTTAGATTTCGGTACAGAAAGCAAGTTTTGTCCAGAAGATCGAAGATTGCGAGCTGGTTTCATAAGATAGAAGCAAGTTAGAGATATAATGCGGAGCCATGCCATTTAGACCCTATAAGGTATTAGCAAAACCTTGTAGTTAATTCTAAGTTTGATAGGAAGCCAATGAAGCTGAACAAGCAAGAAGAGTATTCTCCAGGGGCCGGTTCCTGAAAGGTTGGATAAAGTTATCCACGGATAAAAGTTATCTGTTGTATAGGTTTTGTTAAGGATTTATCTGTTGGATAAGCGTTTATCCACTGATAACTCTTAACTGGCCTTCTAGGAACCGGCCCCAGACCTCTCAACTTTTCGCTATGTATAAAAAAGAACCTTTCATCTTATCTTGGGGCGAAAAGGTTTAGCTATTGGAGTTTGAGACCTACCTATCCAGTAATACTATCAAGAAACCGCCTTCAATAGACCTTTTCCGCTTGAGCGGGGATCCTGTGGTTTGTTTGGCACTCAAGCGAACGAAATCTTTTGTTTTTCCCTTATTAACGCACGAGCAAGCTCTGTAATATTCATGTGACCAAACTAAGAAATTATTTCGCATGAGTGCCAGTAAGGAAAACAAACCACAGGACCCCCACTCAACAAGCGGAAAAAGGTCTATTGGCTGAGCCTTACCGTGAAAATATCTATGTGCGGGCTTCCTATGTTGCGCGCACGTGCGCGAAAAATTGCGGGAATTTAGGTGGAAAACTTAAGCCAATCAAAAGCGTCACTTGCCCAGACACATGGCGCATGCAAATTAATAGTGTAAATACCAAACCATAAAAAGTACAGCCAATCAAAAAAGCAAGGTTCGAGCAAATGAGTGAAAATGCGGTTTATTGTACAATAGTCCAGTTTCGAGTTCTCTACTCTACCGCTGGATAGGCATCAAAGGCGCATAAATACAGTGGGAGCCTCGATTTGAACCCGAAAGTTGCGAATACCAACGAGTCCAAAAAGTTTTGTCTATTGTCTCCATTCAAGCTTCATCAGTTTCTCCTCGGTATTCACAATCTACTTCAAACTGAGGCTCCCACTGTATTTGTGCGCCGTCGATGCCTATTCAGCGGTAGAGTAGAGAATTCGAAACTGGACTATTCTAACATTTTCATCTCAGTCACTTAGTTTCTTTCTTCATAAAAAACGTGTGAAAGGATGGGCGTGTCCCACTCTGACCCTCGGTACGTTCCTGTCTTTCAAACGCGATAGTCGTGGCGTCAAGACTCTCAATCAGGATTATAGAGCAGATTTCAGTTGACCATCGTGGAAGTAAACGCAATTATGCAATCACTAGCCAATCAGAAACAATAGTAATTACAACTTACTGCTGAATGGTTTCCAGCCCAGCCAATCAGGAGCCGAACCAATTGGCTAGTAATTCCTTGCTTGTAATTAGTTCGCAATGTGATTGGTTGATAGAAATAAGCAGTCAATGAGAAAGCAAAACCAATCGCAAACACGACGGTCATCTGAAATCCGCTCTAATGTTACCTTGGAGGCGGCACACGACACCGGCATCTTCGCTATGCCCGCAATTATGGAGACCCCATCCTCGAAACCGACACTGGGATATGTGTGTTTCGTTTCCAGTACAACCAACATCATCCAACCAGATCGGTCCTCGTCCTTGTCCATACCGTGCTTTTTTAACTGCCGCTTGTGCCCCATATCCAAGCATTCTACAGATGACTTTAGCGTCGTTTATATCCCAGTAGTCATCGCATATAGTGCCCCAGGCATTTTTATAAAGCAACTCTACGCGGCCTTCACGGGCGTTTGGGCCACCACGCAGTCGAACTAACAAAAATACAAAAGACATTATAAGGTGTACTTAGTATATCTTCTTGCGTAGGCAGCTTGGAAGGAAAGGGGGGGTCACAACTTCTGAAAATGTATGAATTTTTGGACCGTTTAGTCCATTTTTCCTTAAATGTCCAAGTTCAAGTTTATTTTCAAATACAAATCTGTTCACTGTATTCTATGTCCCAAAAAGGGTCACTTGGGCGCTAGGACCAACTCCCTCCCCCTAGCTACGCCCCGGAATTCATTAGATGGGTGCTTCTCTCTCCGGAAAGAAATGTGCAAAACATCATTATAGAATGCGAAAATATGCTTTTCATTTCAATTTATTTCGGATCAATTCTATATACAATTTTGTTTATGGGTAGGTCAAGGAGTACTAATGTTATAAAAAACTGCCCAAAACAAAGCGCTGTGGCGATTTTGTCAGATGTATGATTATTATTGCTATCATCATCTCTGAATGTACCTTCAGCTCTTACTGCAATACCCAAGAGCTCTCCATAAAAATCAGGACCTTCGCTGATTTGGAACGTCGAGGAATGCGCAGAAATTTCCTTCTCTCAAGGGCGCTGTATCAAATCTCGCGAATGCGTCAATGCGAGAATCCAACCCCCCCTCCCCTCCCGGAGCTCCGGGTACGAGAATGGGTTTTAAGGCTACAGTTTCGTTTAGTTTTTTTTTCTTTTTTTAACATTCAAGAAAAAGCGCAACCTTGACTTATTTGGTTCCACTGGAAATTGCTCTCAAAAAACGATGTCGCAGGTTTTGTCTCGAGCAATTTTCAGTGGAATCCTGAGATATCTCAATTGTGTCGAAATTGAGGTGAGATATCATACGATTCATGTATATTCAATGTCTTCATTCGGTAGATTCCGCCGAAAATACTCACTTAAAAAAGTGGCTTTTTTCGCGCTATTTTCTATGCGTAATCTGGCCTCCTGAAGCTAAGATATCACGAAATATGTTATTTCAGTTGTTGTGATTTGAAACATATTAGGATCTGAACTGACGATTTCATATTAGATATATAAATAAGATATATAGTTGTGTAAGATATATAGTTGTGTAACAAGATGTGAAAAAATAATTTTATTGTAACATTTATCACTTTAATATTTATCCGATAAATAGACTAGAAAACGGAAGTTCTAAGTCGAGATTGCGCAAATTCGTTTATAACAACAAAGGACAGCAGCACGCAGTCGCACTTGGGCCCTGCCTAAACCTGCAGAACGGAAACACAGGGAAACACTATTAAGTTTTTCGCCAATTATGATTTGGAGATCGACTCCTAGCTAATAGAGAGCAGGAACAGTATAAGCACATGATTCTTTGCCTTGAATTAGGAGAATTCCTTGACTTGAAATATTTCTTTGCAGGACAAGAATAATCGTGTTGCTCTCCAAGTTGAAAGGTCAACAAAGAGCCAACTCGTACCAGCTCAGCAACTTCCTTTTGTCGTAAACTTACTCATGAAAATAAAGGCTCTACTAACAACTCGTTATTGGAAAAAAGAACTATACAATTATGTTAGCGCTGGTTCGCTTTAAAGTGAGTTCATAGTGTCTAATAAAAAACATTAGATCGTCTTTTTATGTCATTCCATCTTTTGACAAAACATAGATCATTCTTTTTCAATATATTGTACCTGTCCTTCATATTTTAATAGTTCTATAACATTTTACAGAAATCTTGTCTAAAAAACTTGCTCTGTATTTATAAAGGACCGGGTGAAAATAAAAAGTGCTTAGAGAGCAAATTTTCGACTTGGCGTTTTAGTCTACTGTCGCATCAGTGAAGCTATGAGATGAATAGACTTGTCACAAGTACGAATTTTTTTTTAATGACTTTGAGAAAGTCTATGAGATGAAGAGCTTGAAACGGACAAGTGCAAATTGCAACTGTAATAAGAAGATGCTTTAACAGCGTATAGTTGTTATTACTTGATTTAAAGCACAATAGCGTTTTTATCCATGTCTCGGGTCAATTCCATTCTTGATGAAAAACTATTACTAAAACTGTCTAGACTGCAGTCAACTCGGCTATATAGGCATGCATAATGCATAAATACGTTAAACATAAATGAGAAAATAAATATTCAAATTACTAGCTACCGCTAAAGTAGAAAACGAACGATCGATCGTTGAAATCAAAACAAGAGGCAACGTCGCAGAAATAATAGAGGCACTCAAAAGGCACTTCGTGCGAAAAATACTAACCTCTGATTTGTCCTGTAGCCGAAGTAAGAATAAGTAAAATTACAGCAAAAGAAACGCCTAGTTTCTTCCACCAGTTCACCTTCTCCATGATTAGTCTTTTTGCATCGGAAGTTCAGCGTATGTGAGGCCCCTGGGAGCCCAGCTAGTTAATTGTACCTGAAAAAAGGTATCGTTTTACCCTCGCAAGAGTAGGTTAGGGCATGTCAGAACCTGATCTAAGAAACTCAAGAACTTCAGAAAAGGGGAAAGACCGAAAAAAAATTCCCGAGATGATCGGGAGCGAAACGACGCCAAAAAAAAAAACACTTGAATTGAACGATGACTCGAACAGGACTCGATCGAAACTCGACAATATTCCGTGTTGATAGAAATAAGCTCATGAGTAAACTTAATGGATTTTTTTTAACACCTACAAATGTTGGAATAAATATAAATAAAACTTTTTTCATTGACAACAGTTAGAATTTTGTATTTATACGGCGTTATAAGATTTTATGCAGGTTAACCAATTTTAAAAGTTTTCTTCAAATCATAAACAGTTGGACAGGCGTTACAGACGTTAGCAATTACTTAGTCATGGGGAACACACTCAATTTCGCGAGTGCACACTATTTAAATACGCACCTAACATTGATTGACAGCCTCTGACAGTCTCTTATGTCATTAAGTAAAAACATACGTCTGTCTCACTGTTTTGCCCATATTACGTCAGATACGTAATGGTATCTTTTTATCTTAGATTTTTAGACGTTCAGTGAGTGTTAAATGAAGATATCATATTCAGTTGATTTTTTGCATAGGGCAATCCTCTTCAGTGCAAAATTGTTAGTACTACGTTAGCGCGATTCCGAATACAATACAGAAACCTCCATAGAACCATTGAAAAATAACGTGCGGAGATTCGGTACTGAGTATGCGCTTGGTCGCTGGTCACCGAACAAATCGCTGGCTCGTAAAACGTGAAACCGCTTAAATGTTTCGCATTGTTGGCGGGCGACAAAATGGCCCTTTTCGCGAATTTTCCCTTCCTATTTTATATCCAGTGCGGAAACTGTGCACCTTAGGTAAGGGTAAAGAAACAAGATCATCGTTTATACCAAAAAATATGCAAATTAAATTTGACAGCGACCAAGCGCATACTCAGTACCGAATATCCGCATGTTATTTTTCAATGGTTCTATGGAGGTTTCCGGTATTCGGAATCGCGCTAACGTAGTACTAACAATTTTGCACTGAAGAGGATTGCCCTATGCAAAAAATCAACTGAATATGATATCTTCATTTAACACTCACTGAACGTTAGAGTCAATGTTGCTACATCCGAAATTATAGTGCCTATTACACGAAGTCGACATGATTTACAACTTGGACTCAAGTGGGCCATTGATGAAGTTACCACCGAGATATCTTATGACAAAGAATGAGTGTTCTTCCAACTTTTTCTCGAAGGTATGAAGAGCTGAACGACCCACTACGAATATCATTTTTTAAGCGTGACCAGCACTGTTGTGACAAACGATTAGAAATTCACGCGACGAATGCAATGAGCTGTGTCATTAGGTCGTTGCCGCTTGATGCCCTTGATTAAATAATTGACCGATCCCGCTTCATTGTTCTACTCCCTAGTTACTGTTAAGTGTTGTGTTTTACCGTTTCAGGCTGTAACGACATTTTTTCGCCAAAAATATCTTCAGATCTGGCTTGTAGAATTTAGTCAAACTTCGGTTACACGTAAGCAATCAGTCAATCTCGAGGTTCCGATAGCATTTTTCGAAAAAATGTCGGTACAGCCTGAAACTGGGGTGAGAGTGGAAATAGGCGTGGCCCGATTGTCACGTGATACTTACTCCGATCTCCACAACTTTTGTACTGACATGTATTTCAGTCTATGGGTAGTATGTGTGTTATATTGGCTGCGCGATAGAAATCAACTTGCTTTTATATGAGAGGTACAAAATTACTGGGTCGATCCACCTTAAATATAATGTACTCACTTTGTCACGACTGATCAAGTTATGGTTCAACTCTCAATATAAAACATCTCGGTAGCAACTTCATTTAATTGACCCCAAGTCGTAAGATCATGTCGATTTCATTTTATAGGCACTTCAAATGTTACTGAGCTGATACATACGATCACTATCCTCGTCCCCGGGGTACTCAGCGGGCCTGACGCCTCCTTGCCTGGCCATGACGTCATTGGATTTCAAAGCTCAAAGCGGATTAGCTGAGAGCAAGGAGTAGCCTGGGAACGAACCTATGCGATAGCATACTACTCGGTTTATTTTCATATCAATAGACGCGTTGAAATGTGCACGCTGGCCTACGGGTTATACGTGTTTATAAACTTCCTGTAGTAGGCTTATTTAATCTCGTTCCAGTTCACGGGTCATGTGTCTACATACAACAAGCAAGAACCAAAGATAACATTCCAGTTCTTATGAAAACATCAGAAACATGCTCTAGCAGACAAACCATACCTGGATTTAAGGTCTCTGTAGTATTCGACGTGCTTACGGAAAAAAACATTTCTCGTCGCGTCGCAATGCTATGAAAATTACTAAATAAACCCCTTCTGAGTGGCGGCTGTAATATCGGCGGATGTCCAAGGATGGGAAATGTTACGAAAAGTGGGGACATTTTTCATCCGCGGACATTGTCCAAGAAGGGGTTTATTTATTTCATATCCCAGTGACTTCACTGAAAAACATCTTTCTTACCATTGAAAACGTTCACGGCGTATTTAGTTGACTCTTTTGTGTTTTCCGGTGTCGCCTCAGCCAGACAAAAAAAATCTTAGACAAAAACCTTGGTTGCTTGTTTTCCATTACTTTTAAACAAAAAAATATCCAGTTTTTGCTTAAAACATTTCTCTCAGGACGAATATCACTTCCGACGGACAATATCATCTGATACCTGTCCTATGAAAATGTACCACGTGATACGTCTCGACCAATGAGCGCGCGTTAAAATTGATCACTGGGATATAATCAGCTATATTTATCGTTTTAAAGATAAAAGAGTGCTCTATCTTATGAAGTTGCTCATTTTAGTGAAGTTTAAACTTTAAACTAAAAACTACATTGTTTACTTGCGAAGCTACGGACCATTACGGTTTTGTTGCACAATAGTCCACACTTGTCGGATTTTACTCACAGGGAAATGACCACAAAACCGTGTGAGCGATGATGATATCATTTTCTCTTGATGTGGAACTTATCTTAGAGTGTTCAAAGCTGAAATTTGAACAAGAGACTCATAAATTTCATAGTCTCCAAGTGTCCATGTACCGTACCGCTCTCGAGTAACGTAACCTCCAATCGCGAGTCGCGAGTGAAAACTAGACTCGAAAGATGTAGATGTTCAGGCAAGCCTGTGGCCGTGTAGCACTAAGTTCAACAGAGTGGAGACAAGAAATTAACCTTGTGTGAAAGCTAACGTGCTAATGAAATGGTCCCATGTGTGCTTCTGAGCGTTAGCCCTAGTAAGCAGAGAAAGAGAAAAAATCTCTGACCCCTAAAAGGGCTAACGCTCAGAAGTTCCTTGTCTCCACTCTGTTAGACTCGAAAGACTCGCGGCTCGCGAGTATTTTTTCATTGGAATATTCATGATATGCTAAAAGTCACTCGCATTTTGCGAGTGACTGATTCTTTTCCTTCCAGACTCTTTGCTACTGACCCGGTTCAATCGAGTGAACTTTATCGATGAACGTCCAAACATCGCACCGAAACTACACGAAAGATCGCGAAACGGTTCAGAAAAGAACATCACCCGTATATACTTCTTTAATCTTAGGCTTCATTTAAAATGGCGTTCTTGAAATAAAAATATCACACTAGCTTCCACTGAAAAAGTAGCGTGTTCCTACTAAGAAGACGCCGGGAATTCTGTTCAGCGTCATGTTGTTTTTTATCGCGTCAGAGTCAAACTCCAAACACAATGCGCGTTTACGATATATACATGGTCTATACTATTTAACAACTAGACGCAAAACTGCGTGAACTCGGGCTTCTAGTAAGTAAGTAAAGTAGGTGCTTATATAACGCTTATCCTCTAAGCGCTTTACATTTTTGGATAACTTATCCTATAGAAACCAGTTTTTATAACACACTCATTCTCTGTTAACGGAGTCCAGTGGGTTCAGCAATAGCAAAAAATCGAAAAAAAATAACTTTGTTGTAACAGCAAATTGCTGCGAGGTATCTCAAGAGAAATTTCCCAAATTTGTTCCTTGATATCTTGAAAAGAAAAAAAGTTAAAGCGATTTTAGTGGGGTAACCTTTTTTAAAATTCAGGTAAAACAAAATAGACAAAACACTTAGCTTAATGGCATGATCTATATAGGCCTGTGTGGCAAATGCTTTAAGAAATAAATAAAATGTAATTTGTTACAATTTACAAAACAATTTCCACTTCCAAGTGAAACAACACATTAAACAACTTCCTGTCATTTACGTTATAATATACTTAATGCACATGGTGACCTATACAGTTAAGTATTTTAAAAGTGAACGCTTCGATACACCCCCAAAGCATCCCTTACACCTATAAAGCCAACATTTACATTCTGTAGGAACAAAATTCCAAAAGGAAAGCTTTAATTGGAAAATACAGTAAAAGGCTGTCCACGTGTTCTCTACTTGCTGTTTGGTGCAAAAGAATGAACTTTGAAACTTTAAACGTGCATGCTTTCCATCACCAGGGTAATAAGCAATGAGATCAGACTGATTTCCACTCAACTTCATGAATTCCTTAGGGTTATCTGTAGGTAACAAGATTACACTGTAATCTACGTTATGATAATGTTTGTGACAACAGACATTTGACAAGCCATATTTCAGCAACTGGCTGATAACGTTCAATGAATAGCACATTGTTATTACGTGGTGGGTCAAGTGTTCTAAAGGTAAACTTCATTAGGTTTCAATCTGCTAAAAGTTCAGCACGCTACGTTGACCTTTATCACATAACGTAAATGACGCACAGGAAACAATTACACCAATTGGTGTTCAAAAGACATGTGTCGTTGACGAGCGATTGTTTTCTTCAGATCAAAAGTATTTTATATTGAAGGTAGGATATACCCAAAGCACAGGATACTTGCCTTTTACTTTAAAAATAGCTTAAAGGGAGAAAATATCGGCAATTTTGTAGTAAATAACCTATATGACCAAAATTTGTGCGACACCACTTTCGAGACGACTCAAACAAAAACATTTAGCTCTGGGTCCACCATAGGTCACTCAAATTATGTCTGACATATGTATCTTCAACTTAAACTTTCATCCCGGCCAATGTTGCTTGAGAAAATGATGTTTCGTAACTTTTTTGCGTGAAATTTCTTCCGTGCAACACATGTTTTTATCACAATGTCACAGGTAAATGGTATTGAGATGACCTCTGTAAGTCTGCTAACTCTGTAAAGGTGAATTTATTTACATGAATATATTGTCAACTTCCATTATTTCGTGGCATTGATGATTACTGGCACACTCAGAATAAAATATATTGATATTTTACCATGCGACATGGGTGGCAATCGTTAACTGAGAATGAGTGAACAATGAGTGTGTATTAGTATGGTGAGTTCTGTGACACAGAGGTGGGGCAAATTCCGACGGTCCTTGTGGTTCTTTAACGTTCCCGTTAGTGTAGTGTATGTGAGAGAAGGGACCTACAGTTTAAGGTCCTTATCCGAGAAGATTTGCAGAGATGTTAAAGCAAAGGCAGCACCTTCTCCTCGATTATTTAGAAAAGACCCTGAGTGTTGGTCCAGCCGGGGTTGAACTCCCAACCTCCCGCACATAAGCCCGGCACTCTACCACTGCTCTAACCGGTAATCGGGCTTCTGTCTATATTTATGTTTATATAGAATTGAAATGTAAAATCTTGAGAAATCTTAAATTAAATTTAAATACTTATTCGATTGTAGCTGTCATTAGTACGTTTAAAAAACATTGTTTGCTTCTTTTTCCCGACGAAAATACTTAGTTGTTTCATTAATTCTAAGAAAAAGCTGATTTGTAAGCAAAAATTCACAAACTTGTAAATCGCTCTGAGGTCACTGGGAAATATTCTAAGGATATTATCACTGAAAGCAGAATAGCCTGCTAGCCGGCGTTTGTCAGTGTTTTAACAGCGAAAATACCTGGAGTTTGTTGTTCGAGGCGCCATCTTGGATTTCTGTACCCGCGGTCGACCTGGCATGAGTTTTAAAACGAGGCCAGCCGAAAGTAAGCCGGAAGTAGGCACGCGCCGGGGGTCAACCCGGCGCGTGCCTACTTCCGGCTGGCCTCGTTTTAAAACTTGTGCCAGGTCGACCGCGGGTACAGAAATCCAAGATGTCGCCTCAAACAACAAACTCCAGGTATTTTCGCCGTTAAAACACTGACAAACGCCGGCTAGCAGGCTAAAAGCAGAACTGTTTACATGTGTGGATAAGGCATGTAAAGGTTGACAGGCAGTAGTCAAAACAGATAATGTGTGACCAAAATGAAACATGGGCTAGGACACTAACCAGTGACCCAAAGGTCAGTTGCTTTGAACAACGCATTCCAGTTTTAATAAAATGCAGCGTATTCAAGGAATACTAGTTTGTAATTGTTTATCTGTGAAAAAAGAAAAAACCAACAGCTACAGATTTCTAAGCACTCCAATTATCCAGCACATATCAACAAAATAGTTCAGTGCCCAGACAACCAATCTACTAAATTTCAGCTTCCTACGCTTTCTGTTTAAGCCAGCGATTGTAGTTTTTAGTTTCCCACATCTACCCTGTATTTTTGACAGGCTTTTTACGCATCAATGCACACATATTTTACAGGCATCAGTGTGAAGAATTAAACACTCAATTGCTCAATCTCATACTGTAGCTATACCTCCAAACTTTGCAGGTAAACTGCTTCAGTCACTATCTCAATACTATAATTAATATTTTGTCGATATGTTTGATTTTCGCAATGATTTCACTTTACGTTTGCAGTGTTTATGTGGGGGTTTGTACTTCTATCTTGCCTACTCAACAAAAAATTTTGTTATGGCAGCGGAAACCGTGATACGGTATATTCACAAATTGCAACATTTATTGTAAACTGCTTCAGTCACTATCTCAATACTATAATTAATATTTTGTCGATATGTTTGATTTTCGCAATGATTTCACTTTGCGTTTGCAGTGTTTATGTGGGGTTTTGTACTTCTATCTTGCCTACTCAACAAAAAAATTTGTTTTGGCAGCGGAAACCGTGATAAGGTATATTCACAAATTGCAGCAGTTATTGCCTTATTACCTCCACAACAGCAGCCTGCAGCTCATCCATCTTGGAAGGGGTCGGCCATTAGTTTTCTATCTCCGACTGCAAGCAACGTGGACGTTTTCTTCAGCCAGCTTTTTGCCAGCTCTTCTCCTGTAGCATTTTCACTTCAATGTTTTTATTTTAATCCATTTCTTGCTTCAGCTTGTGAGTTACAGCCTACGCATTTCATTTCGTGGCGGTCGAGGTCTTCATTAAATTGTTGTTTGAAGTCGTTGTAAGCTTATATCTTTTCCCCGCTCTAGCTGCGTTTCGCAGTCGTTCTGGAACTTCTTCTCTTCTTGAGAGGCTTCCAAAACGCGTAGGCATTCTGGATATACAGTCACGGAAGACGAAGTAATAATAAACCGAGTCACCTTCTTTCTCTTTCGCCTCTAGAAAAACACTCAACGGAGGTTTTTGTTTTGGAATGAAGACGCTGCCAAGATTTGAGCTTTTGAAGTGCGCGCGAAGTGACTACCTCGATAGGTAGCGACCGCTGAAATGTCCCATAATGCATATTATTATTCAGCACAATCAATCAATCAATCAATTTATTTACAAAATAGAACAAAATAGTGTTACACACAACCTGCTAAGTAGCTGAAAGCTAGTCGAGGCAGGCAGTGTGGTTGACGTGAAAAGAATAAAAAGGTATTTTACGTACAATTGCTTTTTTTTATATACATGTTTAGTTGTAACTATCATATTTGCGGGTAAAAAGAGAAAATGAGAAATAAGACTAAACTATAATTGCTGTGAACTTATTGTATACAGTAATATATCAAGTACATTTCTTTATTTCGTTGGTTAAAGAATTTAAATCAGCATAGCTGTCTTGGCTTTCAAGTGTTTCGAATAGAAGACATTGTATCTTTTTTTTGAAAAGGTGTTTAGGTAGCACTCGCAGGCTCTCAGGGATAGCACATCGATGCACTGCCCAAATATGGTCATTGGAACGCCAATAGCTGTCTTCTGTACATGACAGCTATCCTGCGATATCCGTCTCTGAGGAAAATATGATGTTTTGAGCTCGTAAATAATACACAAAAGTCATTTTTTTCGGGGGGTTCTGTGCTATCGATGTGCTGAATAATAAAACCATTATCCTGCTCGATTTGCAGAATATCGTCTGATTTTAGCCAACTCGGGACTTCGTCCCTCGTCGGCTAAGTATCAGACGATATTCTGCGCAATCTCGCAGGATAATGGTTAAGTATGCCGCCTTTGGATTTCATTAGTTCGTGGATACGGAGGGTCTAATTTGCAGGTCGCAGGTTGCAGGTCAGGTCAGGTGCAGGTTGCAGGTCAGGTGCAGGTTGAGTCTAAAATGCAGGTCGGGTGATTTCTAGGCTTTTTTTAGATTTAGAGGAAATTTTTACTCGAGAGAGACAGTATAATTATAACACTTTGTTTTGGCGAACAGATCAAGGTGAGTGCTTCTATTCGTGAATCATTCATGTAAAATAAGTATCTACATATGTATCTACAATACAATACATTAGAAAATAACACCTATGTTGTATTGTGAATGTGCGCATTCTGATTGGTTAAAAAGCGTGTTTGTAAGAGACCTGAGAAACATGATTGTCACGCAACGCTGTCACGCGTGTGTATGTTATTTTCTAAAGCAATAAAAATACTTTCTGCGTGCTCTCTGGTTTCTTACAAACACTCGGGGAATGTTGGTCGAACTGATAAAACTTGAAAGACACTCGCCTGCGGCTCGTGTCTTTCAAGCTTTCATCAGCTCTCCCAACCCCCTCGTGTTTGTAAGAAACCAGAGAGCACGCGGAAAGTTCTTTTATTGCTTAAATAAACTTTCTTTCACGAGGGTTTCATAATAACCATACAAGATAGTTTTCTAACTGGTGGCACGTGTTTCAACGTCAGGGTTTTCACTTTGCCGAATAGCCTGCGTAGCAAGCGTTCCCGTGTGTTTTCAGAGAAAAGAAACCCAAAGAAACAGAGGAGAGAAAGCGGCGAGAAGTTCGACGAGCGAGTTTTTGGCCGCGCGAAAATGGGGCGAGCGCAAAAAAAAACTCGCTCGTCGAACTTCTCGCCGCTTTCTCCTCTGTTTCTCTGGGTTTCTTTTCCCTGAAAACACACGGGAACGCTTGCTACGCAGGCTATTTGCCGAAGAGCATTTTGATGGGATATGTTTTATTTGGTTTTATGTATGATCAGTTGCTTATGTTAATATTAAAGGAAAAAAAGTCGCGCCCCGATATCAAAACCCTTGCCCTACCCTCACTAGGCTTAGCTCCTCCGACAAAGACACCAACATATAGCATTTTTTTATAAGAGATTTAGGTAACTTTTCGGCTACTTTACGAGAAAAGCAGCTTTTAAAAAATATGGCACCCTATCCCAGACTCCACTCACTGGATCGATGGAGTGAATGGAAAATCAAATAAATTTAATTTTAGCTCGAGGTCCAATTTAAAATTCGTTTCCCGAGAAACAACACAAACGCGAAAGGGCAGAGTTTCAGCCTCTGGACTAGACTGCTTGCAGCCCCTTCTTCGGCGAACGTCCGTAAATCGAGAGAATGTTTTTCTACCCGCATCACGCTTCGGTTTGTTTACGGTGTTACCCTGGAGCTAGAGGGAGAGAACGCCATCTCTCCCTCTCCTGAGTAACTTGACACTGTAAACAAATCGAAGCGCGCCGCAAGAAACTAAAAAGTTCCCTCGATTTCGGGACGTTCGTTCTTTTTTTTCTGGTCCCCAGGGTAGCCGATCATCGATCAGATGTAATTAAAATGGTTGATTATAAACAGCTTATAATTTCAGATGAGGATGAAAACATAATGTGTACCCCAAAAAATCCTGGGTACGCCCCTGCGCGCACCGAGTATAATATTCGCCACTATCAGATCGGATGTTTATTATGGAATATTTACAGGGGACTTGGAACCCTCAGAGAGAGGGTTCCCGATGGTGCTTAAAAAAAGCACTGGGTCTCTGCAGACTGCCCTTAGGTCTCCGTGCGTATTCTAGAGGAGATTAAAAATTCAATTAATTCTTGAGGTCCTTCCTGTGGCAGCTTTTTTTTTCTGCTTCTTTCGCTGTCCAAATAGCATTAGTCATAAGCTATTTATAGCGCGGGCTCTTAAAAGTTTAAGAAGTCTCTGCTTTCTAGCGCGATTCTGTCATCAAGGCTCGATCACTGAAATATGAACGTGCGCCGCACTACCTCGCGACACGTTGTAAGAAAATGCTTTCGGATACTAATCATAACGAAGATTGATTGACGAATATTTATCAAAACGTCGCCCAAATGCAAAAAAAAAAATCAAGATGAAATTTGCGTAAAACATTGCTGGCTGTATGCTTATATTTACAATATATCATATTGATATTCGATGGATTATTTGTAGTTAAGTTTCAAGATGAACCAGTAAATTCTCCCAACCAGCAATAATCAAACCCGAGTCCAAGCTCACGACTTGGTCCCACGAGAGCGAACAGTGAGTTTTGGTCTGGTGAGCAAATGGCTTGATTTGTAGTAACTGAAAAACGCTTTCAACGTTATTCCAGCATTCAGCAGGCGTCCTTACTTCACAGCTGAAGGCAATATGTTTGTAAAGGTACAGTACAGAAATTGTTCGGATTACGAGTTTTAGTGGCACGTAGCGGAAGAACCAATGTGTGAAATTGTGTTTCTAGTTCGTGTTGATCTGTTCGTATCGGTTGAATGGTTCGAGAGCCGTTTGTCTTCCAAAGTTATCGTTATTGATAAAGCAAAATACAACTTTAACAGTCTGGTATATGCTCTACCCAATTCTGTTCCGTTGCGAGTGAACTTAATAATTTTAATCGGCTAAAAATCCAGTTGCCAGTGTTGTGGTTTGTGGAATTTCAGTGCTTTTCAAATTCAAGAGTGGGATGAGTCAATAAGATGTTCTGATAACTCGGTTTTCATTTAGCTTTCGATCACTGATCAGAACAATTTATCGATGTGATATTTATCTTTATCTCCTCGGTGAATAATATAAATTTCAAGGCCTCAGAGGCGTTTTGATAGCGATCCAATTGCGTGTTTACAGTAGAGGAAAGCACGCTGAGAAATTGTTCTAGAATCAGAAGCCTTGTTTTCGAAAAATGCTTCCACTCAGTCTGAACTGATGACGAGTTTTGATGGAAATGTATTTAGTGTTGTCTCATCAGCCACACAAATGAGCATATCATGTACGCAAGAAAAACAGCATGTTTAGACTATTCGATTTTGATAGCGCCAATTTACTCTTTAGGAGGTTATATTAAAAATCAAACTCCTCGGATTCGAACTAGTTGTGGCTTCACCACAGAGTTGATGTTCGATCTATTCTTCTGTTTCAGACCGTCGCTACTCATGTAGCGGTGCCTTTATTGACAAGGTTCACTTTCTATTATATATAGATTGTCTGCCAAGTAAATTATCTTGTTTTCGCCACCATACCCGTCTCCGACAATAATCTGCGATAATGTTAGTAAATCAAATTTGAAAAATAATTACTTCTCAGTTGTTGCGGTACCCCCTGTTGCGCAGCTGTCGTGAAGTGAAGTAGTATTTTTTACACCTGTTATAGCTTACTGTAATTATCAGGATTTTACTTCCAGATTTACTCGAAAGAAAAGAGGGAAATAATTTAAGGAATCCTTTTGCTCAAAATGTTTCTGATATTCAAATTCTGTAAGTGGGTTGACCTATTTAAAATTAATTTCAATTGTTGTACTTTCCTTCAGGCTCCGCCAATCTGTAAAATAAACTCACATCTCATAAACATTTTTCTTTGCTGAAGGCTTGTTTTTGTTCAGATAAAAAAAAGTATTTGAAAAAACAAGAGCTTTCAGCTTTGTAACATGCATTCGAAACAAGTCTTCTTTACCCTGCAAACGTGGTCATGCTCTGCATGATTTTAAAACTCAATCCCTCGACTATTAGGCTTGACATTATATCCTCTGGGAAAACACACTAATACCTTTCTTTGTTGCACACTAATTGATTCAAGTCAATTGCAGGGGTTCTTTCACATTTTGCTGTTAAATATTGCGGATTAAAACTAAGCCTCAGATGTATCAAAGGTAATTCCAAAATATTCTACAACTGCAATGAGCTTATTGAAGCTTATATCTGTTTTTCAAACTGAATGCATGCAAGCTATTAAGTTTGGATACAAAATTTTATCAGAGAATAGTTTCCTTGATGTATATGCATAGGTGTTGTACAAGTGCTAGAATTGTGGTCCGATTTCGACATGCATTTGGCCATTTGCTAAGGACATTCTGATTGCTCATTGATGTGTTGACATGGTGATTTTAAAATCTACATCTTGTGTTTGACTAGCTTTGCCCAGCCCCATTTCATTAACTTAAATGCCATTTTATATGAAATTGTTAAATGGAAAATACCCCAGAGTCTTTGTGAATCTTTTTGTAAAGCCTGGTATTCTGCTCCATGCATAGGTATTCAGTTTAACCATTATTTTGTTTTTTAATGATGGAAAAATTTTCCAATCACCAAGGTTACAATACGTGTGTTTCCAGAAATTATCCATACCCCCCCCCCCCCTATGGAAGGGATTGGAAATTCTGGGAGGGTGGGGGGGTCAATTTACTTGACCTTTTCCATACAAATACTGTATTTTCTTCAGAAATTCCAGAGGGGTAGGGGGGTCACTTTTCAACACCCTTCCGTTGGGGGGGGGGGGGGGGTATGGATATTTTTGGGAACCACATAATAGAGGTAATTGGAACAAGGGACCTTGTGTATTTGCTCAATCCAGTGCTCTTACAAAAGAAGGAAATGTAAACACTTACTGCACTATTCAGTTGAGTGTGGAATGCCAATAGTTTGGTCAATAAGTTTGAAAGTATCGTTTGGATAGTTTTGTGTCTCAAAAAGCATGTTGTCAAGGCTGGTTCATAATGTTGTCAAGAAATGTTGCGACAAAGTTTCAAAATCAGGAGCTTTTCTTGTTTGCCAACATTGCGAACTCCACTTGACAACATGCTTTTTGAGACACAAAACTATATCCAAACGAAATGTTCACACTTATTGACTAAACTATAGGCATTCCACAGTCAACTAAATAGCGCAAATAAAAAGTGGTTAATGTAAATTAATCCTCAAACCATATGATGAAAGAAATGTAGTCCCATCTTTTTCCTAGGTTTTAGACTGCTAGAAGGCTATTATTTTGGTGAGAGTCTGTAATGCCAACTTCACACCATTGTCAGCGCTCCTCTGGCGGACTCAGGTTGCAGCATTATAGACTCTACTAGGGAGGCTGATGCAGTAGGGACTGCTAGCAATCTTGGTTTGGGGAGATTGTATTGTATTGGATGTGATTACTTTGGCCATCAGGAAAGCAATCTCAATTTCTATTTTGAGATTGGGCCTGATGTCAATAGATGCCAACCTCTGGCATGCAGCAGATGGGATGGGTTTTGCCCACACAAAATGTATTTGCACTGTGAAACAGCTTTACAAAACTAATTAAAATTGGACCCAATGCAGGGAGCAGAAGATAAGGCTGAAATGCATGACAAAATGCAAGATTTTACATAAATCCTTTACTAAAACTACCTGGGCTATCTATATCATAATTAAGGTTTTTGTGTGTCAAATATATCAGGCTTTTGTGCTCTCCATTAAGTTTGGAGCACTTTTAATTTTTGTTTAGTGTTTAGTGTCTAAAATGTATGTTGCCAATCATAAATGGTATGGAGTTCATAATGTTGTCATGAAATAGCTCCTGATTTTGAAACTGTCTCAACATTCCTTGACAAGGTTATGAACTTGCCTTGACAACATTCTTTTCGAGACACAAAACTGTCAAAATGAAATTGCAAAATACTATGACAATACTATCTATAGCTACTCCATCTCATCATTTTCTAAGAGTTTTTATATTGTATTTATCTGTGATCAGGCAGCACCACATGACCCCTGGCTGTGCCCTTTCTCTTTTTCATTACTACACTGTTGTACAGCGTACCATATGTCTGATTCACACAATATTAAAGTGGATTTAAAAGATCACTGTTGGAAGTAAATCAGGCATTTTCAATATGTTTCTGTTGGTTTAGATCTTGGATCTTTTTTTAGTTAGCCAATAACTTAAAACACACAAACTCCTGATTTCTTTGCTTGCAACTAAGTCATACTTCGTTTGTCTCCTCATTGGTCAGTTGTTAGATGGGCTTTGTTCTGATTGGCTATACAGGCAGTCCGCAGAGCATAATTTAGATTGGGGCTACATCGGGATGGGACAACTTGGGAAGGGGGGGGGTAACTTTTTTAGTTTTCTCAAGAAGCGGCAGATGAATTGGACAAATATTTTCCAAATGGCAGCCAAATTATTGGGGGGGGGGGGGGGGGCTCCCTGGCTCGGCGGTGCCTGCTATAGCTGCTTGCATTTGACCATAGACCCATGGACACTTTCGTGTTTGTTCAAGTTTGAAATATTAAAGTTACCTTTTGCTTTCAGAATGCTTCCAAAGGAAACCAGAACAAAAAATAACAATGTCAGCCAATCAAAAGGTAGATTTTCAAAGCAGCACACACCCACTGCACCCTGATTGGTTGTCATTGTTTTGTTTTGGTCTGGTCTGGTTTTCGTTTGGAAGCATTTTGAAAGCAACTTACAATAGAAAACGTATTGTGTGTTTCAAAAAAATATCCATACCCCCACCCCCTCTGGAATTTCCCAAGAAAAATACAGTATTTGTATGGAAAAGTTCAGGTGAATTGACTACCCCACCCCTCTGGAATTTCCAATCCCTTCCAAACTTGGACAAATGTGAAAAATGTCTATGCTCAAATGCAAGTAGCTGTATGCATACCATATTTATACTGGTATGTCTTTGCATTTAGTTTTTGACACTCATCTGAAATCTATTCTAACTGTTTTATTGTTTTAGGTTTTGTTGGTGGGGTTCCTGGCAGTTTTAGCAGCAGTAACTGTGGCACAAAATACAACTGCTGTGAGACCCACAGCTAACCCCAATGAGACAGTAACAAACCAAACTGTACAGTGCCAGGGCTTTGAAGTGTATGTAACAAACAACAAACTTGATATCCCCTACACTGTTACCTGTTGTCTTGCCGTGGTAATTGGCTTTTACTTTATAATAGTTGGTAAGTGATGATGAATTCTTGGTTTTATAAGTTAAAAGGCCCAACACCAACCGGCATCCTTTGCAAGCTTTTGTTTTTGTTTTGAATGGCTGATGCTTTTTAAAAGAAATATTGCAAGAACTTGGATGGAAAATAGTAAGACTCTCTGAAAGAACTTAAATATCTGGTAAAAACTTCATCTATAATGAACGTTTTCTGTTATTAAGAAAATCTACCCTGTGTGCAAAGGATTGTGGTTAACAGTGGGCCTTTAAAGGATCCCCTTGCCCTGCCCATAATGCATTGCTGTGTTTTTTGTTTTTGGTTAAATAAATCACAAACTGTGTGAATTAATACACATACCAACAGTTCTGTACAATTCCAGGAAAAAATCCACCATACCCCCATCACGGAGGGAATGCACTTAAAAACCAAAACGCTGAACTAGAGTTTCAAATGTGTTTTGTGTCATTATGCATATTCGTTAAGGCCCTGTCCACACTAACGCGTTTTCAAAAGTATCCGGATTCGTTTCGCCGAAAACGCATCGATTGATTCGCGTCCATACTACCGTTTTCATAGGGTTTTCAGCCGTCCACACTAAAACGCTAAATGAATGGCGTAACGTCATTTTAAGTTGATTTTCTTAGACCCCGTCCACACTAACGCGTTTTCGTTTGAATCCGTATTTGATATGTTTAGGCCTTCCGTCCACACTAACACGCTGATCGTTTTCATTGAATCCGTATAACTTTTGAAAAACGCGTAAGTGTGGACAGGGCCAGGCCCGTAGCCAGAAAAAAAATCGTTATCGAGGCAGAGTGAGTGAAATACTATTTGTGAACAAAAAAGGTTATTTTTCTGTGACTAACGGTTAAGGCTGGTTTAAATTTCATTTTAAATTTGGTTCTGGTTCTTTCAGTGGAATAAAAAACATGGAAATTTTTACCGAGGCGAGTGTCTCCTCACAGAGCGAGTGGCTCCTCATAGAGCTCTCCAAAGTACCCTGCGAACAGTGATTTCCTCCTCTCTTAGGCCGAGAGGAGGAAATCACTGCTCGCAGGGTAGTCTTCCTTCTGACAAGTCAGCAAAAGTTTTTACTTGATGTTGGCGCGTGCAAGGACAGTCTCAAATTAAGTGGTACATCGTTTTCATTTTATCCGGATTCGACCGTCCACACTAAAACGATACGATATGATATGTATTTTTAGAACGTTTTCAACCTTATAGGATTCGATGAAAACTATCAGCGTGTTAGTGTGGACGGAAGGCCTAGTAAATGTATCAAAAAGTATACGGATTCAAACGAAAACGCGTTAGTGCTGACGGGCCGTAAGATTCTTACAGCCGATTTCGTTTGACTGTTTAACCCTAACTTCGCACGTTATGTTTGAACGTTAGAACATGTTAGAAAGTTGCGTGTATAGGATGGAACGAGACGTTTCTATGGAGAATCAAAGAGTTCTGCCCTCTCTGATTGGTCAGTTAAAAATAAAACATGGCGGTTACCCTTTGAAACGCCTGACTTTTTGTCTCAGAACGCAACTTTCAAACGTAACGTGCGACAGAGGAAAAATTCCCTGGGTCTCCGAGGATGCGAACTGTTTGCGTTAAACAGTCAAACGCAATCGGCAATTCCAGAAAATAAAGGTACCCCCCCCCCCCCCACGGGCGGCATTTGGAAATTCCGATGGGATGAGGGGGTTTAAGAACTCGGAATTCTGATTGCAAGGGGGGTTTTCAAAGCTGGATTTCTTTAACTTGCCCGGAATTCTATATGCAGGGGGGGGGGGGGGGGGGTAAACCATTTTGGAAATTATGGATGCATGGGGGGGTGAAAAACTAGTGCCGCCCGTGGGGAGGGTACCTTTATTTTCTGCCCAATCGGCTGTAGCAAATTTTAACGGATTTCGCGTGTTTTGGTTAAATTTCGCGGATTTAACTAAATTTCGCGGGTCCGTGACTGAGCGAAATACCAGAAGCCCTGATGTAATGAAGTGACAACGGAGAGGGAGGCACTGTCGCTTTTTCACGTAAACCCAAGTACTGTACCATGGCCATGATCACAAACTATCCTCCACTGCCCAAAATCAAACATGTGAGAGTACATCACTTTTCAAAGACGTCTGTCCCTCCACTTTATTCTCTCACTCATCAATTTTAACTAAATTGTAATAATTACTTTTCTCACAGGCTACAGATGTTACAAGATCAGTCTGTTTATCCTAGGCTTCATGTTTGCCACCCTAGTGACATTTGTTATAATCAACAATCACACAACCTTGCCAATATGGGGACTCATTGCTGTCTCGCTTGCTGTCGGCCTGTTCTGTGGCCTGCTTACCATGTTCGTCACCTACTGCGGGTTGTTCTTAGGCGGATTTGCCTTTGGGTTTTCTATTGGACTTTCTGGTTTCATCGTTGTGGATTTCTTTTTTCACATCACAATTAAATGGATCCCGTTTGGAGTACTTCTTGGACTGAGCATCTTGTTTGGAGTTCTCACATTGAGGTTCCAGAAACCATTTTTCATACTTGCTACATCAATGCTTGGTGGCATACTAGTGTCAGGTGGAGTGGATTACTTTATTGAGGGCTTTACCTTGTTAATCTTCACGTGGAACAGAATAGTAGCTGGTCCGAGCTTGCAGAGCTTTTGCTGGATAACATGGGTTATAATGGGCATCTGGCCTCTTCTCTTCATTGTTGGGATCATTGTTCAGTTTGCTAAGACAGGGAGACGGTTTAATCACAGACCAGGTTAGTGTTTAAAAAAGATTTTACTAGGATTTCGAGCAGTTTTGTAAAAAAGTGGTCAAAAATCAAGTACTCAACTTTAGAACAGCCTCGTAACATGGTATAGGGCTCAGGGCTCAATGCCCAAATCTCAGGGCTCAACGGCCAAATTATGGCCGGGATCAGGGCTGAGAGGGGTAGGCTCAGGACTCAAGAGGCTGGGATCGGGGATCATAAAAATTGGATCGGCTCAAAAGAAATCGGGCTCAGGGATCAAAATTTCGCGACAATATAAGGCTCAATGTATCCTAGATATACCATGTTACGAGGCTGTTAAAACCCCTTGCCTTGATTTTTGTTAGCTTTCGAAGAACTACATATAAGGAATAACTTGGGTTCGTCCCGCCATGAAATTCGCACGGAAAGCGGAGAAATGAAATTTCAAAGTTTACCATCTGGAGGACAATAATAGGAAAACTCCATGTCAAGCGCAATTCCTTCCAAATCCCTATACCTATATATTGTGTATATAAACTTCGAAATGTATTTTCATAGGTTCCATTTAAGATTTCTTGATGGAACTAACTCGAGTTACGTCTTGTATACAAACCTTTTAAAAGATGCTAAAATAAAGTCAATAGGTTTTGTACTTTTGCCACACGTTTCTCGAATCACTAAAACAATGGGCAATTCCAGAAAATAAAGGTACCCCCACGGGCGGCACTAGTTTTTGACCCCCCCCCATGCATCCAGAATTTCCAAAATGGTTCCCCCCCCCCCCGTGCATATAGAATTCCGGGTAGGTTAAACCCCCCTCCCTTCAGAAATTTCAACTTTTACTCCCCCCCTCCCCCTCCGGAATCCAAATAATCACCACCTTGTTTATTATTGCGAGAAAAAGTAAAAATTGCGAGAGGGAAACGTTGCGGAGAAAAAGGCAAAAGTTGCGGGGGTTGTTGCGGGAATTTATTAAATTTGCAAAGTAAAGAAAACACAAAAAGCGCATAATCTTGTTTCAGAATATTAATACAGAGCATGATAGTTTGATTTTGAAGAAGAAAATACCACCGGCATTCACAACATCCACTGAATATGAGCTCTATATTTTTAGCGTGTTTAACTAGTAGCTGACTGGCTATTTTGTAAGATTTGAATTGTAGGGGCAAAGAATCGGATATCATCACAGAAAAACTTGAGACTTTCGCCATTCGATCGTGAAATGGGTGAATAGACATTTCAAGTGAAGTGTGGAAGCTATTTACTTGCAACACACATTTTCAAATCGCTTTCTAACACAATTTTTCCAAATATAACCAATAGGAAAACACATTAGAATGAGCTAGACCAAGTTGGAAAGCCTAGTTGTTACTTTTGTGAATATTTGAGGCTTAGGAAAAACCCATATAGAAACTCTAAAAAGGAGTAAAAGAAAAACATATTATTCAACATGCATATTACATGTACCATTTTTGAGAAACGTTTATTAAACTATACGTGTTGTTCCGGGATTTCATTAGATATGTTAGGGAAAGTTGCGGCGGGTTTTGGTGAAAGTTGCGCGTCCATGCAAGCTCAACTTATCCCGTATCGCCAACATCCTTTATATTAATTTCAATGTGTGATTGTACAAAGTTGAACCTGCTGCGTGATTGAACTAACAGTCGAAATCAGTAGAAAATTATGGAGATTCTGTCTTAGAAGGGACAAGTACGAATTGCCAATCTGTAATAAAACTTGTCGTAGACTTATTTTTCTTAATTATTTGTTTATTTACTATTTAGTATATAAATGAAAATATGAAATAAAAAGAGGGGTGCCCATGCTCATTTAGAAACTGTGATGGCGCAAACATACCCCATTTTTACTGCTAGAGGGCTATTTTGTGAAGGATTGCGGGAAACAAGAAAATTGTGATAAAACGCTCACTGATGAAGCAATCCAGTTCGCTTGCAAGTTGAACTTAACTGTTGGATTCTTCATTACCTTGGACAAACATTAGAATCTTTACATGTAATTTTCTATGTGTGTTGACGCTACTCTTGAAAATGTGCAAAAATGTGCGCACCGCCCTTGTTAACTTGAGGCTCTTTGGGGCCTCATTTTGGGGCTTTTTATGGCTATAGCTCAAAAACTTGTCGTTGGAATGGTAAAATTTAAAATGGGGTGCCCATTCTTGTTTTCGCGCAATATACCGAAAAGCGTTTTTTTTTCCTAGTATTTATCTCTGAAATGCGAGTATTTAACTTGCACGCGCGTGCTCGATTGCGTCATTTTGGAACGAATAGCGCGCGCGTCGATGCGCAGAACAGAGTGCAAAACAGGGAAATGACCTTAACCTCCTCAGTTGTTTTAAAGCTTAAAAGCTTTATTCATTAGCAAGTTTAAGTTAAGGTGCGACGAGGAACAGCGTATCACTGATCTTCGTGTGTACTCTTACGTTGAATTTTGATAGCAGCAAATTTGCACCCATCCTCATTCATATCAAACAAAATTGCCATCCACATTCTCGCCAGAGCAAACTAAGCAGTTTGACGTCCTTGTTCAGGTTTGAAATGCATTTACTCTATGAATTTGCCTGCGCAAGCATTGCACTCGGTTATTTCTTTGCCAGCTTAAAGTCCCTATTTTGTCCCTTATATATAATATACACAAGAAACCCTCTGTACCGTCATACTATTGACATAATCTATGGGTAAAATAAATTAACTGCTTTGGAATATTTTTTTTTTCCTGTATTGATTTGTCTTTCTTTTCTTTTTACTTTGACAGGTAAAAGTTCAGTTTCTTTACAAGGTGAAGACAAAGCAATGAAGAGGTATAGGAGTTTGCAGATGAATGGAGATGTTGTTGCAAAGGTACATAAATTACTTGTAGCTATTGTTCGCACTTAATGTACAGGTACAGGGTATCTTGTGGCTTGCCCATTTAGCTTGTAGATCTCATCTCTACAAGATAAATTTATCTGACTAAAAAACTAAGTTCTAACTACTAGTACTTACAGTTTTTAATTTTCCTTATCAGACATATTACCAAGGAGATGAGGGAAAACCAACTGAGGTGTAAAACAAGGCTATCTATTTTTCCAATGAACAACAATCATATCAATTTGGCAGTACAACGTTTCTGCCAGGGCTTGATACATATATACACATCAATCATTTTAGCATGTTCTTTACTTTTCACTGTCTTACTATTACGTTTATAATATTGTATTTCAAGCTTAAATTATTATTAGTATTTAGTCATGAGAAAGATGACTTGTGATAACCATTGACTACACAATGAAACCTACAGCATACTAGTATACATTTACAATCATGTACTTTTAGAATATTTAGTACAGAAAAAGTGCAAGAATATACAGATTGCATCCCTTTGGCTTGGACAAAATGGATGGCACTTAGACAACAAGATCACTCAGTGAAGGCTATAGCTAATTCTTGGTGCCTCCTTTTCAGGAGAAAATAGGATGTTATCTATGCTTCAAACCTGGGGGAGGGGAGGGTACTTGAAGGTTTAAATGGTAGGGATGGCCGTCAGGAAGCCCGAATTCCCATCCAGGGCTTCAAAAGTGGTTGCACCATATAGCTTGGCTTTTCTACAGTGTTTTTCTTTGTTATAGATGGTACATTTGTCCAGTTAGGTTGTCCTTGTTACGGAACAGATATTACATTGCAGGACAGCACTTTTCATTTAGTAGATATCCCAGCAAGGATACTAAGACAGTACAGTGAATTTGTTATATTTTTGTGATATTAAAGGGTGACGGGCTATAAAAATCTTAATATACAGAGTCATCACGTACATGTATTAAAATTACGATTCCAGTAGGTATTTTTAAAGAACAAGTGTACAGGCTTTTTAAGAAAACATATTTGAGAAAGAACATTGGGAGTCATTATTTTGATAGAGATGTAAATTTAGTACCATGGGAGTGGGTTATTCATCCAGTTTTTAAATGAGTGTTTATCAAGTAGCCTTATAGTTACAAATAGGATACCATACAGCTGTATAATGTACTTTTTTATTTTTATCAAATAATCTGGCCTTTTTAAATCTAATTATGTACATAATTGGCAGCAAATCTTTGACTGTATATCATTCTGCCTGATGTGCTATAGTATTAGCATGCTTATTGATGTTAATGAAAAGTATAGGACGTATGACAATAAAACAATAAAACAACTGCACTTCCTAGTGCCTTGGGACTTATTTTTTATTGATAAGCAGTAAAGGCTGATGGAAATTGATCAAGTTAATGTGTTGAGGATGCTAATCAATGCTGGAGTATACCAATCCCAGTGGTGGATCCAGGGGAGGTGCACTGCGATGCACCCCACCTCTAGTAACCCTAGTACCCCTATTGACAAATATGGCTCTTGAAACAAAATAGAACCTTTTATGATTTGCCATACTGGGCATGTGTGGTCACTGAAAATCGAACCTCATGTTGTCCATTGTGAATATCATTGATGTTCTTTGTAAAGTTTGGCAACCCCAATCCCGTATTTGATAATATGACCCTTCAGAGGGATTAAAAGTGCAAAACATGACACATCACTAACTTCCTTCCAACCTCAAGATCTCTCTCCTGATATCAGCTTGTATGAGGTCCATCCCCTGTAAAAATAATTTCAATAAACAAGTGAACAACTTGGTAATTTTATCACTAGTGATTAATTTAACTTTGAAATATGTAACTAAGTGCCAGGCCTGTTAATTTAGTGACCACTTTACAGCTAAAACCATTGCATCGCAATCTGCATACTCAATTCTGAGTCAATCATTCCTTGCCCTGTTTCCACTAGTAGTAAGCTTGCAGCCTGCCTTCACTCTGAACAAGACAAAATTTCATGATCGAAGCAAGGTGATTGCACTTGGCAAAATACAACAATTATCTGATTGGCCCAAAAAAAGTTAACTCTGGCAAAAAATTGATGCTTCAAAAATGTGGGCTGTAAAACAATGGTTTTACCTGAAAAATAAGAACTAAATAATTACTATAGCCTTTCTACTTTAATTTTAAAATTTGGAACATTTTTTTTCTTCCTCTTGCTCTGAAATGAAATCCTAGCATTTACATTGCTGTTTTCCTAATGCCTGCAGACTTTCTATTGCCACACTAGATTTCACTGACAATCAAACTGTCTTTCAGTCAATCAATGCTTGTTCAGTTTGGAATGGAAAATAAATTTGTATTTAAACTACAAAATGTAGCCTGCATAGTGGCTCTAAAGGGAAGGGGAGGGAGTCTTCCAGGGCTGTTCGGATGTTTGATTGCCTGATGACAAAAAGCCAGCAGAAAGTTCACAAAATCATTGTACGGTTGTGCATAAATACTGTGCAATAAATTGGATAAAGTATGATGAAATACTTGTGGCTTAACCAAAAAAACACCTGCAGTGCATACCTTTATATGCATATTCTAGAGCACTAGCAATTGCTGTCATATCAGCTTCTATTACTCTTGACCAGTTTTCTACATCACCGAGTTCCTTTAAATAAAAACAACAACAAAATATACTTAATATAGGAATGTTATTGCTGTGTTGTTACAAGCATGCAGGCAATTCCAGAAAAATCCACACCCACTTTTTTCCTGAAATACAGACACACACACACCACTCTAGGATTTCCAATTCCCTCTGTATGTCGAATTGCACATTAAACTAAAATTATCTCCCTAAATTTCTAACAAAACGAAATGCATCACTATAGAGAGAAGACAAGAATGTATTCCTAGACAAAAGTTGAGGCTGAATAGGTGTCTTAGCCAAAGCATACTGGTATCAGGAATGAATGCATGCCATTTTGTTCACCATGTTCGTGCCTAAGAAATGGGCAGCAACATGGCGGCCAAATTACCAGTTCTCTAAAGGTCTAGTTTCTACTGACTGTATCCACAAAAAATTTATAGGAATGGTGGGATACATTGTATGAACATGTATGATGGCAAAAATTTGCAAGAACTGAGCAAATGAAGCAAACTACAGAACACTTGAAACACATGAATTGTGTTGCGTGACATAATTTGACATTTTGTCTCAATTAATTTTCAAACTAACCTTAAGGGCTTGGTTAAAACCCTCAACCATTTGTAGCCACAGCACTGTCTGCTTCGCATATTGAGCTGCACAGGAAAACAATCTTGATTAAAGGTTTGTTTTCTGTTTAAAAAAGTAAGGGCCTTGGTGTTGCACTACTATATAAAGGGTAAGGGTCCAGTGGTGAGCAACCTCATGCATACAAAATGTTTTGAAGTACCCCTCTTTGACAACCTGCCTTTTCACATTGAAGATTTACTGCCATTTTCATTACTGAATGAACTCTATGCCAACTAACAAACCGCATTTGGCTTCCATCAAATGGGTGATTTCACACAGGCTTTGAGAGTTTTTTATCTACCAGTAATAAGGACTACTAGCTAGGCTTCAAAACCAAATTTTCCACCATAAAAATGCAAAACGAAACTTTGAAAATGTTCATGCTCTGTATTATTAGGTAAAAGGTTTCACGGATGGAACACAAAATGCAGTTTAGTGTTCAGAAATGTAAAGTGAAATTTTGCAGTATAATGAAAATGGCAGTAAAACGCTTCATAAAATAAACAAACAATCAGGTGAACTTGGTGATCAGAGTTTTCCATTTGGTGACAAAAAAACATTCGGTTGCCATTGGCAATTGATGAAAACCATGATGTCATCACCACATGCTCTAACTAATGCATTGCTCTCACTAAAAAGCACTATAGCTTCTTACTTGCTTGAGCTTGAAGTTGTTTGGCTTCTGCTTCTAGCCTTCTTTGGTTGACATATGCCTGTTCAACTCTAAAATAATAATAATAATAATAATAATATATGAAGAAAGAAGTTATGTTAAATTACAAATGATGCGAAATTAATATATTTTTCAAATCTAATTTGTGCCAGATTGAAATTTGCAAAAAAAAAAAAAGAATCCCTCACAATAATTTTGCCCACAAAAATAAATGCAACAATTATTATTATTATTAAAATACAGACCCAAATATAACAGCACTTCAATACCAGTACTAGAAAAACATTAATCCAGTATGTCCAAAATACAACAGTTTGATGGAAAGCTAGAAGGAAGATTTACAGTTCAAATTACTGGACACAATGGCTGCCAATCATTTGTTTCAATCGTTTTTAAATCGTGGATATGCATAGCATAGACATAAGTTATTGTAGTGGGCCAAATGTCACTCCCTCACTCACTCGCTCATAACTCAAGTGTTAGCTCATGACGTCATCAAAACTAGAAAAAATAATATCACGAGAACAGAGCATCGCGAGGTGACCAAACTTGGGTAAAGTTATCTTCCAGCATGGGAGTGCAACACCAAGGTCACGTGATATAACGTCATCAATGACGTCAACAAAACTAGAAAATTGATATCTCAGGAAGGGACAGTATCAGACGACCAAAACTTGGATAATCTGCATCCACGATTTCACCGAGGCACTTGGTGCCTTTAAGCAATTATTCGATGAGGTTTTGTGATCTCCAGAATAAACAATGTTGAGACTGGTGGAATCAGGTGAGGCCGAGCCTGATTCCACTTTGCAAGACATTGTTTATTCTGGAGATCACAAAAACCGAATTCAATATTGTTTTATTATACATTGATTCAGTAAAAAAAACTTTATTTTCTGTCAAGCAATTTCCTTTTACACAAGCGCCTTGTTAAATAAGGAAAACCTTCAATAAGGAAATAAGGATAAGGAAAACCTTACCGAATTTATCTTATGGGCTCGCTGTTTACGGCGCTTCGAAGGCTGAACTTACCTCAGTGCAAACTTTTAAGATCGTTGTTTCAAGCGCCGTTATATTCTAGCCAAATTAGTATTCATGAAATTTTAGAAAAACAAGATAAAAAAGTATGTAACAAAATTAGAAACCTTGATGGCCATCCTATGCATAACTTTCTACTTAAAGCTAAGGAGACGAAATATAATTTAAGGAAAAAATCATCATTAAGGCCTAAGGTAAATACCGAACGATACATGAATACTTTTGTAAATAGATTAATTTTTAGATATAACTTAGCTATATAGATTTTAGAATTTTACCATTTTATCTTTTTTATTTCATTTGTAAACACACTTTTTATCATAGCATTGTAACATAGGATATGTATTTTTATCATATGATATATATTATTATTATTATTATTATTCAAGTGCTCTATTCCCATGATGCATTGCGCACTTAGAATCAAGAATCAGCATGCTGATTCTTGAAGGCCCTCAAAGTGTGTGATTCCTAAAGTAAAGCACACGCTTTTAGCCAATCAGAATCGAGATAGTGAGTACAATGTATAAGAATGATTCTTATGCCCCGTCTTACCCAGAATTAACTGTATCCATCAGTCTGTAAGTCACTTGGATGCTTCCACTGCGGCTTCTCTCCGTAGACGCTCTATTATACAAAACATAATGTTTGATGTCTTAAATTCCCATGGAAAACTGCAAATTCAGGAAAGCTCAATTCGCTGTATTTTCTACCTGGGACCTCCCCTAAAAATAAAACGATGATGGTTCAATGCCTTAGAGTATAAAAATTCACTCAAATGTGCAATTCCAGAAAAAATCCATTCCTCCTCCCACGGAACTGGGAATTGGAAAAATTCCGCAGGGAGGGAGAAGTCAATTGCTGCGATTTTCATAATTCTGCTAACTCTCACATGACATTTCTGAATGCCAAACTGTGTTCTGACTTCTGTCAATCAAACCTTTTGAGTCAAGGTCACATGTTTTCTGAATTTGATTTGCATTTTACAGTGAAAAATTGTGTTTTGAAGCCTAGCTAACCCATATGAGTTCACAAGACCTATTAAAGCCTCAGTGAAATCACTGAGAGCTGTTCACTTGTTTGATTGACGGAAGCCAAACTGAGCTTTTTTGGTAGGTGTAGTTTGCAGAATTATGAAAATCACAGAACCTGATTTTTTTTCTATGCAAATACTGTATTTTTCCATTGAAAATTCCAGAGAGGGATTTTTCTGGAAATTTTACTCAGGACGTCTTCAGGAAGGTCTTTGGGGTTAGTCAGAACATCATCGTTTTACGTCTAAAAAGTTATTACCCAGAATCAAAAGTACAGTAAGTCTACCTTACCTAAATTTTTTTACATGTTGGCAGGTCTACAATATGTATATAGTTTAGGACTAGGTTAACCACAAATCAACATTTAGATTTTGAATTAGAAATTGTATTGTAATGACTTGCAGCGGATTGGGATTGTCACTAATAGAGCAGAATTCAGATGACTGTCGTGAGTAATTTGCAATTACTTTGTAATTACTCCTATATGTTTTATTCAGAATTGGTGTAATTACTTTGCGGTTGGTTTCACTAAAGTCATATGAAATCCACTCTATTACGTTGTCTCTTTTGGTTTTCCTAGACACAGGAACCCCAATGTTTTATCCATGTGTCAGTGATGGGGTTCACATTCTTGTGTATGTATCAGTCAATTCCAGCGGTGACCATCCCAACCCCTTTACTTTTAGTGTTTTCTTGTGTTTTTCAAGTACGCTATTCTTGTCAAACCAGTCAAGTACGTCCACGATCCTGGACGAGGCTGTGACATTTGTGTGCCACGACTTCAAAAATGTTAGCCTGCTCGCAGGCGTTGGAGCGTAGTTCTAGGTCGAGAAACGCGAGTTTGCTTTCGCTTGGCCGCCATCCAAGATGGCGGCAAACTCGCGTTTCTCGACCTAAAACTACGCTCCAACAATCCAAGATGGCGGCCAAGCGAAAGTAAACTCGTGTTTCTCGACCTAAAACTACGCTCCAACGCCTGCGAGCAGGCTACAAAAATTTCAGAAAAGAGATAGAAGTGGCCTCTGCTATAAAGCAGGAAATGTCGTACCTTGCTTTTCTCTATTAACCGCATTTTTCTGATTATGCTCCTTTAGAGCACGAGAAAGCATCCCTTTTGCAGTGTAAAACAAATGAAATGGAAACGCTCCGAGCACTGTTGTTTTTCTTCCTCCCACAAAACAAAATGGCGGTCTTCATTGCCAAATATAACAAAGGCTCTGATTGGTCAATGAAAATTTGAGAGAGGCATCCAATCAACATGACTGTAAGATTCACTTGCTCCCGCGACAGAAGAATCAAAGAATCTGATTGGTTGGAGGGTCAAGAGAGCTAGCCACGAGCAGACGAGGGGCTGCTAAAATCGAAATTTTCTCAGCATGGAACCTCGGTTTTATCAAAATAGCATCCTAGATCTAGTTACGTAATGCTAGAGAAACTGTTCCTTCGTTATGCAGCCAACGAATGTTTCCTTGAGTGCTCAGATAGGCATGCCAACCTCAAGCTCCGGAGATTCAGCTCAAAACTCGGAAGAGACAGATATCAGCAACCTCTTCCCAGCTCTTGTTGAATGCTTTGTTATCATTTTGCTCGGCTATGGAAGTGGTAGGCTTGGATTTATACCTTCGTCTCAAAGCAAAGGGATTGGTTGGTTTGTCAGCCATATTGCGTTACCAGCTTTGCTCTTCAAATCGATGGTGGTCCTCGATTTCGGTTCTGTGAACTGGAAGTTCCTGGCATCGATTTTGCTGGCAAAAGGAGTCGTATTCATAGTTGTTGCTGTATTCACCATTTTGCTTGGAAAACCAAATGGAAACAAGTATGGCAAAGCTGGGATCTTTGCAATATTTGCTACGCAATCAAATGACTTCGCCCTTGGTTACCCATTACGTAAGTTATTTAAAGTCCTTTTCTCTCTGTAATTACAATTCAGAGGTGATACTTCATGTTTCAGATAATGCCATTGAAATGATAATGCACCAACCAAGCATCCCATCGGGGATACTTGGATATTAAAATAACGGGGGTCCGACAGGGCTCCAAATTTGATACCCCAAAAAATACCTGAGCCATAAATTTGATACCCCAAAAAATTGTGCTCCCAAAATTTGATACCCAAAAAAATACCCAACTTTTTTAGCCTAAAAAGGCCATTTATGTAAGAGGCCTTACCAGGGGTAAATTCCAACAAGCGACACAGCCTTGAACTACGTTGAAAACGAGACACAGCCTTTCCGAAACAGCAACTAGCCATTCTATCAAAATACTGACAGTGACTCTAACAAAAGCCTAATGGACAGCAACATTATAATTTCATCAAACGTTGACAGCGACATGCGCTCCCTTCGCCTCTTTGATGACAACTTTACGACTCTGTGAAAATTATTTTCCACAATTATACAACTCCTGAATAAAGTCAAATAGTACTTACGAGTGACAAATCGGCTCGCGCTCGCAACTTGTCAAACTAACATGTCACACATTCTATAAGAATGTCATCGGGCGTCTTTCGAAACAATGTCGATGGCTACTTCCACACCGAATTAATATTAACGTTGTATGGTCTTACTAACATAACTGAAATGCTGACAAAGACACGTGAGCCCTGCGAAATCGCGACACGGTCAGTTTTGAAATGCAGACTAGCAACACGGTGACCCCCTCTGGTAGGGACTAATTTAATACCAGCATACGCATGATGCTGAGCTGCTGGTGGCCATGCCCATCCCATCTTGATGATCAACTAGCCTGTCAGAAGTTTCAACAATTTCATGCCCCCCCCCCCCCCACATCATTTTTACATTCGAGTATCCTCCCTGGGGCAAGCATTGTTCAGTGCTAGCCTGTCAGAAGTTTCAACAATTTCATGCCCCCCCCCCCCCGCATCATTTTTACATTCGAGTATCCTCCCTGGGGCAAGCATTGTTCAGTGATCCAATCAGTCTCTTGTTCACATCACCTGAGGCCTTGGAATTGACTTCTTTTAGCCTTTTTAGACTGATAATAAATTGCATATTGTTTGATCATCTGGTGCAGTACATCAGAAAAGTTGCTGTCCAATTTACACACTGTCTTTTGGTGTCAGTAGATGATGCCAATTAATGGCCATTATATTTCCCATGCAGAAGAACCACTGGTTGGGCCTTTTACTGTAAATCTGAATTCTATGGCATTATTAATTGTTGTCCTCTGCTGAGCCATAATAAGTAATTCAAAATGTGTGCCCAATCAGAGGGTAGCAACTTTCAACTGCCATTTTAATTCAATCTGAGGGTGAGTTCCAGGGGATACTACATTATATTTACTTTGTGGGTGCTGGTAGGTGCCGCTGTACAGGGGAGGTTTTCATCCATGCCATGCCATATAGGGGGTTGGTTATAGGTCATTGTGTGATTATGTTGCAGAAAATACTTACCTTTAAATTATGTGAATCCAGAAATCATCCATACCCCAGCTCCCACAGAAGGGTTTAGGATATGGCCCCACCCTTTTGGGCGGGCAACAGGACTTTTTTTACCAGTCCGCCTTTGCCAACATAAAACTGCTGAACAAGTCGAAAAAGAGCAAAAATCAGGTATTTTGCATAAAATCCTGCATTTTTAGCTCTTGGCTCTTAGAACAAAGGCCCTAATTAGAATACCGTGTCATCTCACTTCGGGTCCTGCCGCTCTTTGTTTCCCGCAAACAAAAGATGGCTAACCCTAAACAAACCGACGCGGTCCACAAAATCCCGCCTTTTGTTCCTGACTACAATGTAGTCCTCGCAGCCAACCACCGACTAGTTCCCACAACAAAAAGATTCTACATTTTGATCCGACCCAGGGTATAAAAACCGGCTCTCCGCTACAGTCCGTCACTTGCCGCTAACCGAGGCTCTCGTTAGCAACTAAGCCCACAACTGAAGAAGGTTTCTTGTTAAAGTTACCGAAACCGGTCTTGTAAAAGCTTAGACAAATTGTTCTTTAAGAACATCTGAAATGGCTTGCAACTTAACATCTGACGATGAACTCCTAGCAGCCGCCCTGACAGAAATGTGTTCCTCCGAGCCCACGCTGTCACCAGTCCAGTCTCCCGTAAAACGGCCAGCACCAGAAGACCCTAGTGTCCTCACAGCAGAGCCATCAGCAAAGAGACCTCGCTTGACAGAAGAACAGAAAAGCCTCAGAAACAAGCTAGCCAGTTTACAGACGAGAAAGGCTAAAGCTACCAAATCCTTGGCTTTCCTGAAAGAGTTCGTCAAAAAGTCTACCTGCCCTATCGGCCTGCAGTTCAAGCCCAGGCCCCACATCAGGCAAGACCAGTCTTTCCAGGCTGAGATGAACAAGATCTGCCGCGACGCAGAGCAGAAGCTGTTGACCCTGATGGTTCGCCAACAAGAGCAGAACATTTTATCTGACGAGGCAAGCATCCGCTCCCTCAAAGAGAAAACTAGACTGCTCCCCAATCCTGACCACCAGAGAAAAGTCCACACCACTGCCGAGTCCGCCGCTAGCCGATCTCAGTTCAGACGAACCCGTAAACCCACCAGCAAACAGCCAGCGCAACCAGACCTAACAACGATGCAGGCCAAGTTCTCAGAGTTACAGACTCTTTTGTATAGTTTAAAAAGCTCTTGTAAAACATTTGATTTTGACAAATCGAATAAAGTAAGAGATGAACTGTATGAATTTGTCCCTTTCTATGACTCACCAAAACCGGCCCGCAAATCGCGCACTCTCTATAGGTCGAGCCTTCGCTCCCATAGACGCACGCTTAAGAAACACGATAAGACACCCAATTATAAACATATTAAAAATATGTCTGCTAAAGTCTTGTCAACCGATGAAATGCGTCTACTCTCCAAAGGGCTAAAATTTATCCCTACTCCACCCATACCAGCTTCTAAGAAACCTTTGTTAAAGGATTTCGACACTTTCGCCCGCACTATGCGCCTGCAATACAAATATGCTGATTCCACCTCTAAAACCCATAAGTTCTACGTTAAATCTTCATGGCGACCGCCACCACAGCCTTCTGTGGCACTGGAGACATATTTAGAACTTACTAAATCGGAATTAGCAAATGCAGTGTTTTCACCGCAGAAGGATAATATTACCGGCGGCGAAAGAAGGGCACTTAATGATCTCAAAACAAACAGAGACATTAACATTAAAAAAGCTGATAAGGGTTCCACTACAGTCATTCTTAATACTTCTGCTAAAATTAAAGAGGGCACCGACCAACTTCTCGACGAGAAGTTTTATAAACCGCTCTCCGATCCTATAGTAGAAATAACCGCCAAAAAGGTCTCTAAAGTAGTCAACAAACTACGGGCCGAAGGCTACATAGACAAAATGACACACAAGTGGTTGAACAACGGTCAAAAACCTACCAGAATACCTGAATTTTATACTCTTACAAAAATTCACAAAAAAATACCGGTAGGCAGGCCGATTGTATCAGGAACTGGGGGCCCTACCGAGCGAATTTCGTCCTTTGTAGACTCAATTCTACAACCGATAGCGCAAAAACAGCCGTCTTATCTTAAAGACACCACGCACTTTATTGACTTTGTCGAGGATTCAATTATTCCCGATTCAGCCTTTCTTACATCGCTTGATGTTTGTTCACTTTATACCAACATTCCTCAGGATGAAGGAATGGACGTGATTTGTCACCAGTACGAACTACACTATAAGCCCAACCTACCAATCCCTACAGAATATCTTAGGGAACTCATGGAGCTTATTCTGAAAGAGAATTCTTTCAAGTTCAACGACAAACACTATTTACAAGTGCACGGCATCGCGATGGGGACTAAAATGGCAGTTGCTTTTTCAGTCATCTTTATGGCACATATTGAAAAAAAGCTTCTCCACTACAGTCCCTTCCAACCGCTGATTTGGAAACGGTTTATTGATGATATTTTCGCAGTATGGACTATCCCGGAAGCAGACATTCAAAAATTCCTAGAATTTGCGAATAACTTCCACCCTACTATTAAGTTCACTTGCGAATTATCACAAGAAACCATCACATTCCTTGACACCGAAGTTTATAAAGGCGAAAGATTCATGGACTCCAACGTCCTAGATGTCCGCACTCATTTTAAGCCCACTGAAACTTTTCAGTACACGCACTTCTCCTCCTGTCACCCTCTTAGCGTTAAGAAGGGTTTTGTCAAAGGAGAAGGCCTCCGTCTGTTAAGAACTAATTCAGCTGAAAACAACTTTAATGTCGAAATACGCAACTTTGAAAGCCGCCTAATTCAACGCGGTTACCCTCGCGATTTCATAAAAAACATTTTAGCTGGAATTAAGTTCTCCGACAGAAAACAAGCGCTTAAAAAGAGTAAAACATCTACCACACGAATCTTGCCGTTTGTCACAAGATTTAACCCGGCGAATCCGAATCTTAAAAAGATTCTTATGAAGCACTGGCACATTATAACGGGTCAACCTTATACCGCTAGAATCTTTACGCAACAACCCATAGTCTCTTACAGAAAGGAGAAATCGCTTAAAGACTCTTTAGTCAAAGCTAAAATCCCTACAAGAGACTAATCTTCGCAGTTTTATTACAAATGTAGCTAGTGGGCTGTAGGCAATATTTATAACATGTACTTGACTTAGACTTCGGTCTTAAACTCCACTAGCCCCTGTAACCCTTACGCTACTCGTAAACCTACATTTGAGCCAGGCAACAGGACTTTTTTTACCAGTCCGCCTTTGCCAACATAAAACTGCTGAACAAGTCGAAAAAGAGCAAAAATCAGGTATTTTGCATAAAATCCTGCATTTTTAGCTCTTGGCTCTTAGAACAAAGGCCCTAATTAGAATACCGTGTCATCTCACTTCGGGTCCTGCCGCTCTTTGTTTCCCGCAAACAAAAGATGGCTAACCCTAAACAAACCGACGCGGTCCACAAAATCCCGCCTTTTGTTCCTGACTACAATGTAGTCCTCGCAGCCAACCACCGACTAGTTCCCACAACAAAAAGATTCTACATTTTGATCCGACCCAGGGTATAAAAACCGGCTCTCCGCTACAGTCCGTCACTTGCCGCTAACCGAGGCTCTCGTTAGCAACTAAGCCCACAACTGAAGAAGGTTTCTTGTTAAAGTTACCGAAACCGGTCTTGTAAAAGCTTAGACAAATTGTTCTTTAAGAACATCTGAAATGGCTTGCAACTTAACATCTGACGATGAACTCCTAGCAGCCGCCCTGACAGAAATGTGTTCCTCCGAGCCCACGCTGTCACCAGTCCAGTCTCCCGTAAAACGGCCAGCACCAGAAGACCCTAGTGTCCTCACAGCAGAGCCATCAGCAAAGAGACCTCGCTTGACAGAAGAACAGAAAAGCCTCAGAAACAAGCTAGCCAGTTTACAGACGAGAAAGGCTAAAGCTACCAAATCCTTGGCTTTCCTGAAAGAGTTCGTCAAAAAGTCTACCTGCCCTATCGGCCTGCAGTTCAAGCCCAGGCCCCACATCAGGCAAGACCAGTCTTTCCAGGCTGAGATGAACAAGATCTGCCGCGACGCAGAGCAGAAGCTGTTGACCCTGATGGTTCGCCAACAAGAGCAGAACATTTTATCTGACGAGGCAAGCATCCGCTCCCTCAAAGAGAAAACTAGACTGCTCCCCAATCCTGACCACCAGAGAAAAGTCCACACCACTGCCGAGTCCGCCGCTAGCCGATCTCAGTTCAGACGAACCCGTAAACCCACCAGCAAACAGCCAGCGCAACCAGACCTAACAACGATGCAGGCCAAGTTCTCAGAGTTACAGACTCTTTTGTATAGTTTAAAAAGCTCTTGTAAAACATTTGATTTTGACAAATCGAATAAAGTAAGAGATGAACTGTATGAATTTGTCCCTTTCTATGACTCACCAAAACCGGCCCGCAAATCGCGCACTCTCTATAGGTCGAGCCTTCGCTCCCATAGACGCACGCTTAAGAAACACGATAAGACACCCAATTATAAACATATTAAAAATATGTCTGCTAAAGTCTTGTCAACCGATGAAATGCGTCTACTCTCCAAAGGGCTAAAATTTATCCCTACTCCACCCATACCAGCTTCTAAGAAACCTTTGTTAAAGGATTTCGACACTTTCGCCCGCACTATGCGCCTGCAATACAAATATGCTGATTCCACCTCTAAAACCCATAAGTTCTACGTTAAATCTTCATGGCGACCGCCACCACAGCCTTCTGTGGCACTGGAGACATATTTAGAACTTACTAAATCGGAATTAGCAAATGCAGTGTTTTCACCGCAGAAGGATAATATTACCGGCGGCGAAAGAAGGGCACTTAATGATCTCAAAACAAACAGAGACATTAACATTAAAAAAGCTGATAAGGGTTCCACTACAGTCATTCTTAATACTTCTGCTAAAATTAAAGAGGGCACCGACCAACTTCTCGACGAGAAGTTTTATAAACCGCTCTCCGATCCTATAGTAGAAATAACCGCCAAAAAGGTCTCTAAAGTAGTCAACAAACTACGGGCCGAAGGCTACATAGACAAAATGACACACAAGTGGTTGAACAACGGTCAAAAACCTACCAGAATACCTGAATTTTATACTCTTACAAAAATTCACAAAAAAATACCGGTAGGCAGGCCGATTGTATCAGGAACTGGGGGCCCTACCGAGCGAATTTCGTCCTTTGTAGACTCAATTCTACAACCGATAGCGCAAAAACAGCCGTCTTATCTTAAAGACACCACGCACTTTATTGACTTTGTCGAGGATTCAATTATTCCCGATTCAGCCTTTCTTACATCGCTTGATGTTTGTTCACTTTATACCAACATTCCTCAGGATGAAGGAATGGACGTGATTTGTCACCAGTACGAACTACACTATAAGCCCAACCTACCAATCCCTACAGAATATCTTAGGGAACTCATGGAGCTTATTCTGAAAGAGAATTCTTTCAAGTTCAACGACAAACACTATTTACAAGTGCACGGCATCGCGATGGGGACTAAAATGGCAGTTGCTTTTTCAGTCATCTTTATGGCACATATTGAAAAAAAGCTTCTCCACTACAGTCCCTTCCAACCGCTGATTTGGAAACGGTTTATTGATGATATTTTCGCAGTATGGACTATCCCGGAAGCAGACATTCAAAAATTCCTAGAATTTGCGAATAACTTCCACCCTACTATTAAGTTCACTTGCGAATTATCACAAGAAACCATCACATTCCTTGACACCGAAGTTTATAAAGGCGAAAGATTCATGGACTCCAACGTCCTAGATGTCCGCACTCATTTTAAGCCCACTGAAACTTTTCAGTACACGCACTTCTCCTCCTGTCACCCTCTTAGCGTTAAGAAGGGTTTTGTCAAAGGAGAAGGCCTCCGTCTGTTAAGAACTAATTCAGCTGAAAACAACTTTAATGTCGAAATACGCAACTTTGAAAGCCGCCTAATTCAACGCGGTTACCCTCGCGATTTCATAAAAAACATTTTAGCTGGAATTAAGTTCTCCGACAGAAAACAAGCGCTTAAAAAGAGTAAAACATCTACCACACGAATCTTGCCGTTTGTCACAAGATTTAACCCGGCGAATCCGAATCTTAAAAAGATTCTTATGAAGCACTGGCACATTATAACGGGTCAACCTTATACCGCTAGAATCTTTACGCAACAACCCATAGTCTCTTACAGAAAGGAGAAATCGCTTAAAGACTCTTTAGTCAAAGCTAAAATCCCTACAAGAGACTAATCTTCGCAGTTTTATTACAAATGTAGCTAGTGGGCTGTAGGCAATATTTATAACAACATTGACTTAGACTTCGGTCTTAAACTCCACTAGCCCCTGTAACCCTTACGCTATTCGTAAACCTACATTTGAGCCAGGCAACCGGGCTATTTTTACCAGTCCACCTTTTGCCAATAATAGAACTGTTAAACAGAATTCAACGTCTACTGGCAAAATTTTCACACATTTGAGCAACTAAATCTCTCCGTCTATTTGCATTTTGTGAAACATCACAAATGACAAGACGCGGGAACTAACAATAGCCCTTTGTTGTGTGTTCTGATTGGATAAACCAATCAGCTGCCAGTAACTTCTAAGTCGCTCATGCGCAATGAATTGCTTTCGACTTGCATATATATGCTGTTGTTCGTTCCCGACTAGCGAGATTGTCCCCTACTGCTTGTGAATACGAGCGCACCGACGATCTCAGACTTAGCTATACGGAACTGACGAAGGTACCCTTTTCAGGATACCGAAACCGGTCTTCCAAATACTTTAGCTATCTAAGAGCGGTTTTCAGGAAAACCGTCAACGGACTCGCCTCTTACTATGGATCTTTCACGCACACTACATTTTATATGTTTTGTCCATAAGATCCAATCTAAAAATGCGAGCATATGAACTTCTAGCAACCAAAGCCGTGCAGCTCAAACATCTGAGTCATCTTATCGGATATAACCTGTCTATTCTTAATAGTAAAGGTTTCTAAAGAGACTCGCCTGGAAATGCTGCGTCTGCTTAACATTTGCAAAACGTTCGCGTTTTGTAAGCGCTGATTCAATGGTCTTAAAGTCCAATCGTGTTTCTCACAACAGGGCCGCAACGAAAGCGTTTTATTAACGTCTATACCGTGGCTTTTGACTTAGTGAAACAACTTAAGGCTTTGACTATGGACACCTTGAACTTACTGAAGGAAATGTTTCCTGAACCTGGACTGACACCGAGACCGCGGCTCCGTGTTTGTTTTGGTTGAGAGGTCATTCCTCTCTAGTTTGTTCCTGACGTCATAGTTTCTCGCGCTTACAACCTATTCCGAACAATCTGAAAGCAATGCCACTTAGAATTCTTAGCAGTTCTATTTACAAATGTAGCTAGTGGGCTGTCGGCAATATTTATAACATCTCTCCGTCTATTTGCATTTTGTGAAACATCACAAATGACAAGACGCGGGAACTAACAATAGCTCGTTGTTGTGTGTTCTGATTGGATAAACCAATCAGCTGCCAGTAACTTCTAAGTCGCTCATGCGCAATGAATTGCTTTCGACTTGCATATATTTAACCATTATCCTGCGAGATTGCGCAGAATATCGTCTGATACTTAGCCGACGAGGGACGAAGTCCCGAGTTGGCTAAAATCAGACGATATTCTGCAAAATCGAGCAGGATAATGGTTTTATTATTCAACACATCGATAGCACAAAAACCCCCGAAAAAATGACTTTTGTGTATTATTTACGAGCTCAAAACATCATATTTTCCTCAGAGACGGATATCGCAGGATAGCTGTTATGTACAGAAGACAGCTATTGGCGTTCCAATGACCATATTTGGGCAGTGTATCGATGTGCTGAATAATAAATGCTGTTGTTCGTTCCCGACTAGCGAGATTGTCCCCTACTGCTTGGGAATACGAGCGCACCGACGATCTCAGACTTAGCTATACGGAACTGACGAAGGTACCCTTTTCAGGATACCGAAACCGGTCTTCCAAATTCTTTAGCTATCTAAGAGCGGTTTTCAGGAAAACCGTCAACGGACTCGCCTCTTACTATGGATCTTTCACGCACACTACATTTTATATGTTTTGTCCATAAGATCCAATCTAAAAATGCGAGCATATGAACTTCTAGCAACCAAAGCCGTGCAGCTCAAACATCTGAGTCATCTTATCGGATATAACCTGTCTATTCTTAATAGTAAAGGTTTCTAAAGAGACTCGCCTGGAAATGCTGCGTCTGCTTAACATATGCAAAACGTTCGCGTTTTGTAAGCGCTGATTCAATGGTCTTAAAGTCCAATCGTGTTTCTCACAACAGGGCCGCAACGAAAGCGTTTTATTAACGTCTATACCGTGGCTTTTGACTTAGTGAAACAACTTAAGGCTTTGACTATGGACACCTTGAACTTACTGTAGGAAATGTTTCCTGAACCTGGACTGACACCGAGACCGCGGCTCCGTGTTTGTTTTGGTTGAGAGGTCATTCCTCTCTAGTTTGTTCCTGACTTCATAGTTTCTCGCGCTTACAACCTATTCCGAACAATCTGAAAGCAATGCCACTTAGAATTCTTAGCAGTTCTATTTACAAATGTAGCTAGTGGGCTGTCGGCAATATTTATAACAAATACAGTTTTGTATTAGCCCTCTGGAAAATCAGGTAAATTGACACCCCCACCCTCCACCCCTCAGGAATTTAATAATAATGTATGGGGCGGGTGCTGAGGAACCTCAGATTTTGTTAGAAAAGGGGTTAAAGTGCGCAAGTGGTCCGATAAGTGGAAATCTCAGGTTCTCATTAGTTACAGATGCGGGCCCAACATAAGGGACATGTTATATCAATGAAGGCACTTCTCTACTACTAATACTAACCTTGACTATGGCACGTATCCGTGTGGAAGTGAGTCTGGATGCATGACCTGTGCCATGGTTAGCCGAGAGGGTGTCTTTGTTTCCTCTGTGACCTGTAGCTCGTACAATAGCAACTGCAGGGCTACATGCGCATCAAAGTGTGTTATATATTTGGCCACCATTTTAAAAATGTGCCAAACAGTATGTCGGCAACACAACGCAAACGCTTTGCAAACAAGTTACTGGTCACAGAAATAAGAAGGAATCCGCCCTATTTCTTCACACCCCAGACCCACACCCCCTCGAATTGCCAATTCCCTTCATGATGTGGTTGAATAACACATGCTTATTTTGTAACAATTTAAAAAGAAATGAAAGAGTTCCATGTTTTCCTTCCAGTGATGGCCCTGTACCAGAAATCTATGCCAGAATACCTCAACTATATCTATCTTCTAGCTCCAGTGTCGCTAGTTTGTTTAAACCCTATAGGGTTTATTCTGATGGAATATCACAGGCAGCAAACTATGCAACATGCAATCAGCAAACGTAACCTTGTACTGGCTACAGTAAAGGGAGTTGTGATCAATCCTATTGTTGGAATGACATTTATTGGAATTTTGGGAAACTTTGCTCTAAAGAGAAAAGTACCTGCATTGATCTCTGGTTTTCTAGATGTGCTTGGACAGTCATTCTTTGCTTCAGCACTGTTCTTTCTGGACTAAAGATGGTTGGCAATATGAGAAAGCGGCTTGGCTACGGACTTGTTGTGCCGTTTCTGCTGATCTTTGCAAAAATGTAAGATTTCTGTGTAATACAACTTAGAGTCTAGATGACATCACAAAAATTGACCATAGAAATTATACCAGGAAATGACATGTTTTTTTTGCTGCCTGTCAGTAAAATCTTTGTATTTCATAGCGGAGCTCTAGCGCGGGCCGAAGGCCCGCGCAAGCGGAGCACCATACCTAAGGGAAAAACGTATACCATCGAGTTGATTTTTGAACGTCACGGGCATTTTGGATCATTTTGATGACGTCATTGATGGCGTGAGGGAACGTGACTTTGGTGTAGAGTTCCTCTGATGGTCTTTGAAAGTTTGTCCAAGTTTGGCTTCTAGAGAAGCTTCCCTTCGGGAGATATGATTTTTTCTTTATTTTTCTGGTATTAAACCTATAGTGTCCGCCGTCCGTCCGTCGTCCGTGTACACATGGGAACCCTGTGGTATGCAAAGAAAAAATTATATCTCCTCAAGGGAACATGCTAAGACAGCCATACTTGGGATATTTTGTCTATGCCACAAGGGGGGTGCTGTAGCACGGTCACGTGATGTGACGTCATCGATGACGTCATCTATGCTTGAAAAATGAATATCTCGTGAAGAGAAGACTCTAAAACAACCAAACTTGGGTAGTGTGGTCTAGGTCACCAGATGAGCGAAATGAAGTGGTCACGTGATGTGACGTCATCGATGACGTCATCTATGCTTGAAAAATGAATATCTCGTGAAGAGAAGACTCTAAAACAACCAAACTTGGGTAGTGTGGTCTAGGTCACCAGATGAGCGAAATGAAGTGGTCACGTGATGTGACGTCATCGATGACGTCATCTATGCTTGAAAAATGAATATCTCGTCAAGAGAAGACTCTAGAACAACCAAACTTGGGTAGTGTGGTCTAGGTCACCAGATGAGCAAAATGAAGTGGTCACGTGATGTGACGTCATCGATGACGTCATCTATGCTTGAAAAAATAATATCTCGTGAAGGGAAAACTCTAAAAGAACCAAACTTGGGTAGTGTGGTCTAGGCCACCATATGATCGAAATGAAGTGGTCACGTGATATGACGTCATCGATGACGTCATCTATGCTTGAAAAATGAATATCTCGTGAAGAGAAGACTCTAAAACAATCAAACTTGGGCAGTGTGGTCTTGGTCACCAGATGAGCGAAATGAAGTGGTCACGTGATGTGACGTCACCGATGACGTCATCTATGCTTGAAAAATGAATATCTCGTCAAGAGAAGACTCTAGAACAACCAAACTTGGGTAGTGTGGTCTAGGTCACCAGATGAGCAAAATGAAGTGGTCACGTGATGTAACGTCATCGATGACGTCATCTATGCTTGAAAAATTAATATCTCGTGAAGACTCTAAAGCAACCATATAAACCATGTACACATGGGAATCCCTTTCATTCACATAGAAAATTTTATAACCAGGAGCTCCGCTTTTAGCCAGTGGCTAAATCTATATATTATACCATATTCAATTTCCTTGTGATTGTATGGAGTACAAAATAGGGAAACCATTAAAAAATTTGTCAGAAACTGTAATTTGTACAATCATGTCATCCAGGCTCTTTATACATTATTCCATATTATGATGTGTTCTGCCAGAGAATCATAGTAGATAGATTACATTCTTGTCTTGAGAAATTCTACTAGAAGCAGAGATCTACATGTATCTTCAAAGTATTTCCATTGCCAGTTTGAAAGGCCTTCGCTATGGGGCCAAGTAAAATTTCGGATTAATTTCACAAATGTTTTCATATTTTTTTTCAAAATTGCCTGAGCCGTCTGCAGTGAGGTCATTTTGGAAAAAATTGAAAACACAAGTACAATTAATGTGTGTTTCTAGTAGATCTCTACTAGAAGCAGAGATCTACATGTATCTTCAAAGTATTTCCATTGCCAGTTTGAAAGGCCTTCGCTATGGGGCCAAGTAAAATTTCGGATTAATTTCACAAATGTTTTCATATTCTTTTTCAAAATTGCCTGAGCCGTCTGCAGTGAGGTCATTTTGGAAAAAATTGAAAACACAAGTACAATTAATGTGTGTTTCCAAAAAATATCCATACCCCCCCCCCCCCCCCCCCCCCGCTACGGAAGGGATTGGAAATTCCAGAACGGTGGGAGGGTCAATTTACCTGATCTTTTCCATACAAACACTGTATTTTTCTTCGGAAATTCCAGAGGGGAGGGGGGTCATTTCTCAACACCCTTCCGTGGGGGTATGGATATTTTTTGGAAACACACAACACACAAATCCAAAATTTTACAAGGAACCCGATGTGATTATGTGTTTATGATATACAAGGGCAAAATTCAGTGCGTGTGTCGACTGCACATGTTCAGAGGATTGTACATGCAAAGTAATTTTACCCTCAATTCAGAAAAAATGCCCTCGCTCGTAGCCAATAAGCATTGAGTAATTTTGCCCTGTATATTATAAGGGAAGAAAGAGTTTTTGCTTTTGACACAAACAAAAAATAAGGCTAGAAAAACATCTCCTAGAATTGGATAGACCTAACATTGGATAAAACAGGAAGTATAGGCTATTTAAAATATTTGCTGATAGTTTTCTTGACTTTACAGCCTTCTTCTTCCATTGCTTGCCCGTGAATTTGTCCAGATCCTTGATGTGGGCATAGCCAAGAATGAGACTGACTCCTGGAGCATGTTTGGATTTTTGTATGGTACATTTCCCTCAGCCCCTACAGTTGTTATTTTTGCTGCCAAATATGGAATAGAAGAAGAAATGGTAAGAACCTGACTGTAAAGGGTATAGAAATGGTCCCTTGAAAGAGCTTGAATACGGACGGTGTAATTTGCAGGTGCAGGTGTGCAGGTGCAGGTGTGCAGGTGCGGGTTTGCAGGTGTGCAGGTGCAGGTGTGAATGAAAGTGTGAATGTGTCTATAAATAGTCTATAATCTATGTACTTACAGTTATATTGATTCCAACTAACCAATTTTCCCCAGTTGGTCACCGAGTACAGGCCACAGGGCAGTCAAGAGCCGTGAGCAGTCCGAGCGCCAAATGCTTTTTTTTCATCAAAGTCGTTTTTGTTTGATACTTCATAGGAGTGGGGCTACCTTTCATCGAACGTTTCTTAGCTTAGAAAGAACAGAAACATCGAAACGCCGCCGAGTGACGGCCATTTTGTTTTGTTTACACAGGCAACCCACCTTAACACGATAAGGTGGGTTGCCTGTGTTAACAAAATGGCTGAATCTCGGCGGCGTTTCAATATGTTTCTCTCGCAATACGGCGGCTAGTTAAGATGCTGACTGTTCTTTCTAAGCTAAGAAACGTTCGATAAAAGGTAGCCCCATTCCTGTGAAGTATCAAACAAAACGTCTTTGATGAAAAACAGCATTTGGCGCTCTGACTGCTCACGGCTCTTGACTGCCCTGTACTCGGCGACGAACTGGGGAAAATTGGTTAGTTGGAATCAATATAACCTGTACATAGATTATAGACTATTTATAGACACATTCACACCTGCACCTGCAAACCCGCACCTGCACACCTGCACCTGCACACCTGCACCTGCACAACTGCAAATTACACCGTCCGGCTTGAATATGTTCACAAAAATTCTGTTGATGTTCAAATTCTTTTTTTTTTTTTTCAAATCCAGGTGATTTTTCTCTGGTTGGCATACATTAGTTTTAAGTCCCTGAAGATGATTTATATATTGTTCAAATTCTTGTCCCTTTAAATGCAAATTTTGAATTTTCAAAATGATGTGCTGTTCACCACTCGGAATTGCTGAGTTTCTAACTTTATAAGGGTATGGGCGAAGATTTTGCTGTACATGTTCACATGTTTGAAAAGTTTAGATTTTACCTATCAAATAGAAAAGCAGGAGTTCAAGAAAATCAAAGATTGCTCCTTATACATTTTCTGTACTTTGCGTTTCAGTTGTCAGAAAACAGCAGCTCTCTAAAAATCTGAAATTTTGAGAAACCATAAGAAAATTGCGAGATTCTGCATTTTTGGAACAACCAATCGCCACCTGATACCATAAGATCTAACTTATAGAATCCTGTGTAATAGGTATTTTATTAGGGTATGAGCCTTTTATTTCAGATGGCTAGCAGTATGGTTCTTGGTACATTTGTCTCAGCTCCAATGATGTACATTTCTGCACGCATGGCAGCCATGAAATATACACATAAAGTCTATCACAACTACCACAGATTGATTGCCGACACCATGTCAGATGCCAGCAGCATTGGAATTCCATGTGGGGTAAGCTTTATAACTCTTCACCAAAATGAAAAGCATTTCATAATGTGAGTCATTATGTGTGGCATCATGTGCACAATCCAAATTTGCAGCCTGGCTTTGACACCCAAAAATCTGGGTTTCTTGACATATTGCGCAAACAATAATGTGCTGGACCCGGGTTTCCACAAAACACTGACCCCTGGTCCATGGACCTCTCGCGGACCCGGGTCCATGGACCCCTCGTGGACCCTGGTCCATGGACCCCCCTGGTCCATGGACCCCCTATAAAACATAGGCGTTTTTTCGAAAAAAAGAGCCGAGAGGAATATAGAAGCGACACGCAAAATTTGTATCGTATGAAAAGGAAAATCGGCAAGCATGAACGCAAAAAAAAATGAGCCGACATTTTTAGAATAGCAGCACCTCAAAGAAATTGAAATCGGCATAAGTCACACAGGTAAGCTAAATTCGCCCCTAATGTATCAGTCAATTCCAGCGTTGACCCCCCCCCCCCCCCCCCCGGGGGGGACACTGTGGGGCATTTGCACACCACTGGGTTACCTGGGATGGGGAATTTTGACAATTTATACTGGCCCGGGGGGTTGGGATTTTGGTTGTCTTTCACAAACTTTTAGCGCGTTGAATTTTGCGGAACTACAACACCAGTTCACTTCCCTGACCAGTATAGCTGTCCCAGTTACAGAAAATAACGTCACACAAAATTATAAAATGCCGAGCATGGCCCTTATGCACACTCTAGTTTTGAGATTGAGCAATGCCGGGGATGAGAAATGAATGGAATTTGTAGCCAAATGGCTGCAACCGCGAATGGCCGAGAGAAATTAGGGAAGACTTTTGAAGGTATGCCTACTAATGTTGTAATACCGTAGAAGAAGAATTTCAATTACGATTTGAGACTGACGGATTTGTTTCACGTGTTTACCTTTAAATTGTGTCGCTTTCAGTGAAACTAGAACGTCTTCTTCAGAGACGAAAAAATAAAGTACAGTTAAAAACGAATCACAAAGGCATGAATATTTGGACAGAATAAATTTTCGCAGACTAGAAGGACAAGTGGTGAGAGCCTGAGACAATGTCTGGCCCACCCCTAGACGGGAGAAAAAACGTCACAACGGTTTGTTTTTACCACGGAGTCGTGGATCGTACCTGAACGTTGTAGTGTGGACCGAACTTCAGCCGCTCTTCTTCTATCAAACCTTTCCTTTTTCAAAGGATGCCGCTTCATTATACTTTATAATCAAGAAATTTCTATTTTTGTATTGGAACGGCGCGACTCTGGCACGGCGTTTGCCGTAGGTCTTAGCTTACCTGTGACTTGTGTAATCCTCCATCATTGCGGATTTGGTTAATAAAGGACGCCCTGGAAGGTTTTTCTGCATAAATTTCTTTAGATGTGCTGTTATAGGACTCATTTTTGTGCTCATGTTCGCCGATTTTCCATTTCATACAATACAAATTTTGTGTGTACGCTTTTATATTCCTCTCGGCTTTTATTTTTTCGAAAAAATACTATGTTTTATAGGGGGTCCATGGACCAGGGGGGTCCATGGACCAGGGTCCACGAGGGGTCCATGGACCGTGGTCCACGAGAGGTCCATGGACCGGGGGTCAGTGTTTTGTGGAAACCCGCTGGACCCTCCTTTTGGGAGTGTGCACAGGGTCCATCTCTAGTCTAGAGAAGCTGTATTGTTTATGAAGCTGGTACTACAAATCAGCCAATTAAAGTATCCATTCATATCCACAAGCTGATCACTATGCTGTTTTGATTTATGATCCATGCTATTTTTTTTTAGGTATGGGTAGTGGCTATGTTCATTCTAGGGAGGCATTACAAGATTTATCCCCAAAGATTTACATTTTGTCTTGCGGTATCTCAGGTATTGTAAAATAGCCCATATAATCATCTTTTTTTGTTTCAGATTATTTTTGTTTTGGTTCAGACTCATTTCTTTTGTTTATAGCTGAGTGACACATGTGTCTTTTATCTCAGGTTGTGTTCTGTATATCGGTTATCATGACCAAAATCCCATGGGATGACAAATATTGCATATGGTTTTGTTTTATCTGCAAACCATTGCTTCCCTGTCTTGTCGATGCTGGGTGGCTGCCATTGCCTTTACGTTGTGTGCTGTTAGATGCAGTATTGCCGTACTGAGAAGACTTGTGCCTTATGGTTTCTTCTTTGGCTTTGGGTAGGTCAACATTTGTCAATATTTTTTTGTAAATTCTCTACTGAATTACCAAGGCAGATATGTTCTTCTTCTTTTCCAGCCTTCCAGCATTGTTGGCAGGTATCAAATTGTGTTTCATTAACCTTGTGCAACCCAAACACAGCAGTAGTCCCTACCTTTTATTTCTCCAAAACCAGGTATGGGTTGGTTGGCAGACCGGCAGGTATAAAATGCAGACCAGAAAATTCAGACTGCAGACTAAAAAATGCAGACTGGAAAATGCAGACCGAAAAATGCAAACTAGAAAATGCAGACTAAAAAGTGCAGACTAGAAAGTGCAGCTGGAAAATGCAAACTAAGTGTAAATTACATTTAGAAGAAACAATGAGTTCATGAGTTCGTGAGATCGAGATTGTCAAGATCGAGGGCCTGGACTGTCACAAAGAAAGTAGTGTAGCATGAATGAGTTTGAAAATGACCCCAAACTGTGAAGATTGGAGCAAAATACCCCACATTTTTTTTACAATCTGGCCGACTGAGTGAATGAACAGGCTAGAGAACTTGCCCGTGAATTATTGGCGATTGTCGTGACAGAAACTAAAAAACCAACATTATTGAATAAGAGCGATAATGTGTTTATGCACGACGCACCCACAGACTTATCAGATACTACAGGCGCCAAGGTTGACAGCTAATGATAGCGGTGCGATGGGGGCACATATTTAAGGCCAAGTCAACGGGTGGCACATCCCGTCTCTCTGCAGATATCGACGCGTAGCGAACTTAAGCTCTTACAAATTGTGGTTTCTTCAATCTCAGGCAAGTTAACTTTTGTTAGAAATTGAAATTACTTTTATTTCGTTTAGAGGTTAAGTCATGGCCCCACGAGTTTTAATTCTCGGACATTCTTTTGTACATCGCCTTGCCTCATTTCTGCAGGGAAGAGGGCAACATCTCGAAACCCTTCTAGGCGATTCGGTGGAATTTCACTTTCACGGTATAGGTGGCCGAACAATAGCTTCGCTACGGTGTTTCGATCTCAGTTTAGTTCGGGAGCTCTGCCCCGACATCGTAGTATTAGAATTAGGGACGAATGACCTAACCTTGTTTTCGGCGACAAAAGTAGGCGAGAAAATGGCCGCTCTTGTCAACGATCTACATCATGTATTACGGGTAAAGGTTGTAATTGTCTGCCAGGTATTACGGCGTCAAAATCCCCGTCCGCCTAATTTTAACAACAAAGTTATCGAGCTGCATCAGCAGCTCCGGGGACTTCTAGAACCCCTCCCATATTGCATCTACTGGCGGCATCGAGGGTTTTGGAATAGCCAGAGCAGCCTTTACCTCGGAGATGGTGTGCATTTAAATACTTTGGGCAAGTACAAGCTCTGGCGAAGTATTCGGGGGGCGGTTCTAAGAGGACTATCCTCGTTGGGTGTGCGTAGTACTGCACACAATTGACCTTTTCCTTGTTATACTGTGCTTAAAAAAAAAAAAAATCGTGCCCAATGTTGCCGTATGCGAATTCCCACTAATATATCAATAGCTATATTGACCGCAAGGTCTCAACTCTCAGCAGACTATACGAAGTAGTGTGGCGCAATTGCGCACACGTCGCACTCGAAGTGCACTTGGCATTTCTGGCATAAATAGCGAGTTACTACCTGGCGGCTGTTGTTTTTTTGCAACAGTGTGCTCAACCCGCTGAAGCCAATATAGGACGCAAAGTCCTCTGCAACAAATGCCTCGGATCTATTACCATGCGAATGGGAGTCTGCTTTTGATTTTGTAAGGGAATCGCGGTTATACATCGAAGGCATGTTCTTCTGAGCGTCACCAGTTTATCTTACATCGATGATGCAAATACGTTCAAATTAATTTTGTGAGGCGCACACTTGCGACGATCCTCTTAGCACCAAACCCCGAACCAGCTCAACAAAATTTTTGGAGTGAATTAGTGATGAATAAATAGCGTCGTAATGTATTCTATATTTCCAAGTATGCCTCCAAAGCCTTCAAAGCGATCGTCCCAGCGCTTGGCCGCACGAAGTGCAGCGCCGAAACGGACCCGTCGCGAGGATGTTATCCCGTCCGCCGAACCGCTTGTCGAGCCAACTAGAGCTGTGGCAGGACCCTCTAGCAATGCCGTCGCCAATCCGTCTTCTTCGCACGCATCAGAGCTTGGTGAAATTATTGCCAGGGCGATATCGGGGGCGCTTCAACAACATGGCTACGCCCAGCTTCCAGCGAGCAACACAACGCCTGCTCCAATACTCCCTGGCCCTTCAGGCATTGACAGCATGGTCGAAATGGCAACGCAACGAGAGGTCGAAGACCTCACTGGTAGGGTAGTTACAAACATTAATGATAGGCCAGTCGATCCAGAGTACACCAGTATCACAGTGAACCTCGATTCGCGCGTTTCTGATCGGCTCAAGGCAAAAATTTGGGCTGACGAATACTTCGATATCAGTTCGCTGCTCATAGCCCCCACTGACGACGAGAAATTCCGGCTATCGGTCACGGGGGAGGAAGATAACCGCACTATTTGCCTTGAGCCGTTCAGAAATAAAAGAAATCTTTGTCGATAGCGCAATGGACAACAGCTTTTAATACCTTCATTGCGGTGTACACGCAAAAGCACCCTAGCGTTATCCAACCCCTCTTAAAATACTGCGAGGTGGTGAGGGATATTGCCTCCAAATGGGGCAACTGGCGTTTTTACGACGAACAATTTCGGCTGATGCGCCAGTCTCGTCCTAAACAATGCCCTTGGGACTCTGTGGCTTGGGAACTGTGGCACCAAGCCATGCATAGCTCCCTCACTACTTCGCAGGCATCGCGAGGGGGGCAAGATTCGAGAGGCAAGGCCGCCAATAAGCGGCCCTTTCTGTCAGTCCCCAAGGGGTATTGCTGGCGCTTTCACGGAGGCCAATTTTGCCGTGGGTGCAACTTTAAGCACGCCTGTTTTAAATGTGGAGCAACCCATGCCGCAAACAGTTGTAACGCCGGAAAATCAGGCGTCAGCTCCGCTGCCAGCAACCCTCTTGGGATGGAAAGACAGGGGCAGACAACTAACGATGCGAGGGCCAACGCCGGTAAGGCCCGACCAGCTCGCTAAATTCCTTAAGGGCTACGACCAATCTTTGTTTCAATATTTAGTACATGGCTTTCTCAATGGTTTTTCAATTAGCTATCTCGGTCCGTTCTGTGACATGCGCTCCCTTAATCTCAAGTGTGCTCTTGAAAACCCGGCGGAAGTGACGATAAAATTAGAACAAGAACTGTCAGCGGGTAGGATAATGGGTCCTTTTAACGAGCCACCGTTTCGACCTTTTCGAGTTTCACCATTGGGTATTGTGCCTAAAAAGACACCCGGGGAATTTCGGTTAATTCACCACCTTTCATATCCAGAGGGTCAGTCGGTTAATGATGGCATTCCAAAAGAGCTAGCAACGGTACATTATGCAACAATAGGTGATGCGATTAAATTGATCCGAAGCCTTGGTCAAGGCTGCTTTTTAGCCAAAACGGATATCAGATCGGCTTTTCGCATTATCCCGGTTCATCCGTCAGATTTTCCGCTTCTCGGTATTCAGTGGCAAGGGCACTTTTATTTTGATAAAACGCTAGCAATGGGGCTCTCTTCCAGTTGCAGAATTTTTTCCAGTTTTAGTGACGGCCTAGCCTGGATAATTAAGGAGAAGTTTAAGGCGACTGCGGTCCTTCACATCCTGGACGATTTCTTGTTTATTGCCCCTTCTGCGGCTAAGTGTCTTGCTGATCTCAATGCTTTTTTGAATGTGTGTGAGCAAATTGGCGTGCCTATAGCGCAGGAAAAAACTATGGGCCCCGCTACGGTTCTTCAATTTGCCGGAATAACCTTAGACACTGTATTATCGCAAGCGCGCCTCCCAGAGGATAAACTTGTACGCTGTAGAGAGAAGTTAGCGAAAGCCTACGCGCGGGATAAGATTACCCTGCGAGAGTTGCAATCTCTAATTGGCCTACTTAATTTCGCGTGTAGTGTTGTAGTTCCTGGCCGGGCCTTTCTGCGTCGGCTAATTGATCTCACCAGAGGAGTGCGCAAACCACACCACCGTATAAGGCTTACTCGGGAGAGTAAGCGCGACATTTTAGTTTGGCAGGAATTTCTAAACTCCTTTAATGGAAAGTCGTTCTTTCTTGAGACCCGATGGGCGACTTCTAGTAGTTTGCTGCTCTATACGGACGCGGCGGGATCATTAGGCTACGCGGGGGTGTTCGGCAGGCATTGGTTTTACGGTACATGGCCGTCGGAGTGGAAATCCTTAAACATTGCGATTTTAGAATTGTTTCCAATTGTTATTGCAATTGAGGTATGGGGATCCAGCATGCGCGACAAGTGTCTTGTAATATTTTCAGATAACATGTCCGTAGTGGAAATCATTAATCGTCAAACATCTCGAGAGCCGTCAATCATGATTTTGCTGAGGCATCTCGTCCTGTGCTCGCTAAAATATAACATTCTCTTGCGCTCGAGGCACATATCTGGTTTCGCGAACGAAAAAAGTGATGCGCTTTCTCGCCTACAGGTCCAGAAATTCAAAGCCTTAGCGCCCTACGCAGACCCAAGCCCGACACCCATTCCGAACAGCCTTCTTCCGAGCAATTGGAAGCTCACCTAGACCAGCTTCTACATGCGGCTATTTCGGACGGCTCGCGTAAAGTTTATACTCGGGCGTGGAAGACTTATTTTCAATTCGCACAAGACTTTCAATGTAACGTCAGGCTTCCTTTGAATGTCAATGATATCTCCTTGTTCGTCGCATACCTCTCGGCGAGAAAGTATGCGCCCACCACGATCACAACTAACGTGTCAGCACTAAGTTATCTACATAAGATCAGGCATTTCCCGGATCCATCAAAATCTTTCTTGGTACGCAAGCTACTCGCCGCGCATTCCAGGCTGTTCTCACGACCGGATATCAGGCTTCCAATAACTCAACCCTTGTTACATCGTTTGGTTGTCGCCCTTAATAACACTATTTCTTCAGACTACCAGCGATTATTGTATCAGACGATGTTTTTAATTGCATTCTACGGCTTTTTCCGAGTCGGTGAAATCACGACCAAGTCTGCTGGGTCTGAGCGAACGGTTTTACAAATGGAGGACGTGAGTTTTCAAGCAAACCAAAATAAGATCTCAAGTGCCACGATTACTATTAGGCATTTCAAACACAATTCTAGTCAGAAACCATTTCCCGTGATCATACAGCGCGCAGACGCCTCTAATTTTTGCCCGGTTGAATTCTTAGCCCGTTACTGCAAATCACGAGGTTCCGCCGACGGTCCCCTCTTTTGCTTGCCGGGGGGCTCCCGGTAAGAACTGATTCCTTTACGTTACAACTACGGCGAAGTCTTAATTTTTGCGGTCTGGATTCAGGGAAATATAAATCTCACAGTTTTCGCATTGGCGCGGCTAGTTATGCAGCAGAATGCGGTCTGTCCGACGCTCAAATCCGCAGTCTTGGTCGCTGGAAATCAGATGCATTTAAATTATATATTCGCAACCCTTCAGTCGAGTTCAAGTGAGGGTGACCTTTCAGTCACGAGCTGGGGCTGCGATCACAGCGATGTCGACTATACGCGTTGCTAATATCGGTAATATGGTCCGACGTGCTAATAGGTATAAATATATAATGTAGTTCGATTACGTGAAGGGACGCAATACTTGACAGACGAGAGCTGGGGTATCGTCGCTCCTCTTACGTATCAAGGTTACATTTCAGTTACGGACTGGTGTATCCTTTAGAATAAATAAATTGATAAGGGCATCTTACGATAACCTGTTGGCACTCGGATTATTCTCATTAGGTCTTCAAGTTTAATGCTTTGTTTCTACCAATTTTTCGAGCCCCTCCTGTTCGCGCGCCTCTGGCCTTGTTGGGGTGTGCCACATATTGTGGCTTGTGGCGGTAATTCACCCAACCTTGTAAACTGAATCAAATTAGATCGATAATTGTAATAATTATTTGGATTTTGTTAAAGAAAATAAATGTCACTTGAGTGGCCATTTAATTCCAAACCCAGTGTCTGTATTGATTCAGTTTCCCGCCAGAGACGCGCAAACAACGAGTGTTGATTAGCATTGGTTAATTTTCGGAAAGGGGGAAAATTATTTACCGAATGTGGGTTCTGTCGGTGTGTCGGCATAAAACCAACATTATTGAATAAGAGCGATAATGTGTTTATGCACGACGCACCCACAGACTTATCAGATACTACAGGCGCCAAGGTTGACAGCTAATGATAGCGGTGCGATGGGGGCACATATTTAAGGCCAAGTCAACGGGTGGCACATCCCGTCTCTCTGCAGATATCGACGCGTAGCGAACTTAAGCTCTTACAAATTGTGGTTTCTTCAATCCCACCACCTCCCCTCTGCTCTCCACCTTGGCTACCTGTTTTTCTTGCAGATAAGGGCGGTAATTCACCCAACCTTGTAAACTGAATCAAATTAGATCGATAATTGTAATAATTATTTGGATTTTGTTAAAGAAAATAAATGTCACTTGAGTGGCCATTTAATTCCAAACCCAGTGTCTGTATTGATTCAGTTTCCCGCCAGAGACGCGCAAACAACGAGTGTTGATTAGCATTGGTTAATTTTCGGAAAGGGGGAAAATTATTTACCGAATGTGGGTTCTGTCGGTGTGTCGGCATAAAGTGTGTTTTGTTTTCTAGGAATTAAAACATTGTTTTTGTTGCTACATTTTTGTAGTTTCTTTGATATTTATAGAAATACACTGAATGCTGCGATGTCTGGGGAAAAAATGAGGAAATCTCCAATTCCGCATTTTCAATCAATAACTCGAAACAAGCCTCCTCACCGCGAAAACTGAACAACAACATCCAAAACTGTTGTTGCATTTTCTAATGAGTGCATTTTCTAGTCTTCATTTTCCGGTCTGCATTTTCCAGTCTGCATTTTATAGTCTGCAGTCTGCATTTTCAGGTCAACATTATTGTATACTAATTGCCAGTTGGCAGATGCTAGTGTCTTACCAGGTTTTTCTGTCCCGCTACTCAAACCATCTGGGCCAATCACGTCATTGCCTTGTTTCACCTTGTGCAATCAACTGGGTTTTCATCAGGACAGAAAGCTTAGGCAGTTAACTGCACTTGTCGAAACAGGGAAAAATAACCCGGTTGGCTTAGATTGATTGACTGGCAAAGCAGAAAAATCTCAAAGGTGACGTTTTGAAAATGTGCAGCTTGAAACAACAAATTTAGCTGTAATGTGCCTAAGGTACAGAATGGAAACAAGTTGGAAATGTTTTTAGGGTAAAGAGAAAAGTAGAAAGTATTAGACACTTGAGTTCCAGTCACAGACTTGCACCCAGTTGTTACTTGTGTTTCTTTCCATTTTGTGTTTGTGTTACTGTGCGCGAGAACAACTGGGAGGTGGCTGTGAATCTGTTCCAACCTGGGGGTACAGCTAGAGGGGTATCCTGGGGTGCATGTGACCCCCCTATTTTAGAAGAAAAATACAGTAAACATTAAGAAAAAAATCGGTAAGCTGGAAAAGGACACCATACATTTGTACAGATGTGACCCCCCTTTCTCAAATCCTGGCTACACCCCTGCAACCATTCATAATTTCCGAACTAAACATTTACTGCGTTTACATTCTCTTGTAGATGCCAGGACTAGCAATGGACACGACAGTGGTGATACTCTGTGCTATTATCATCATTGCTTCCTTGGTCAAGTTACAACGTTGTGATATGTACTGCAAGTGTCCAAAGAAGCTACGCAAGGATTCAGAGTGTGATAAAAGGTTTGCCATTTCCCACGTTTTAACCTTTCATAATAATCCCTGATCCTTGGTGTGATACGTGTCTGATGGCATGGCATTGCTCATGGTTTGCTTAAGCCTGGTGCACACTTGCGACATAACGACATAAGAAAAATATCACGCGAACAACATTTAGTAGTTTCAAGAAGTTGAAGTCGAAAAAAAATAACATAAGATTGCCTTGGTGAAGTAATCTAATGAAGATCCATGGAAAATATTGATTGTTTCAATATTTTTCCCTTGCTTTTTTCATTGCAACATAACGTCCTTATGTTGTTATGTTACTAGTGTGCACCGGGCTTTAGGAAACCATGGCCCAACATGATCGCCAATGGTGACTAGATTTAAGGTTTGGCAAGAAACAATCAGGGAAGGCGGAACAGTTTTCAAAGTGGGGTGGTTATATTGTATGACAAGATAGAGGGGTCCCCCTGACTCCGCCATGCCTGACAATTTCAACCTAGCCTTACCTTTCCGTCTGTAGGATTTGACAACTTAGCTGTCGACAGTATTAATTTGGGAGCAAAAATGGCGACCAGATTTCTATCATGGTGACCAAACTTCACTATTTCGCAACTAGATTGTTTTATTGAGATGCCAAGGGCACCTCTCTCAAAAAAGTTAATGATGTGCCCTGGAAACGACATAAATCGAATGCTACAGTCATTAGCCTGAATTTCAGCTGACCCTACCTCACTTTGCAAGAGGAGACGTTTGAATCAACCGCAAGATTTTCGCATCTATTTTTGTAATCACTACCATGCAAAAAGTCTTTTTACAAGGTTTCCAAGACAACGTAGCCCTTCTTTAAGAGATAAGGCCCCTGGGTGAGTCTAGCTCGAAAGTGTTTGACACCTGAGAACCTACAGTTCTTCCCCCTTTTCCCACATTGAACGTTTTTATGTATATTTTATTATAATAATAAAAAGAAAGAGAGACTAATGGAGTTATAAGTGCCAACGTTTCGGACTCTTAATTCAGTTCTTCTTCAAGGCGGTCGAAATGTTGGCACTTATAACTCTGTTCGTCTCTCGATCCGGGGACGTCGCTGTTTTGTTTTTTTTCCTCATCTTTTATATATATGTATATTTTATTAGAACAGATAAAAGCCTGTTTTGACAGCTGCAAAATCATTTCTTTTTGTTTTTAAAATCAAGTTCAAGGTGTAACCGCTGCCAAGAAATTGAACAAAGCACACCACCAGATAAAACGCAAGTTCAAATAAGTAGTCGAATGAATTCTGAGTGCAGTGAGACAGAATGTTGTGCGGCTGCCTCTCCTAATGGTTCATCCACACTGTGGGATATTGAAAGT